>CM019699.1:20405638-20960114 GCA_009760885.1 Achatina immaculata
TATACTGGTGGCAGCAAGAAGCAGCAATTTGAGTTGAAAATAGAACTGGAATATATCAACCTATAAAACAAGAGGTACTATCTCCGAATCTTTTTTTTTTCTCAGTACAACGAGAATATTCTAAGAACGATCATCACAGAACCAGGCATACAAATTGGAGGATGCAATGTTAACAACCTTCGGTATGCTGACGACACAGTACTGATAGCTGAGAACCAACAAGACCTGCAAAATCTATTGGATAAAGTCGCCAAAGAATGTGAACAGAAATGCTTTACTTTGAACATAAAAAAGACAGAGACTATGGTTATATGTAAGAAACAGAATCCACCAAAATTAAGTCGAAAATTAAACGGAGATATTCTAAATCAGGTGGAGAAATTCAAATACCTTGGAGCAGTAATAACTTCAGATGGGAAATACAGAACACAAATTAGGAACAGAATAACCCACGCAAAGACTGCATTTCAGAGAATGAGAAACATATTATTCAACACATCCTTATCAATGAATGTTAGAAAACGAGTCCTAAAATGCTATATTGAACCTATCTTGTTATATGGAAGTGAATCATAAACAATAGGCAAGTCTGTACAAAAATCATTGCAAGCAGCAGAAATGTGGTTTATTAGAAGAATGTTGCGAATCCCCTGGACAGCAAAAATAACTAATGAAGAATGTATGAGAAGAGCTGGAGAGACAAAAAACCTTGTCAGAAAGATAAGAGAGAGACAATATACTTTCATAGGACATGCAATGAGAAGAGGGGGCATTGAAAATATTATAACAACAGGAAAAATAGAAGGAAGAAGATCAAGAGGAAGACCAAGAGAAATGATAGTGGACAGTCTGACGGGATGATGTGAGAGGAGATCATCAACTGAGCTGATGGCCTGCATGAAGGATCGTGTACTCTGGAGAAGAATAATAGCCAACTCCAGTCGGCACGGCACCAAATGATGATGATGATGATTGATTGATTGATTGATTGATTTCATATCGTCACTGATATTAGTTATGTCATCTGCAAAATCAAAATCTTCCAGTTGGACCTCACGTACCCAATCAATGACCGTGTTACCTTTGCAACATTTTTTCATTATGAAGTCTATGGCAATTCCAAAAATCAAGAAAGATAATATACATCATTTTTTCACGCCTGTTTCAATCTGGAACCATTAACTCATTCCTTCGTCTGTATTGACTGCACAGACATATCCATTGTAGATGTCTCTAATGATGTTGACAATCTTAGGTGGTATTCCATATAATCTTAAAATCTTCCAAAATGAATCTCTGTGTATGCTACAAAATGCCTTTTTTTAAAGTCTGTGAAGTTCAGGATTAAAGGTCTTTGCTTTTCAAATAGAAGTATTATTCTTAGAGTAAAGATCTAATCGAGACATCTTCTCCCTTTTTGAAATCCTGCCTGTTCTTCTCTCATTGCAGCATCCACTATATGTTGAATTCTATTCAGAATACCTCTGCAAAATACTTTTCACACAACTGATAGTAAGGTTACTCCTCTCCTGCTGTTGCAATCTCTAAGGTTCCATTTTTTTGGCATTTTAACAATGATTCCTTTTTAACATTTAGAAGGATTTTTTTCTACTTTCCAAACTTTATTGAAAATTCTCTGTAGTTGATTCATGTTGTCACTGTTAATAGCTTTTAACATTTCGGCTGTTACTTCCTCTTTACCTGCAGCTTTGTTGTTAGCCATTAGATTCACTGATGTTTCAATTTCATGCAATGTAATTTCATCTAAGTTTACATGGTAAATCGGTTCCAAGGTCTATCAGTTATTTTGGATGTGGTCGATTAAGTAATTCTTGGAAGTGTTCGGCTCATCCTTGTTTTTTGTCTTTACTTGATGTTAAAAGTGTGCCAGTTTTGCTAAGGATTGGTCCTTCTTTGGATGCAATAGTACCTACCTGTTAGCCTCTTATTTATGTTATATAGAGTTTTGCTGTCTCCTATTTTTGATGCCTTCTCCCCTTCTTTCGCCATATTGTCCATGTATTCTCTTTTATCCCTTCTAGCTGACCTTTTTACTTTATTGTCTAGGTTATGTATGTTGCTTTTGCCAAATCTCTTTCAGGATCTATTTTTACATTCAACATAGCTAATTTGGCTGTCCGTCTTTCATGTATGGATTTCCATGTGTTATCTGATATCCATGCTTTTCTATTTGTTGTATGCTGTCCAGCACTTGTTTTAACTGCTGTAATTATGGCTGTGCTGTAAGAATGCCATAAGTCATCTATATCTGTCTCCTCTATCTCACTGAATGCAGCGAACTGTTTGGTAAGTTCTAGATTAAAATTACTCTTAGTATTTTCATCCTGTAGACATTGACTGTTTATCTTTCTGAGTATTACTTGCTTGTGTTGGTTTTTCAGTTTAGTTTTATTTTCCTTATACACAGATTGTGATCACTGTTGACATCTGCACCCCCATATGCGTTTACATCTATCAGAGATGTTCTGAATTGATTTCTAATACAAAAATGATCTATCTGATTTCTGGTTCTATCATCTGGAGATATCCTTATTGTTTTATGTATCTCTTTGTGTGGAAAAACTGTTCCTCCAAACACCATGCCTTCTATTAGATATAATTCAATTAATCTTTCTCCATTCTGATTTACCGTATCAATCCCTTCTTTCCCCGTAACGTTTTTGATGTTGGTGTCATCGTTTGCTACCTTTGCGTTAAAATCTCCCATGACAACTAAGATATCGTGTTTAGGAGCTTTGCTAATGAGTTGTCGATAGAAAGTATCCTTTATTTCGATATCTGCATCGTTCGTGGATGCATAGCATTGTATGATTGTCATTCTTCCGTGTCTTATTTGGATTCGTGCTCATAATGTACGACTGTTTACGGGTTCCCATTCTGTAAGGCTTTTTGCTACCGCAGTTGACATAATTATACCTACTCCGCCGTGATATTTCCCATCGTCTTTGCCTGAATGTAAAATTAACTTACTGTTTTCACCCATTCTTTTCCCTGCTTCTGGCAATCACATTTCACTGATGCCCAGGTCGTCTAGGTGATATTTATCCATTTCTTGGATTACCTGAGCAGTCTTCGATGGTGTGGTCATTGTTCTTACACTCCAGAATCCGATCCTTGTCACATATTTGGGGTCGATGAATGTGTTATTTTGGCTACTCTGAGCCGGTATCCTCGATGCTCGATTCAGTTTGATGCGATTTTCCTTAACGGTTGGTTTTGTCCCCCATCTAGAGTTGCTTCTAGATGAGTCTCAGAATTAGATTGTTGATCTTATGCCCAACTCCCGCTTTACGATATGCGTATATTCATAGGAAAGTGTGTCGACAGAAGCGTTAGAAATATTTCGTCATCTTTTACGTCACTATGAATATTATATTTATGTTTTACTCAGTCGACTCTTAGTTTATAACAGGTAGATAAACTCTTAGTTTATAACAGGTAGATAAACTCTTAGTTTATAACAGGTAGATAAACTCTTAGTTTATAACAGGTAGATAATTATATGTAATTTACAAATTTATTTCTATATTAATTATGCTGTTAAACAGGTAAATCAATCAATATCTTTTCGGCAGTCGCAAATTATACTTCTTCTTCTTCTTCTTCTTCTTCTACTTCTTCTTCTTCTACTTCTTCTTCTTCTTTTCTTCTTCTTCTTCTTCTTCAACTTTCCGAACCATTAAGGCTCATTACTAGAGATAAAGTTCGCCTGCTTTCCTCTCTATTCCTAATCTTCTCCCTCCCGTTTGTGACACTAATTTCCTTTATATGCTCTTCTATCTTTTCTTTCCATCTCTGTCTTGGTATACCCCCTTGGTCTTGTTTCCTTCATCTCTTGCGCGTACACAATTTTCATTTCTCTGTTCTCTTTCATTCTTTCTACATGGCCCAGCCAGTGTAGTCTGTTCAGTTTCAAGACTTTTATAATTCGTTTGGATTTAAATAAGCTGTTCAGTTCAGTGTTCTTTCTAGCTCTCCATTCTCCAGTGTTGGTATCCTTTGTGGGCCCAAAGATTCTTCTTAGGATCTTGTTCTCAAAGATCTCCAGTTGTTGTTAATTGTTCTTTGTTGTACTCCACGTTTCTGATCCATACATGACGGCTGGTCTTATTATAATTTTGTAGACTCTTCTTCTTCTTCTGCGTTCGAGGTTGTTGGTCACATCAGGTCCTGATCCCTGTTGACATGGCAAAGCCCGCAGTCCCCTCCAGATCCTGATAGGAGCCCCAGAGCTTTTGCCCCAAGCTTGTGTCCTCTGGCCATGTCTCAAGTCTCAGGTCTGCATGGTTTGGGCACTCTTGTAGGATATGTTGTGGAGTCTAGACTCCAGTCCCACATGGACACTCTTCTGTGAGATATTTTAAGTCGATGGAGGTGGCTTAGTAGTCTGCAGTGGCCTGTCCTTAGGTGAAAGAAGATGGTTTGCTGGTGTCTTTGAAACTGGTGAATTGGATCTGGTTCATTGTTGCATTTCAGTTGCTTTTTCCATTCAAATCTGCGCTGATTACGGATTATGGTTTTTCCCTCTTGGTAGTTTACTGGATGATTGGTTTGATCTTGATTGCCGCCAGCTTTGAATACGGTGTCGGCTATTTCATTGCCAATTATTCTACAGTTCTGCTGTGACTTCCTGTATGTTTGCCTTTGAGTTCGTTGTTGTTTTTAGAGATTCTAAAAGTGCCCTGCAGCCTTGAAGAAGGCTATTTTGTGTGGTGTGTGCTGGTTTTCTGTTCTATGTGTTTTGAGGGCTTCAAGGAGGGCTATTGTTTCTGCTCTGTAGTTGGAGGAAATCTTTCCCGTCCGGAAGACTTTTTTTGGTTTGTCTCCCATCTGTTTATCTTATGTTTGCCCCGACCTCCATTTTTTTACTGCTTTTTCTCCACACCCATCTGTGTACACATGTGTTCATTCAGCTTGATTGTATTTGCTTGTAGATTGTTATTTTGCTGTTTTGGGACAAGATTTTGGATTTTAACAGGTGTTGCAAGACGAAGTATATTTTATTCCCTATCTGTACTCGGCGTTTAACTTCCTCGCTTACCATGTTACTTCTACTGAAGGTTGTGGCTAGATATTTGTATGTTTCTACTTTCCTGATAATTGTATATGTACATGCATATTATATGTCAGACACGAACAATTAGTATATAAGTGTATATAAAACTGAATATATGACCATACACGAATCAGGTAAAGCTGCCCTTTAGAAAATGTTATCACTCAGGAAAAAAAGAACAGTTTTATTAACGAGCAAACAGTTGTGACATTTCTGTTTGCACCTTAACCATGCAACAACATACAGGACAAAGAAACAGGGAAAGAAGATAAAATCTACATTCACATGAATGCTATTATATATCAGTTCGTGGCTTGTGGTTCTCTTGCCGAGTTTAGTAACCTCTGGTATAGTAGTACAATAATAATAGTAATAATTACTGAATATAACAATTTTCCCAGAGTTCTTTTCTCGAGTGTTAACCTTTAGTGGATGCGCTCAATAAATTGTTCCAAATCAAAAACTATTTGGTGCGATTGACTTGGCGAGAAAAAAAACTATTCTAAAAATATTTTTAAAAATATATTTCCAGAAAACAATTGACAAACTCTTTGGTACAATCGCATAGTCTGAACACATACAGTCAACTGTTTGTGTTTCCTGGCTGTGTCTGACTGTGTGATCATTCTATCACATCGCTGCACGGTGTGACAGAGCATGATCAGTGCGCCAATGTCTGACTCTGAGATCATTACATCACGGAGAAGTACCATGAGACAGAGTATATGGTGACTTCACCAACGCTGTAAATATGTGGCCACTCTCAAATAAAATCCTGGGATGCTACTATCTATCTAAACCAGCGGCGATAACTCTGACCGTTCTGGCAATCAGCAAACCTTAGCCGTCATGTTAGAATCAGGAATGGCGAAACATAGCTGACCAAGACCCTCTCCGCCTCTCCGTTGTAACAGGTCTAGCCTGCCTGACGGGCCAGGGATCGCCATAGTTCCCATGGTAGTGGAGTCTGATAAAGAAGTATTGTACACCTCTTATCTTCTAGCTCCTGTCAGAGATGGAAAAACTTACTGCCATGACCCGCTCTCAATCCGACATGATGTTGTGTCTCAACATCTTCTCCCCATCGGCTGCAAAGAACACCAGCTCGCAGTTCGAAAGAGTTTGACGAAGAAGAAGAACATTCAAGAAGAAGAAACATTACAAGTGAACTTTTACATAGGAGATTGTGCAGGTTTGATATTTGTTTCTGTGGGAGATAAGGTAATAGCGATGTGTCAGTGGAGATAGTGAATTGTTGTTGTTGTCGTTTTTTATATAGAGATTTGTGTAACTGTTATAAGATTGTTATAAGATGTTTAGACTGAGGTTGTAGGGCTTTGATTTTTATATCGATGTGTTAGGTTATGGATGAACTGGGGTAACAGTGCTGAGATTTTTAGATGGAAGTGAAGTATTATTTTCACACATGGCAAATTTTACTGACAAAAAGGCAGAGACTATTTCATGACCTTTCTAGATAAACTTTCTAGAGCGGAAGAGTTAGACTAGAAGGAGCTCGTCACGTGGAAAATAAGAAGCAACAAAGAGACGTTTCATTAAGATTCATCTCTTTGTTTATCTTAATGTACAGTGTTGCTGCCTGATTAGTTTAAGATTCTTCTCTTTGTTTATCTTAATGTACAAAGTTGATGCCCAATTATTTTAAGATTCTTCTCTTTGTTTATCTTAATCTACAGAGTTGATTCCGGATTAGTTTAAGATTCTTCCCTTTGTTTATCTTAATGTACAGAGTTGATGCCTGATTAGTTTAAGATTCTTCTCTTTGTTTATCTTAATGTACAGAGTTGATTCCGGATTAGTTTAAGATTCTTCTATTTGTTTATCTTAATGTACAGAGTTGATTCCTGATTAGTTTAAGATTCTTCTCTTTGTTTATCTTAATGTACAGAGTTGATGCCCAATTATTTTAAGATTCTTCTCTTTGTTTATCTTAATCTACAGAGTTGATTCCGGATTAGTTTAAGATTCTTCCCTTTGTTTATCTTAATGTACAGAGTTGATGCCTGATTAGTTTAAGATTCTTCTCTTTGTTTATCTTAATGTACAGAGTTGATTCCGGATTAGTTTAAGATTCTTCTATTTGTTTATCTTAATGTACAGAGTTGATTCCGGATTAGTTTAAGATTCTTCTCTTTGTTTATCTTAATGTACAGAGTTGATTCCGGATTAGTTTAAGATTCTTTTCTTTGTTTATCTTAATGTACAGAGTTGATTCCGGATTAGTTTAAGATTCTTCTCTTTGTTTATCTTAATGTACAGAGTTGATTCCGGATTAGTTTAAGATTCTTTTCTTTGTTTATCTTAATGTACAGAGTTGATGCCTGATTATTTTAAGATTCTTCTCTTTGTTTATCTTAATGTACAGAGTTCCCGCCCGATTAGTTTAGGATTGGAAAAGCAACAAAAAAAAAGGCAAAATTTGTTTAACAGGCTGTTGTACAAATGATTGAATGTGAGAGATGTTTTCCTTTCAGTATGAGAGTAAAAACAAAAGAAAACTGTTTTGTAAAATACAAATCTCGGGCAAATATCGAGAATTAAGACTAAAATTAAATAATGACTTAATAATTGAAATACTTAATGTACATCAAGGAATGAAAGAAAAAGAAATTCTGCTTCAGTGAACACAGGGTTAGAAAAAACTTTCTGAAGCATTACACAATTTAGAAGTTTTGGAACTAAATTTCACTGCGACACATGGAGAACTTTCTTAGCCTATAAAACTGACGTGCTACAAAGTGTGCCATGTTAGAGTTTACCAGCAAAACGTTTGTACTTTTAGTCAGCAAGAACAACTTTTATACAGTAAATTCACTCACTGTCTTGACAAGTCGACGGCGTCTGTTCGCTTTGCTTGTCTGCTTGGCACGTACTGACTGACAAGCTCCAGTTTATATAATAACTCAGAATTGCGTGGTTGTAATCAATCAATAGCCACGCCTCCTTCGAGGTGTCTTTAGCCACGTGGCTTTCTCTGTTTGTGCAGTTGTCAGATTAATAGTAATGAAAGACACTGAATAAACTGATCATATAACTTTCAAGTGTTTTAACTGATTGAATAATAAAGCGACGTGGCACAAAGTGTGAAATGACAGTTTGGATGGGGGCGTGACTTCCCAGAGGGAGTGGTGGATGACATCTGTCATCTGTGCTTTCTGTATGAGTGAGTGAACAATTGTCCGTCTTTCCTGACAGGCTGGGGTTCTCCTGTGAAGCAGATGCCATTCCTAATGATTGTATGTGTGATCTATGAGAGTGGGACAGTGCGGCACTTTCTTGAGACAGCTCTCGGACAGGGACAGATTCGAGGAAATGGCGCCGTTCTTAATGATTGTGTGTGTGATCTATGAGAGTGGGACATTGCGGCCCTTTCATGGGACAGTTCTCGGACAGGGATAAACTCGAGGAAATGGCGCCGTTCCTGGTAAGCACGTCACCCAGGCCACCAAAGACGGAGAGTGTTGGCCAACAGAGGTCGCAGTCTTGGAAAACTCACACTAAAGACGATGATGTAGATGTCTGGGCTGCCATCATGGCCGCTATTCTGCCGGCCTCCACGGGGCAACAGCAACACCCAACTCAAAGGGTAAGGAGCTCCTTCTCGGGCCTGGACTGTGAGGCGGGCTTTTCTTGGGGCGACAGAGCTGCAGATTTTATTTCTCTTGGACGCGGAAGAAGAAGAATTGAGGATGATAAGAAGTCACGTGTACATGGAGATATTCAACTGTTAATTCAGTCTGGATTTTGTGTGTGATAAGAGAAGGAGTGTCATCAACCCGTAGAGAAAAGAACAGCAAGACAGATATGGTTGATTGACACGAACAACAAAACAAATGAGGAGAAGTCCCACACACACAGTGTAAAGAAAAAAAGGTTTTCCGTCAATACAAACCACAATATATGAAAGACATGGTAAATGAGATGCAGACATGCCATCACAATAAGAAAAGCAGGAAATTCTAAGAAAAATTGCGAACATTAAAGCAAGGGTATAAACAACCTCTGCAGAGCTTGAAGGATAATAATGGAAACATGATAAAGAGAAAATATGTATCAGATGCAAAGAATATTTTTTAAAAACTACTAAACTGTGAAGAGCCTATAAGCACATTGCCATGTGAAGAAATACAGATTTGTGAACCTGAAATAGAGAAACCAGACTTAGAAGAAGTCATCTACAGTATCATGATGCTAGGAAACAACAAAGCAGATGGAACTGCTGCAGAACTAATTAAGGAGGGTGTATAAATCTACATGAACAGATATGTGCACTAATATAACAAATATTGAGAGAAGAAAAACTCCCTAGCGAATGGAGAGAATCATTACTGATCCCAGTATTCAAAAAAGGTGATAAGAGCAAGCGTGAAAACAACAAAAGAATATCATTACTACAAACAAGATACACAGTACTATCTATTGTGCTTTTAAACAGATTAAAATCATACAGTGAGAACATACTGAGAACATACAGGTTTTAGGAAGAATAGATCAACCATAGACCAAAAAGTTTATCTACGTCAAAGAATAGAACTGGGAATATGGAAAAGAAGTACATAATATCTTAACTGACTTCAAGAAACCTTATGACAGCATAGATAGGAGCAGCTTATGGAAAATTAAGAAAGAATTGAGATACTTAAGAAATTAATCAGTCTGATCAGAATATGTATGGAGGATGCACAGAATATAGTAATATATAAAGGAAGAAAACCATAACCCTTCTGTATAAAAAAAGTAAAGGTAACCCTGTCATGCCTTAGAGGCACATAGGGATATGGTGTTAGTGCCCATATTTTCCTTGACCTGTCAGCACACTAGAGGGTGATATAGTCAGTATCACGCCTGGCTGCCTTTTCCTTCCCCAACTCCAGAAAAAGTCGGGTACCTATTTCTACAGCTGGGTGACTGGGGTACCGCTGGCCGGATTCGCACCCCCGACCTTCGCCATGAGAGACTAGTGCACTAACCACTTCGTCACTCAGACACCCATAGGAACAGGTTTAAAACAAGGTTTTATAATATCACCATTACTATTCAACCTAGTACTAGAAAAGGTAATCAGAAAAGTGAAAGAAGAAAGCAGAACATAATAACAAGCTAAATTGCTAGGATATGCTGATATCAACCTGATGGGGGAAAATGTGCAAGAGGTCATCAATACCTGCATACACCTGAGAGATGTAGCACGAACAGTGTGCTTGACCATTAACTAAGAAAAGACAAAGTATATGAAGATAATAAGAGATCAGAGGCAGAATGATCCAGTTCATATAAATGTTGGAGAGATGATTATTAGGAAAGCAGAAATATACAAATATCTATGCACAACTTTCAACACAAGCAACACAATAAGCGAGGAAATTAAAAGCAGAGTACAGACAGGGAATAAAATATACTTTGCCTTGCAACACCTGTTAAAATAAAAAATCCTCGACCAAAACAACAATCTACAAAACTAAATCTTTAACAAAGAACAGGAAAGCGTTAAATGGCGAATGAACGAAAGAACGAATTTTAATTTGAGAGAGAGACAAATGAGTAATCTGACCTCTCTTACACATTAAAGAAGCCGTTCTCCACCTTTTGGCTGCAAAACAACATGTACTAGCTACATGCCAGCTAAATGACAACAACAAGAAGAGCAAGTGTTGCAGCAGCTAACAGAAACATGTACCAGTTGCATGCCAGCTAAATGACAACAAGAAGAAGAGCAAGTGTTGCAGCAGCTAACAGATACATGTACCGATTACATGCCAGCTAAATGACAACAAGAAGAAGAGCAAGTGTTGTAGCAGCTAACAGAAACATGTACCGATTACATGCCAGCTAAATGACAACAAGAAGAAGAGCAAGTGTTGCACCAGCTAACAGAAACATATACAGGTTATATGACCAGCAGTCACATATGGATCAGAAACGTGGAGTACAACAAAGAAAGACGAACAACAGTTGCAGATGTTTGAGAACAAGATCCTAAGAAGAATCTTTGGCCCAATAAAGGATACCAACAGTGGAGAACTGAGAATTAGAAAGAACAATGAACTGAACAGCTTATTTAAATCCAAACGAAATATAAATTTCTTGAACTGAACAGACTACACTGGCTGGGCCATGTGTAAAGAATGGAAAAGAATAGATAAATGAAAATGATGTATGCACAAGAAATGAGGGAAACAAGAACAAAGGTAGACCAAGACATACATTTAAAGACAAAATGGAAGAGGATATAAAAGAAATTGGTGCTACTAACTGGAGAGAGAAGATTAGGAAGAAGAGAGAAATGGAACTGGACTTTATCTGCAGCAATGAGCTTTAACGAAGCGAAAAGCTGAAGAGGAAGAAGAGGAAGAAGGAACACTTTTATTACAATTAATGATGATTTGATACAACACAGTCATTCTGTCATTTGAGATATGATTCATACCAAACATTATATCAAATTTAAAGGAAAAAAGACAAAACGTGTTATTTACAACTTCTTGTTATTATTTATTTGTCTTCTAGTTCAATGTAAAGCAATGTAACAAGAGTAGCTGGGAAGAAAAGACAGTAATGTAATCAAAAGCTGGCGGCAAAGAAGTGAGAGCAAAGTAATCAAACAATGATGGGAAAAACGAGATTAAAACAAATTATAAAAGAATGATGGGATAGGACGCCTTAGAGAAATATCACGAATAAATAGAGAGGGAGAGGGGAGAGAAATGTAATCAAGGAGTAAGAGGGAGGGAGAGGTGAGAGAAATGTAATCAAGGAGTAACAGGGAGTTTGAGGTGAGAGAAGTGTAATCAAGGAGTAAGAGGGAGGGAGAGGTAAGAGAAATGTAATCAAGGAGTAACAGAGAGTCTGAGATGAGAGAAATGTAATAAAGGAATAAGAGGGAGGGAGAGGTGAGAGAAATGTAATCAAGAAGTAACAGGGAGGAGAGGTGTGAGAAATGTCATCAAGGAGTAACATGGAGGGAGAGGTTAGAGAAATGTTATCAAGGAGCAACATGGAGGGAGAGGAGAGAGAAATGTAATCAAGAAGTAACAGGGAGGAGAGGTGTGAGAAATGTCATCAAGGAGCAACATGGAGGGAGAGGTTAGAGAAATGTTATCAAGGAGCAACATGGAGGGAGAGGTTAGAGAAATGTCATCAAGGAGCAACATGGAGGGAGAGGTTAGAGAAATGTAATCAAGAAGTAACAGGGAGGAGAGGTGTGAGAAATGTCATCAAGGAGCAACATGGAGGGAGAGGTTAGAGAAATGTTATCAAGGAGCAACATGGAGGGAGAGGTTAGAGAAATGTCATCAAGGAGCAACATGGAGGGAGAGGTTAGAGAAATGTCATCAAGGAGCAACATGGAGGGATAGGTTAAAGAAATGTCATCAAGGAGTAACATGGAGGGAGAGGTTAGAGAAATGTTATCAAGGAGTAACATGGAGGGAGAGGTTAGAGAAATGTTATCAAGGAGCAACATGGAGGGAGAGGTTAGAGAAATGTTATCAAGGAGTAACATGGAGGGAGAGGTTAGAGAAATGTTATCAAGGAGTAACATGGAGGGAGAGGTTAGAGAAATGTCATCAAGGAGCAACATGGAGGGAGAGGTTAGAGAAATGTTATCAAGGAGTAACAGGGAGGGAGAGATAAGAGAAATGTAATCAAGGAGTAACAAAGAGGGAGGAGTTAGAGAAATATTGTAAATGAGTAACATTGACGGAAAGGTTAGAGAAATGTTATAAAGGAGTAACATAGAGGGAGGTGTGAGATAAATGTTGACGAGTAACAGTTAGGAAGATGTTAGAGAAATGTCATCAAGGAGTAAAAGGAAAAAAGTCTGAGGTTAGAGAAATGTAATCAAGGAGAAATAGGGAGTGAGAGGTGAGAAAAATGTAATCAAGGAGTAACGGGGAGGGAAAGGTTAGAGAAATGTAATCAAGGAGTAACAGGGAGTCTAAGGTGAGAGAAATGTAATCAAGGAGTAACAGAAAGGAGAGGTTAGAGAAATGTAATCAATTAGTAACAGGGAGTCTGAGGTGAGAAAAATGTAATCAAGGAGTAACAGGGAGTGAGAGGTTAGTGAAATGTAATGGTTCTAAGGACAGTTATTGTCAGAGGTGGGTTGGAGGATACGCTCTCCTCTCCAAGGCGTGCGTCTCCAATAGCCTCTGACATTCAAGTCCAGCTCCTGGCCTCCTCGCGTGAGAACTGTTCAAACTGACAGGAGAAGGGGCAAGGCGAATATCTGGCGCCTGAAAACCAGACGCTTCCGGCAGATGAGAGTCATATTTGGTAGCTCATCTACGGCAGCTGGCGAGATTCATCAGCTGCCATGCGTGGAGTGGGGCTCCTCCCGTCCAATGAAGAAAGGTGCAAATGGGGTTGCCGTGTGGAAAAGGTGAAAGAAAGGAATAAGTGAAATAAACAGTAGTTAAATCACGGCACCTCTGCTCTGGAGGTCGGCCACGTCCTGGGTGCACTCATATTGGGCGAAATGCCTGAACCGACTTAACCCAGAGGTTAAGACACTGCTGGCGAGATTCTTCGGACTCCGTGTGTGGAGTGAATCTCCTCCCGACCAAGGAAGAAAATGGGAAAAAGTGTTGCTGTATGGCGCCGATGTGAAAAGGTGATGGAAAAGATTAAGTGAAATTTAATCGGTATGCCCAGTAGTATCGTGTCGAGGGCTACTCATACCACGGCGCCTCTGTTCTAGGGTTCGGCAATGCCCGAAATACACCCATACTGGTGAAATATGCCTAAACAGGCCCACACCAGGGATGAAACCTGAAGGCTACACATGTCACGGCAACTCTGGTCTAGAGGTTGGTAACGTCCGATATACACCCACACTGGTGAAGTATGCCTAAACCGGCTTATATCATGGGTGAAATATGATGGCTACGCATGACACGGTACATCCGCCCTAGAGGTCGGTCATATCCTAAACACACCCATCCAGGGATAATATGCCTAAACCGGCTCAACCCAGGGATGGAAGTCACTAGTGGCGAGGATTCATCCTCCTGGACAAAAGCTCCATCCTGGTCACAACTAGGAAGGGTAGCGGTCACGACCACTAAATGCTGAAGTCAGATACACTGGACCAGGGCAGTCTAGATAGGCAACCACCTCTCACCGGTGCGGATGTATGCGTATCCTAATCACGCTGAGGTTTTCCGGTGAGAAAGTCCAGCGCTGGACTACATGGACAACCACCTCTCCCCCAGGGTGATACACGGGTATATAAAAACACGTCGAGGTTTTCCCGTGAGAAAGTCCAACAATAGATCAAACTAGTGCAACTAAAACCACAGTGTCACACAATCCCGCTTCTGAGACCCACCAAGAATACAGGCTCAAGCCGTGCGATACTCTGAACCTCTTGTGGTCCTGTCGGAGATCTCATGTGGTCCGCCTCAGGACCACACGGGGATTACCGGACCTATAGAGGACCAGAGACTATTCAGTAGGATCACAGGCGTTATTGGTGGTAGAAGCGAACGAAGAAGAAGAATAAGTTAAATATAATCAAGTAGTAAAAGGAAGGGAGAGGTTAGAGAAATGTAATCAAGGAATAACAGTGTGAGAAAGGTTAGAGAAATGTTGTCAAGGAGTAATAGGGAGGGAGAGGTTAGAGAAATGTAATCAAGGAATAACAGTGTGAGAAAGGTTAGAGAAATGTTGTCAAGGAGTAATAGGGAGGGAGAGGTTAGAGAAATGTAATCACGGAGTAACATGGAGGGAGAAGTTAGAGAAATGTAATCAAGGAGTAAAAAGAAGGGAGAGGTAAGAGAAATGTAATCACGGAGTAACATGGAGGGAGAGGTTAGAGAAATGTAATCAAGGAGTAACAAGGAATCAGAGGTGAGAGAAATGTCATCAAGGAGTAACAGGTAAGGAGAGGTTAGAGAAATGTGATCAATAGGTAACAAGGAGGGACAGGATAAAAAAATGCAATCAAGGAGTAACGTGGAGGGAGAGGTTAGAGAAATGTTTTCAATGAGTAACACGGAGGGAGATAGTAGGAAATGTAAACAAGGAGTAACAGGGAGAAAGAGATTAGAGAAATGTACTCAAGGAGTAACAGCGAGGGAGAAATGAGAGAAATGTAAGCAAATAGTAATAGGAAGGGAGAGGTGAGAGAAATGTAATCAAGGAGTAAGATGGAGTGAGAGGTAAGAGAAATGTTATCAAAGAGTAACATGTAGGGATAGGTCAGGTAAATTCAATCAAGGAGTAACAGAGAGATAGAGTTTAGAGAAATGTCATCAAGGACTAACAGTGAGAGAGATTTGAGTGAAATGCAATCAAGGAGTACCAGTTAGGGAGGAGTGAGAGAAATGACATCAAGGAGTAACTATTAGGAGAGGTGAGAGAAGTGCTATCAAAGACTATTAGAGAAGGAGAAGTGAAAGCAGGGTTAAAAAAGAGTAATGAAAAAGAAAAGTTGAAAGTATTGTTATCAGAAAATGGACCGAGAATATGACGTGAGAGAAATATCTTTTAAAAGAGTGACAGAAAAGGTTAGGTGAAAGTAATATTGTTAAAGGAACAAGAAAGTTGACACAAAGGTAATGTTATTAAAGTAACAGAAAAGTTGACAAGAAAGTTATATTATTAAAGTAACAGAAAAGTTGACAGGAAAGTTATATTATTAAAGTAACAGAAAAGTTGACAAGAAAGTTATATTATTAAAGTAACAGAAAAGTTGACAAGAAAGTTATATTATTAAAGTAACAGAAAAGTTGACAGGAAAGTTATATTATTAAAGTAACAGAAAAGTTGACAGGAAAGTTATATTATTAAAGTAACAGAAAAGTTGACAGGAAAGTTATATTATTAAAGTAACAGAAAAGTTGACAAGAAAGTTATATTATTAAAGTAACAGAAAAGTTGACACAAAGGTAATGTTATTAAAGTAACAGAAAAGTTGACAAGAAAGTGATGTTATTAAAGTAACAGAAAAGTTGACAAGAAAGTGATGTTATTAAAGTCGACGGGAAAGAGAGATGAAGTAATGTTACCACAGAGTTTAGAAAAAAAAAGAAATGAAGACAATAATGAGGAAACAGAGATGAGAGAACTGTCATCAAAGAGTTAGTGAATTGTCAACTTCTCGTGAAGCTTTCATCTGAGGGACTTTGTATTTGTGATGGACTTTTCAGCAGGGTTGTCTTTCCTGCGTCTATAAAGTTCAGAATTTTTGTTGACTTTCTTTTTCTGAGAGATTCTTGTATATACATGCTTTATACTCCCTTACATTTCTAAAAGGATGAAAATATCGACTATGTTCAAATTAATTCTGAAGTAAATCTGTCAAGAAAATTAATTAAATCAAATTATTTAAGTGTTAAATCAGACAACATCGGCCGTCTTCTCCAACATTTACTAGCACGGACATGTCAAGTGAAACATTTGAACAGAACATAACAATTCTGCAAAATGAGACTGATTAGAGATTTGAAGGTTTATTCTACCACTAGAGTACTTTTCTTGAACATTTAAAACACATAAATTATTCACTGTTCCATCCAATTAATATTTTAATCCTTTCCTACCCTTTGTCAAAGATTTATTAGACTGACGATCGACATCGAACACAAATTTTATTGTCAATTAAATGCAGAGAAAAGCACAATTTATTCACGTCACTTGACATGTATAAAATAATTTCTTTTCATAAATTTAACTTTGACATCAGAAAGTGGGACGTTTTTACAAGCAGTTTAAAAGATAATAGGCAAATAAAGCTGTAAATAAGCTAAGATTATTCAGCATAAGAAAGCGTAGGTGCAGACAAACATGGCAGACAGAAAAATCAAATTACACAAAACATTTTTATTAAACAATAAAGCATTTCCAGCACCTGTGATCTAGAACTTGAATTATAGCTTCTGTCCTGCCTTGTCAGCAACAGGTGCACCGCGTCTTGCACCTCCATGTTCCGTGAACATTTTAACACCGAGGCGTCCTTTATGGACGAAACAGATGAAAGCCATTTAGAGCCAAATTCGGAAATAACGAATTGCTGTAGTGCAGTAGTTTCTAGCCCCAGCGAGAACGAACGAACAGACAAGCATTGCTCTTGTGGTTGTTCAGATAGCTAGCTCGTGACCATTGCATGTCTCTATCATCTGTTGTGACCAAATTCTCTATAGCTGTCCAGAAAGTCTGTCAGCAACCTGTACATGTTTCTGTTAGCTGCTACAACACTGGCTCTTCTTGTTGTCAGAGATACTCGCATATTACCTGTACATGTTTCTATTAGCTGCTGCAAAACTTGCTCCTCTTCTTGTTGTCAGATAGCTCGCATGTAACAGTTACATGTTGCTGCAGCAAAAAGGTGGAGTAGGGCTGGTCATTCTAAGAACGATCATCATAGAACCATGTATAAAAGTAGGAGGATACAATATTAACAACCTTCGGTATGCTGACGAGATAGTACGGATAGCTGAGAGCCAACAAGACTTGCAAAATCTCTTCGATAAAGTTGCAAAAGAAAATGAATAGAACAGCTTTACTTCCAACATTAAAAAGACAGAGACTATAGTTATATCTAAGAAATAGAATCCACCATAATACAGTATAAAATTAAATGGAACTATTCTAAAACAGATGCAGAAATTCAAATACCTTGGAGAAGTAATAACTTCAGATCTAAGTTATCATCATCATCAGGTGCCGTGCCGATTGGCGTCTGCTATTATGCTTCTCCAGAGTACACGATCCTTCATGCAGGCCATCGGCTCAGTTGGTGATCTCCTCTCACACCATCCCGTCAGACTGTCCAGTATCATTTCTCTTGGTCTTTCTCTTGATCTTCTTCCTTCTATTTTTCCTGTTGTTATAATATTTTAAATGCCCCCTCTTCTCATTGCATGTCTTATGAAAATACGTTGTCTCTCTCTTATCTTTTTGACAAGATTTTTTTGTCTCTATAGCTCTTCTCATACATTCTTCATTGCTATTTTTACTGTCCAGGGAATTCGCAACATTCTTCTAATAAACCACATTTCTGCTGCTTCCAATGATTTTTGTGCAGACTTGCCTATTGTCCATGATTCACTTCCATATAACAAGATAGGTTCAGTATACCATTTTAGGACTCATTATCTAACATTCATTGATAAGGATATGTTGGATAATATGTTTCTCATTCTCTGAGTAAGGTAGATAGAGGTGTATGGTGCAGTTTTACACAGTGAGGGAGGAAGTGAGCAAGGTGAGAAAAAAAACGAATATAAAGTATGAGAATGTATAAATGAAAAACATACAACATCCGATATTTTGGCGTGAGCCTTATTCGAGGATACATGCAAAAACAAAATACAAACATATACAACTTATCTGAAGCGTCTTGCTCTCAGTAAAGCGGAAATGTGTGTGGAAGAAGGAGGAGGAGGAAAAAAAAACCCGTTGCCTACAGACAAAAGATTCCCGATATAGCCAATCATAGCGAAGAAGCGGAGAGAGGAGGACGCGGAGAGAGGAGGAGAACAAACAGGAGAAAGGGATTGGGGGAAGGCAATAGAAACATGATAGCCGCTAGAGGTGTCGGGGGTGGGGGTGGGGGAAAGGGGAGAGAAAAGAGGACGCGAGAGATAATGAATGAAGAACTTAAACACCTACAGGTAGGAAATGTAAAACTGGTGAATGGGACAAGATCAATATGTTGGCAGAGAAGGAAATAGGATGGTGGTAGGGAGGGGTAGCATAGAGAAAGAAAGTAGAGTATAAAAAAGGCCAGAGGAAAAATAAAGAAGTTACAGAAAGCTGAAAACATTGTTAATTCCAGCTGGGTGGAGACAGCCAGTCTGGAAAATAAGGCGCTGTTCTAGGACCCTCCGAGATCGTACATCTGCGAAACAAGAGCGGATCGCACTAACCGAAATGTCCTGTTTGCCCCTGTGGTTACCAAGGCAAAAATGTTTAGCCACAGGTGTCCAGGCCCTCTTAGAAATATCATTGAGATGCTGGCGAAATCGATTTGTTTGTTTATTTCCTTGACTGTCTTTTGTGGAGGGTCTAGTACTGTAGTGGTGTATGTCATTTTTGGAATGATGTATGTGTACACTCTGGTGCTTCTACCATAAACTGTTGCTGTTTTGTATTTGTACCATTGTAACATGTCTGTGATTTTTGTTATGACATTACTCCATGTGGGTTTGTGTATTTTATCTGGGTGTGATGGGAAAGTGATGCCCTACAGTTTGATGTGTCTAATGGGAAAGTGATGCCCTACAGTTTGATGTTGTCTGTGTGATGGGAAAGTGATGCCCTACAGTTTGATGTGTCTAATGGGAAAGTGATGCCCTACAGTTTGATGTTGTCTGTGTGTGATGGGAAAGTGATGCCCTACAGTTTGATGTTGTCTGTGTGTGATGGGAAAGTGATGCCCTACAGTTTGATGTTGTCTGTGTGTGATGGGAATGTAATGCCCTACAGTTTGATGTTGTCTGTGTGTGATGGGAAAGTGATGCCCTACAGTTTAATGTTGTCTGTGTGTGATGGGAATGTGATGCCCTACAGTTTAATGTTGTCTGTGTGTGATGGGAATGTGATGTCGTACAGTTTGATGTTCTATGTGTGTGATGGGAATATGATGCCCTACAGTTTGATGTTGTTTGTGTGTGATGGGAATGTGATGCCATACAGTTTGATGTTGTCTGTGTGTGATGTGAATGTAATGCCTTACAGTTTGATGTTGTCTGTGATGGGAATGTGTTGCCCTACAGTTTGATGTTGTCTGGGTGTGATGGGAAAGTGATGTCCTACAGTTTGATGTTTTCTGTGTGTTATGTGAATGTAATGCCTTACAGTTTGATGTTGTCTGTGATGGGAATGTGATGCCATACAGTTTGATGTTGTCTGTGTGTGATGTGAATGTAATGCCTTACAGTTTGATGTTGTCTGTGATGGGAATGTGATGCCTTACAGTTTGATGTTGTCTGTGTGTGATGTGAATGTAATGCCTTACAGTTTGATGTTGTCTGTGATGGGAATGTGATGCCTTACAGTTTGATGTTGTCTGTGATGGGAATGTGATGCCATACAGTTTGATATTGTCTGTGTGTGATGTGAATGTAATGCCTTACAGTTTGATGTTGTCTGTGATGGGAATGTGTTGCCCTACAGTTTGATCTTGACTGTGTGTGATGGGAAAGTGATGCCCTACAGTTTGATGTTTTCTGTGTGTTATGTGAATGTAATGCCCTACAGTTTGATGTTTTCTGTGTGTTATGTGAATGTAATGCCCTACAGTTTGATGTTGTCTGTGTGTTATGTGAATGTAATGCCCTACAGTTTGATATTGTCTGTGTGTGATGGGAATGTGATGCCCTACATTTTAATGTTGTCTGGGTGTGACTGGAATGTGATGCCCTACATTTTAATGTTGTCTGGTGTGACTGGAATGTGATGCCCTACAGTTTGATGTTGTCTGTGTGTGATGGGAATGTGGTGTCCTACAGTTTGATGTTGTCTGTGTGTGATGTGAATGTGATGCCCTACAGTTTGACGTTATCTGGGTGTGATGTGAATGTGATGCCCTACATTTTAATGTTGTCTGTGTGTGATGGGAATGTGATGCCGTACAGTTTAATGTTATCTGGGTGTGATGTGAATGTGATGCCGTACTGTTTGATGTTGTCTGTGTGTGATGGCAATGTGATGCCCTACAGTTTAATGTTGTCTGTGTGTGATGTGAATGTGATTCCGTACTGTTTGATGTTGTCTGTGTGTGATGGCAATGTGATGCCTTACAGTTTAATGTTGTCTGTGTGTGATGTGAATGTGATTCCGTACTGTTTGATGTTGTCTGTGTGTGATGGCAATGTGATGCCCTACAGTTTAATGTTGTCTAGGTGTGATGAGAATGTGATGCCGTACAGTTTGATGTTGTCTGTGTGTGATGAGAATGTGATGCCGTACAGTTTGATGTTGTCTGTGTGTGATGTGAATGTGATGCCGTACAGTTTGATGTTGTCTGTGTGTGATGAGAATGTGATGCCGTACAGTTTGATGTTGTCTGTGTGTGATGTGACAGTGATTCCGTACAGTTTGATGTTGTCTGGGTGTGATGGGAATGTGATGCCGTACAGTTTGATGTTGTCTGTGTGTGATGTGAATGTGATGCCGTACAGTTTGATGTTGTCTGGGTGTGATGTGAATGTGATGCCGTACTGTTTGATGTTGTCTGTGTGTGATGGCAATGTGATGCCCTACAGTTTAATGTTGTCTGTGTGTGATGTGAATGTGATTCCGTACTGTTTGATGTTGTCTGTGTGTGATGGCAATGTGATGCCTTACAGTTTAATGTTGTCTGTGTGTGATGTGAATGTGATTCCGTACTGTTTGATGTTGTCTGTGTGTGATGGCAATGTGATGCCCTACAGTTTAATGTTGTCTAGGTGTGATGAGAATGTGATGCCGTACAGTTTGATGTTGTCTGTGTGTGATGAGAATGTGATGCCGTACAGTTTGATGTTGTCTGTGTGTGATGTGAATGTGATGCCGTACAGTTTGATGTTGTCTGTGTGTGATGAGAATGTGATGCCGTACAGTTTGATGTTGTCTGTGTGTGATGTGACAGTGATTCCGTACAGTTTGATGTTGTCTGGGTGTGATGAGAATGTGATGCCGTACAGTTTGATGTTGTCTGTGTGTGATGAGAATGTGATGCCGTACAGTTTGATGTTGTCTGTGTGTGATGTGACAGTGATTCCGTACAGTTTGATGTTGTCTGGGTGTGATGAGAATGTGATGCCGTACAGTTTGATGTTGTCTGTGTGTGATGAGAATGTGATGCCGTACAGTTTGATGTTGTCTGTGTGTGATGTGACAGTGATTCCGTACAGTTTGATGTTGTCTGTGTGTGATGTGACAGTGATTCCGTACAGTTTGATGTTGTCTGTGTGTGATGGGAATGTGATGCCCTACTGTTTAATGTTGTCTGTGTGTGGGAGACGAAAAGGAAAATCTTTTTTATCTCGTCATTTACTTATACCCACGACGACAGATTTCTGTATGCTGAGTTGGCTCCCCTACCTTTACCAAACTCTGTGAGGGAGTCTAAGATGTGGGCTATTAATCTGTCTGTTGGTGGGAAGAAGATAGTGTCGTCTGCGTACGCAAGTAACTTTCTGTTTCCCCTACAAGGTATGAAAGTTCCCTGGATTGTTGTGTCTTGTCTGATCTTCTCTAGAATGGTTCTGTCTGCACATCTCTCTTGGTATCAGTCTACTTATCTGAGTGTCGAGTATCTTCATGTTGAAGTATCTTCGTCGCTGAGTATCTGGTTATCTTCGTCTCAGAGCACTTTGGTGTCAGAGTTTTAGTCTTGCTCCCGAGTGGTTGTGCATATCTCTCTGCATATGTCCCACTCCAGCACTTCCCACTCCAGCACTTCCCTTTTAAAAAAGAAAACAAAATATTATTATTCTCCAGAACAAGGTATCGTGCAAACAAGTCTGACTTGGTAGGTTTTATTTCTGCTCGGCCTCTAGATGTCCACTGGTTTCTATATATGTTCCGATTGGTTCTCGAGTCATATCCTGCCAGGTTAGTGTTGTCGAATGTCTAACCCCTTGCCTGTGACACTTTTTACCTGTACTTGTTTGATTGTTAGTCCGTTTCTTTATTCGTCGTGCCCAGTTCGCACACTGTCAGTCGCCAACAAGACTTCTGACTTTTCTTAAATCCGTCTAACGTCACTGTCCAGTTTATCACTTCTGGCAGGTTGTTCTCGAGCATTTGCATTGGGCATTAAATGACTGAAAACATCAAAACAGCGGGCAAGATAAACGAGAAGAGAGGCAGGGGAAGACCAATAGAAAAAAAATCATGGACAGTCTAACGCGATGGCAAAATAAAAAGTCATAAACTAAGCTGATGGAAAATATCAAGAACCGAGATCTATGGAGAATGATGAGCGTCAAGGCCTACCGATACGGCACCTGATAATGATGAAGATGATGATTCAGGGGCTGGCTCATAACGAGCGAACGTAGAATGACTAATCAAAAGGGTAATTGGGGGGGGGGGGTGGGGATGTGGAAGGGGGAGGGGAGACTAAGTAATAGTTCTGCGCTGGCCTACAAACTGTCTCAGAGACCCTATTTGTAACATCATGTGCACTTTCATGTTTTCTACAATGAACACGGTCTTGAGAAGTTTTCTTGTTTCTACTTTTGGCTGGTTCGTTGATAAAATACTGTAAATACTGCAGATATACCCAGCGGATTTCAAGTATTTTACAGCATGTGCCAGTAAACTGAAGGATGACGGAAGCAGGAGTTGAACCCGCTGAAGTGGGCCTTCAGTCTTACTATCTCGACCCTTCATGCTTCTTTCATGAAAGACATAACAGCATGGAAGCCATAACTAAGAAAAGTAAGGTAGGGGTGTCCCGGGAGGGGAGGGGTTGGGTACATTTATAAGACGGTACAAAATTCCTCCCCCCGCCTTATTTATTTACTGATTAGCCATTCTGTTTTCATTCACTACGGACCCCCGCTCTCTCTCCATTGAAACGCTCTGGGCCGCCATCGGGGCCCTGGAGCAATGTACTGGCTGGATTTCCCTCCACCTTCCCCCCCCCCCCCCCCCGATCTGATAAATTATTGATCAGCTCATAAAACTCTTCGCCGTGCATTAAAATAATACAATAATTTTACAGCAGTGGTTCTCAACATTTTGTGAGTGCAACCCTGCGCCAACAGTGATACGAGACCTGCGACCCCTTAGATCAGAAGAATGTTAGGTGACCACATGACCCATGAGAAATAAGTTTTAAAATACTTAGATTTAACAACCAAAACAACAACAACAACTTCATAGCTAATACAATATCATTGTTTTTAACGTGACGTAAATTTGTTACTAATCACCATAATATAAAAATGCCATCTCGTAATAATGAAATATTTATGAAAATATCTCCTCGTAACCCTACTTCTACCCCACCCCCGCGACCCTAATTTGAGACGTGGCCAGCAGTTGAGAACCACTGTCACTATATTTCGCTGTGCTATTTATAGAATGGAAGAAGGGACTATCCAATGAGTACACCTGCGTAGACGTCTGCTCTCATATCCTCAAGCGACAAGTGGTCGTGCTGCACGTTTCTACACTGAAACTTAAGAAACACCGGCTTAGCGTAGAGCAGCTTTGAGCCACATCTTCTAGGTAGGAACAAGCCTGAAGTTAGGAGATGTAGGAAACGTGAACTAACCACGCAAATACTGCTTCTTGTTACTGTGCAAGTCCAAAACTGATAAAGTCAGGCATGGTAGAAATCTTGAGCAAGATGTCTTCCTGCTGTAAAAACCGTCTCCCGAGAGAAGACCTGCTAATATCGGTAAGTAGAGTTAATGTCGACACTCGGGAGTTTAGAATAAACCTAAAAACAGACTGTATTCCAGTGAAGTACATAGGAACTGCTTTATCAATTAACAAGCACACGCTAATTATTCGTTCATTCACTTGCATGTCCCTGGCGGAACTTTGCCTCCCTAACAGCTCTCCTGTAGACCTCTCGGTTGTGAGCAAGATGGCCTGCTGCTGATGCATCCATTTGTAGGTCATCAACGATGTCTTGTAGCCATCTTCGCCTTGGTCTTCCTCTCTTTCTTTTTCCCATTATGTACCATTCCAAGATGGTCTTCTCTAGATTATCATGACGTTTAATGTGTCCAAAATATTTAAGATTTCTCTGTTTAATCCTCTTTACTAGCCAACCTTCTTCAGTATTAAGTTCTTGTAGTATAGATATATTTGTTCTTTTTTTTTTTGTTTCCATGATATTTGAAGAATTCTTCTGTAGCATTTACATTCAAAGGCATCTATGTGTTTCTCAGCTGTTTTGTTAAGTGTCCAGGTCTCACAGGCATATGTTACGATGGGAAAGATGTATGCCCTAATTATTAGTGTGTAGATAAAACTCAGTGGAGATATAATGAGGGAGACTAATTAAAAGAGGGACATTTGTCACTCTCCAGAAGCTAACACAGTTAGAGAAACTGTGGTGAAGGGCAGACAGAACTACAAAAATTACTACAAGAATTTAAAATTGATGAAGGTTGGTTAATAACGATGATTAAATACAGATTTCCGACATAGTAAACTTCATGAGAGTTTGGAGAAGACAGTCTTAGAAGGGTACATAATGGTAAAAAAAGAAAGAGGAAGACCACAGAGAAGATGGCTACAAGACATTGTTGATAATTTGGCAATGGATGCATCAGCAGCAGGGCATCTTGCTAACAACAGAGAGGCATTTAAGAGAGCTGTTAGGAAGACAAAGTTTCGAAAGGGACATTCTAATGTTGCATGGACAACACTCTACTTTCATTAGCTGTTGTTGGTGGCTTCCTGCTGATCAGTCAACCATTGTGTAAGAATTGGTACCTGTATCCTTCAGCTTCAAAAGAAAAGGTGGTCAGAGACACACATCATCATCTGATCTGCCATCAGATCTAGGAAAGTATTGACACTGGCACAATATCCCCTATGTGGCCCAATCAAAAGGCACAAAACTGGGAGAATATTCAACAGTAAATTCTTTATCAATGAATGTTAGAAAACAATCCAAAAATACTATAATGAGCCTATCTTACTATATGAAAGTGAACCATGTACAAAAGGCAGGTCTGCACAAAGATCATTGGAAGCAGTAGAAATGTTTATCAGAAGAATGTTCTGAAGTCCTTGGACAGCACAGATGACTAAAGATGAACGTAAGAATGTATGAGAAAGAACTGGAGAGACAAAATCTTATAAAAAGAAATATGAGTGAGACAATGTATTTTCATAGGACATACAGTGAGAAGAGGGGACATCAAAAATATTGTAACAACAGGAAAAATGGATGGAAGAAGAGCCAGGGTAATGCCAGGAGAAATAACACTGGAGAGTTTGAGGAGATGGTGTGAGATGACATCACCAGCTGAACTGATGGCCTGCATTAGGGATTGGGTACTAAGGAGAGACAAAATAACCAACACTAGTTGCCATGGCAACTGATGATAACAATGTTCAGACAAATAGCATATTGTGAAAAATAAATTTATCATCCATTAGCACCATACAGAAAATCTATGGATATACTGACCAGATGAGCCTGTCCGTATTAAAGTACAATCACTGAATGAAAATAGAACGTTAGTATATGAAAGATATGGGGTAATATAAAATGTTAGTATATGAAAGATATGGGGTAATATAAAATGTTAGTATATGAAAGATATGGGGTAATATAAAATGTTAGTATATTAAAGATATGGGGTAATATAAAATGTTAGTATATGAAAGATATGGGGTAATATAAAATGTTAGTATATTAAAGATATGGGGTAATATAAAATGTTAGTATATTAAAGATATGGGGTAATATAAAATGTTAGTATATTAAAGATATGGGGTAATATAAAATGTTAGTATATGAAAGATATGGGGTAATATAAAATGTTAGTATATGAAAGATATGGGGTAATATAAAATGTTAGTATATGAAAGATATGGGGTAATATAAAATGTTAGTATATGAAAGATGTGGGGTAATATAAAATGTTAGTGTATGAAAGATATGGGGTAATATAAAATGTTAGTATATGAAAGATATGGGGTAATATAAAATGTTAGTATATGAAAGATATGGGGTAATATAAAATGTTAGTATATGAAAGATATGGGGTAATATAAAATGTTAGTATATGAAAGATATGGGGTAATATAAAATGTTAGTATATGAAAGATATGGGGTAATATAAAATGTTAGTATATGAAAGATATGGGGTAATATAAAATGTTAGTATATTAAAGATATGGGGTAATATAAAATGTTAGTATATTAAAGATATGGGGTAATATAAAATGTTAGTATATTAAAGATATGGGGTAATATAAAATGTTAGTATATTAAAGATATGGGGTAATATAAAATGTTAGTATATTAAAGATATAAAAAAAGTAAAGATAGTCCCATAGCATTTCAAATGCCGTAGGGGGTGAAGCGTTAGAGACCTCATTATGCTGGGTCATCAGCGTGTGAGGTAGGGTGACCAGTTCCTTTTCTCGCTGCCTTTACTTCCCAGATTTTCTCTGGTACCCATTTTACGAGGCTGGGTCGACCTCAGGGCCGTATTGGTCGGAAAAAAAATCCCGCTCAGCTGGGGATTCGAACCCTCGACCATTTGATTGCTAGACGAGTGCTCTAACCACTACGCTAGCCGGCCCATATAAAGATATGGGGTAATATAAAATGTTAGTATATTAAAGATATGGGGTAATATAAAATTTTAGTATATGAAAGATCTGGTGTAATATAAAGTACAACATTGTTAAACAATGATTATCCTTGACATTTGCTCAGGCCACTAAGATATTCATGTATTGGCCTTCCTTTCTTTCTTTTTCCTTTGAATTTTCCAGTCATTACTAGGTCTAAAAACTTCTGTCTTCTCTTGTCGTGTCCAGGAAATTTTGTCCTTTTCCTTATTTGAACCAGTTTTCTGAAACTTCTTTGATGATCTCTGTTTTTCTGTCTGTCCAAAATCGCATATTTGCCAAAATCACATCACAGAAAAACACCAAAAATAAATGGGTTGTTTTCCACATTTTTGTTATATGCTTCTATCTTACCCTTTGTCTGGGAAAATACAAGAGGTTTTAGAGGCTGGGTGGACCCTGGGGGCTTTGTTATGTGTACCAGAAAAAAAATCCCTCTGCTGGAACTTTAACACAGTACTAGCAGAACATGTTACTAGCAGAACATGTTACTAGCAAACATGGTACTAGCACAACACGGTACTAGCAGAACACGGTACCAGCAGAACATGTTACTAACAGAACATGGTACAGCAGAACATGGTACTAGCATAACATGTTACTAGCAGAACATGTTACTAACAGAACATGGTACTAGCAAACATGGTACTAGCATAACATGTTACTAGCAGAACATGTTACTAACAGAACATGGTACTAGCAGAACATGGTACTAGCAGAACATGTTACTAACAGAACATGGTACTAGCATAACATGTTACTAGCAGAACATGTACTAGCAGAACATGTACTAGCAGAACATGTTACTAGCAAACATGTTACTAGCAGAACATGTTACTAGCAGAACATGTACTAGCAGAACATGTTACTAACAGAACATGGTACTAGCATAACATGTTACTAGCAAACATGTTACTAGCAAACATGGTACTAGCATAACATGTTACTAGCAAACATGTTACTAGCAAACATGTTACTAGCAAACATGTTACTAGCAGAACATGTTACTAGCAAACATGTTACTAGCAAACATGGTACTAGCATAACATGTTACTAGCAAACATGGTACTAGCACAACACGGTACTAGCAGAACACGGTACCAGCAGAACATGGTACTAGCATAACATGTTACTAGCAAACATGTTACTAGCAAACATGTTACTAGCAAACATGGTACTAGCATAACATGTTACTAGCAAACATGGTACTAGCAGAACATGGTACTAGCATAACATGTTACTAGCAGAACATGGTACTAGCAGAACATGTACTAGCAGAACATGTTACTAGCAAACATGGTACTAGCATAACATGTTACTAGCAAACATGTTACTAGCAGAACATGTACTAGCAGAACATGGTACTAGCAAACATGTTACTAGCAGAACATGGTACCAGCAGAACATGGTACTAGCATAACATGTTACTAGCAGAACATGTACTAGCAGAACATGGTACAGCAGAACATGGTACTAGCAAACATGTTACTAGCAAACATGGTACTAGCAAACATGGTACTAGCAAACATGTTACTAGCAGAACATGTTACTAACAGAACATGGTACCAGCAGAACATGTTACTAGCAGAACATGGTACAGCAGAACATGGTACTAGCATAACATGTTACTAGCAAACATGGTACTAGCAGAACATGGTACTAGCAGAACATGTTACTAACAGAACACAGTACTAGCAGAACATGGTACTAGCAGAACATGTTACTAACAGAACATGGTACTAGCAGAACATGGTACTAGCAGAACATGGTACCAGCAGAACATGTTACTAACAGAACATGGTACTAGCAGAACATGGTACTAGCAGAACACGGTACCAGCAGAACATGTTACTAGCAGAACATGGTACTAGCAGAACATGGTACTAGCAGAACATGGTACTAGCAGAACATGTTACTAACAGAACACGGTACCAGCAGAACATGGTACTAGCAGAACACGGTACCAGCAGAACATGGTACTAGCAGAACATGTTACTAGCAGAACATGGTACCAGCAGAACATGGTACTAGCAGAACATGGTACTAGCAGAACATGGTACTAGCAGAACATGTTACTAGCAGAACACGGTACTAGCAGAACATGTTACTAGCAGAACACGGTACTAGCAGAACATGTTACTAGCAGAACACGGTACTAGCAGAACATGGTACTAGCAGAACACGGTACTAGCAGAACATGGTACTAGCAGAACACGGTACCAGCAGAACATGGTACTAGCAGAACACGGTACTAGCAGAACATGGTACTAGCACAACACGGTACTAGCAGAACATGGTACCAGCAGAACATGGTACTAGCAGAACACGGTACTAGCAGAACATGGTACTAGCAGAACATGGTACTAGCAGAACACGGTACTAGCAGAACATGGTACTAGCAGAACACGGTACCAGCAGAACATGGTACTAGCAGAACATGTTACTAGCAGAACATGGTACCAGCAGAACATGGTACTAGCAGAACATGTTACTAGCAGAACATGGTACTAGCAGAACATGTTACTAGCAGAACATGGTACTAGCAGAACATGTTACTAGCAGAACACGGTACTAGCAGAACATGGTACTAGCAGAACACGGTACCAGCAGAACATGGTACCAGCAGAACATGGTACCAGCAGAACATGGTACCAGCAGAACATGGTACCAGCAGAACATGGTACTAGCAGAACATGTTACTAGCAGAACATGGTACTAGCAGAACATGGTACTAGCAGAACATGTTACTAGCAGAACATGTTACTAGCAGAACATGGTACTAGCAGAACATGGTACTAGCAGAACATGGTACTAGCAAACATGTTACTAGCAGAACATGTACTAGCAGAACATGGTACTAGCAAACATGGTACTAGCAGACATGGTACTAGCAGAACATGTTACTAGCAGAACATGGTACTAGCAGAACATGTTACTAGCAGAACATGGTACTAGCAGAACATGTTACTAGCAGAACATGTTACTAGCAGAACATGTTACTAGCAGAACATGTTACTAGCAGAACATGGTACTAGCAGAACATGTTACTAGCAGAACATGGTACTAGCAGAACATGTTACTAGCAGAACATGTTACTAGCAGAACATGGTACTAGCAGAACATGTTACTAGCAGAACATGTTACTAGCAGAACATGGTACTAGCAGAACATGGTACTAGCAGAACATGGTACTAGCAGAACATGGTACTAGCAGAACATGGTACTAGCAGAACATGGTACTAGCAGAACATGTTACTAGCAGAACATGGTACTAGCAGAACATGTTACTAGCAGAACATGGTACTAGCAGAACATGTTACTAGCAGAACATGGTACTAGCAGACATGGTACTAGCAGAACATGGTACTAGCAGAACATGGTACTAGCAGAACATGGTACTAGCAGAACATGTTACTAGCAGAACACGGTACCAGCAGAACATGGTACTAGCAGAACATGTTACTAGCAGAACATGGTACTAGCAGACATGGTACTAGCAGACATGGTACTAGCAGAACATGGTACTAGCAAACATGGTACTAGCAGAACATGGTACTAGCAGAACATAGTACTAGCAGAACATGGTACTAGCAGAACATGGTACTAGCAGAACATGGTACTAGCAGAACATGTTACTAGCAGAACATGGTACTAGCAGAACATGGTACTAGCAGAACATGGTACTAGCAGAACATGGTACTAGCAGAACATGGTACTAGCAGAACACGGTACCAGCAGAACATGGTACCAGCAGAACATGGTACTAGCAGAACATGGTACCAGCAGAACATGTTACTAGCAGAACATGGTACTAGCAGAACATGGTACTAGCAGAACATGGTACTAGCAGAACATGGTACTAGCAGAACATGGTACCAGCAGAACATGGTACTAGCAGAACATGGTACTAGCAGAACATGGTACTAGCAGAACATGGTACCAGCAGAACATGGTACTAGCAGAACATGGTACTAGCAGAACATGGTACTAGCAGAACATGGTACTAGCAGAACACGGTACCAGCAGAACATGGTACCAGCAGAACATGGTACTAGCAGAACATGGTACCAGCAGAACATGGTACCAGCAGATCATGGTACCAGCAGAACATGGTACTAGCAGAACATGGTACTAGCAGAACACGGTACTAGCAGAACATGTTACTAGCAGAACACAGTACTAGCAGAACATGTTACTAGCAGAACACAGTACTAGCAGAACATGGTACTAGCAGAACACTGTACTAGCAGAACATGGTACTAGCAGAACACGGTACTAGCAGAACATGTTACTAGCAGAACATGGTACTAGCAGAACATGGTACTAGCAGAACACGGTACTAGCAGAACATGTTACTAGCAGAACATGGTACTAGCAGAACATGGTACTAGCAGAACATGGTACTAGCAGAACACAGTACTAGCAGAACATGGTACTAGCAGAACATGGTACTAGCAGAACACGGTACTAGCAGAACACAGTACTAGCAGAACACAGTACTAGCAGAACATGGTACTAGCAGAACATGGTACTAGCAGAACATGGTACTAGCAGAACACAGTACTAGCAGAACACAGTACTAGCAGAACATGGTACTAGCAGATTAGTAAACTGAGAGAAATTCATGCAGCCATTAAAAAATATGTAGCCCTGATGGTAACATCCAGTCTTTCATTTAATTGTCTAACAAAGCAGCATTCATGCAGGCTTTTTCAAATCAGTATTACTGATAGGGTGATGAAAGAGTGGTTAACTTGTTAAAAGTTGATGTATGTGTATTAATGAAACATCATACAGTTCTATATATTATGAAAATATTAATATGAAGTAAATCATAAACACATATGGTCTGTATGATACCATGACCCAGTAGGTATTTAATATTGCAAGAGGAGGTTACATTATCACTCAGTAACTGAACAAGTGATGCTGTGTATAAGAATCTAGATATATATTAGTACAGCTCTTCTGGACTGCTTTATTAAAAGATCATATAAATTCTGTGTTGTAGGGCACAATATACATAAATGGACAAGGGATGACATATTGTGGTAGCTTCCACAGAAACTTGAGAACACTGGTTCACAAAGTGTATTGTGAGGTTAAGGGGAACATATTGGGGAGTTGGGAGGTGTTTGTGGGCAGGGAACATATTGGGGAGTTGGGAGGTGGTGGTGGGCAGGGAACATATTGGGGAGTTGGGAGGTGGTAGTGGGCAGGGAACATATTGGGGAGTTGGGAAGGGGTGGTGGGCAGGGGACATATTGGGGAGTTGGGAGGTGGTAGTGGGCAGGGGACATATTGGGGAGTTGGGAGGTGGTGGTGGGCAGGGGACATATTGGGGAGTTGGGAGGTGGTGGTGGGCAGGGTTCACAACCTGCTGATGGGGAAAAAAGTTTTTGAGAGTGCTAGGACTTTGGTGTGAGGCAAAGGGGACAACATCTCAAACAGTTTGGGAACCATTGCTTTACTTACAAAAACAGCAAATAAAATCTAAACATGATTGAAATATCAGGAGAAACAACACAATAAAATAAGTTGGTTCCTCATACTGACACTGATCTCCTTGCTTTTCCAGGCAAACTCCAGTGTTAAACTATTAGGCAGGTGACTTTTGTCCCAACATTATTTTACTTTCATAAATATTACTTATGAAAAGAGTTTGTCTTAACAAGGCTTCATATTCATTGATTATATTAACTAAAATTTGAGGAATATTTTTTAAATATTTTTTAAAATACTTAAAATTATGATTTTATTCAGGCATACAGCAGAAATGTATTATGTGAACTTGTTTTGTTACACATAACATTGAAAATACAAGAACTCAACAGTTTTTTTCTCCTTATCACCAAGTCACCAACCGGACCTAGAAAGTAGAGGCTGGAAATATTACTGAATTATTGGCATCTATTCATTGAACATGAATCTTTCTGAAGATAACCTACTCAGCCAAGGGAAATGACATCAAAAGAGCTTGCAGAAGGGACTGCTATGTCAGAGAAGATGGCTGCACTTTGAGAAAGGCTGAATCTTTTTTGACAGTTCTCAAGTCAATATTAATCTAGAAACAGTAGAACAATTTACAGGGAACTGAGAGATAAGCAGAAGACTTCCATTCCACGTGGCAAACACTCTTGCACCACTTGTTACTAGCAGAACATGGTACTAGCAGAACATGGTACTAGCAGAACATGGTACTAGCAGAACACAGTACTAGCAGAACATGGTACTAGCAGAACATGGTACTAGCAAACATGGTACTAGCAGAACACAGTACTAGCAGAACACAGTACTAGCAGAACATGGTACTAGCAGAACATGGTACTAGCAGAACATGGTACTAGCAGAACACAGTACTAGCAGAACACAGTACTAGCAGAACATGGTACTAGCAGATTAGTAAACTGAGAGAAATTCATGCAGCCATTAAAAAATATGTAGCCCTGATGGTAACATCCAGTCTTTCATTTAATTGTCTAACAAAGCAGCATTCATGCAGGCTTTTTCAAATCAGTATTACTGATAGGGTGATGAAAGAGTGGTTAACTTGTTAAAAGTTGATGTATGTGTATTAATGAAACATCATACAGTTCTATATATTATGAAAATATTAATATGAAGTAAATCATAAACACATATGGTCTGTATGATACCATGACCCAGTAGGTATTTAATATTGCAAGAGGAGGTTACATTATCACTCAGTAACTGAACAAGTGATGCTGTGTATAAGAATCTAGATATATATTAGTACAGCTCTTCTGGACTGCTTTATTAAAAGATCATATAAATTCTGTGTTGTAGGGCACAATATACATAAATGGACAAGGGATGACATATTGTGGTAGCTTCCACAGAAACTTGAGAACACTGGTTCACAAAGTGTATTGTGAGGTTAAGGGGAACATATTGGGGAGTTGGGAGGTGTTTGTGGGCAGGGAACATATTGGGGAGTTGGGAGGTGGTGGTGGGCAGGGAACATATTGGGGAGTTGGGAGGTGGTAGTGGGCAGGGAACATATTGGGGAGTTGGGAAGGGGTGGTGGGCAGGGGACATATTGGGGAGTTGGGAGGTGGTAGTGGGCAGGGGACATATTGGGGAGTTGGGAGGGGGTGGTGGGCAGGGGACATATTGGGGAGTTGGGAGGGGGGTGGTGGGCAGGGTTCACAACCTGCTGATGGGGAAAAAAGTTTTTGAGAGTGCTAGGACTTTGGTGTGAGGCAAAGGGGACAACATCTCAAACAGTTTGGGAACCATTGCTTTACTTACAAAAACAGCAAATAAAATCTAAACATGATTGAAATATCAGGAGAAACAACACAATAAAATAAGTTGGTTCCTCATACTGACACTGATCTCCTTGCTTTTCCAGGCAAACTCCAGTGTTAAACTATTAGGCAGGTGACTTTTGTCCCAACATTATTTTACTTTCATAAATATTACTTATGAAAAGAGTTTGTCTTAACAAGGCTTCATATTCATTGATTATATTAAACTAAAATTTGAGGAATATTTTTTAAATATTTTTAAAATACTTAAAATTATGATTTTATTCAGGCATACAGCAGAAATGTATTATGTGAACTTGTTTTGTTACACATAACATTGAAAATACAAGAACTCAACAGTTTTTTTCTCCTTATCACCAAGTCACCAACCGGACCTAGAAAGTAGAGGCTGGAAATATTACTGAATTATTGGCATCTATTCATTGAACATGAATCTTTCTGAAGATAACCTACTCAGCCAAGGGAAATGACATCAAAAGAGCTTGCAGAAGGGACTGCTATGTCAGAGAAGATGGCTGCACTTTGAGAAAGGCTGAATCTTTTTTGACAGTTCTCAAGTCAATATTAATCTAGAAAACAGTAGAACAATTTACAGGGAACTGAGAGATAAGCAGAAGACTTCCATTCCACGTGGCAAACACTCTTGCACCACTTGTTCAAGAATCAACTGCCACAGCCAAGTTGAGTCACCCCTAACCCTTCAGATTCTGAGCCTTCAAGTTCACTCTTATAACCTCTGCTAGTACATCTCCACCCAAGTCCTCTTCATCCAAAAGAGAAGAATAACACTGAGGTACAGTTCTGAAGATGAGCCTCAGCAGTATATGTCTCCTTCAAACTTTCCCAATCTACACTCCTAATAATTCACCATCTGTACTATACTGATACTTTTTGTCCAGCATGACAGTTTTGAAGTAGACATATATCAGCTGTTGTAGGTTTTGCTGAGCATCATCTTGCTGGAAGCTCATCTCATGGCTGACTTTACTAATGTTAGGCTTTCATTGCCGGCCACAGTAACGCCGTTATTATTTTTGCTGCAAGGTCAAGTTTTCATGCACTTGCATCTTTTAGTTTCAGGTTTGGCCCTCATTTCCTCCTAAAATGATGATGCATCTTTGTGCAGAGTCACTCCCCATGTGAGTTTCTTGTGCAAGTTTTTGCCAGAGCTCGTAGCTCATAGGACATCTCACATTGATGAGTTTCTTGTGCAAGTGCAAGTTTTTGCCAGAGCTCTTAGCTCATAGGAACATCTCACATTGATGAGTTTCTTGTGCAAGTTTTTGCCAGAGCTCGTAGCTCATAAGAACATCTCACATTGATGAGTTTCTTGTGCAAGTTTTTGCCAGAGCTCGTAGCTCATAAGAACATCTCACATTGATGAGTTTCTTGTGCAAGTTTTTGGCAGAGCTCTTAGCTCATAGAAAAATCTCACATTGATGACTTAAAAATATTTTAATATCTTCGTTTAGGTCTACTGTGTGGCCTCCTTCCTGCAGTAAGTGCTAGGAATTTGGTACCAGACCTGACTGGAAACACAGCTGCTATCCTGTACCATACTTAAATGTCATCATCCACTTAGGCAAGAAAGAAGAAATGTTAAGGTAAGATTATGTACAGTAAATATTTGTCTTTGTTCTATTTCCATTTATTGAAATGTTGCTGAACAGTATTTTCTGTGTTGTCCTTATGTATGTGCAAGCAAAATAAAGGCTATGCTGCTCTCATTTTTACTTTATACCATTGCTTTGTTCCCTAACACAACAGTAAGACTGTATGTCATCACAGCTGGTTCAGGACTTTTATGTTAATGAAACATGCTTTGAATATTTCAACACTTGTGCTTATAGGCAAACATTCACATACAGAAAGTTCTGTGACAAGCTGGTGTTGATACTAGCAAACAACAGCATGTCATCTTCTACACTGATACTTTCTTTACAGCCTTCAGTCATTTCTAATACTTCCAGTCTTTTATATCTTAATTATCACTACAGTCATTAATTCTCATGCTTAGGATGCCTCAGTATGCAATCGCTCATACATGAACAAAAGAACATCAGGTGACCCAGATACAATTTTAACTGAAAAAAAAAAAAATATATATATATATATATATTAAGAAACGGGTGTGGAGGAAGTAAGTCTGAAAAGAACAGAGATAGGTGACCCAAGAATTGTGTAGGAAAGGTAGGAAATAAGTAAGTCTGCAAAGAACAAAGATAGGTGACTCAGGTATCATGTAAGAAAGTGTAGGAAATAAGTAAGTCTGCAAAGAACAAAGATAGGTGACTCAGGTATCATGTAAGAAAGTGTAGGAAGTAAGTAAACCTGCAAATAACAGAGATAGGTGACCCAGGTATCATGTAAGAAAGGGTAGGAAATAAGTAAACCTGCAAAGAACAGAGATAGGTGACCCAGGTATCATGTAAGAAAGTGTAGGAAGGAAGTAAACCTGCAAAGAACAAAGAAAGGTGACCCAGGTATCATGTAAAAAATGGTAGGAAGGAAGTAAACCTGCAAAGAACAAAGAAAGGTGACCCAGATATCATGTAAAAAATGGTAGGAAAGAAGTAAACCTGCAAAGAACAAAGATAGGTGACTCAGGTATCATGTAAGAAAGGTAGGAAGTAAATATGTCTGCAAGGAGCAGAGTTAAGTGACCCAGGTATCATGTAAGAATGAAACTGTTGGAATGACTGTTTAAAAAAAGAAAGCTGACATTAGCCTGCTTCAAAGTTGTCTCCTTACATGAAAAGTGCCAGTACTAATACTAAAGTCAGCTGTGAAAGAAGAGAGCCATTGTAATGGCATTTGCTAGATTATTGAGTAGCTGATGGTTTACATTTTAATATGGGTTGCTCTGTGTTTAACTGCTATTGAGTAGCTGATGGTTTACATTTTAATATGGGTTGTGCTGTGTGTAACTGCTGTTGAGTAGCTGATGGTTTACATTTTAATATGGGTTGCTCTATGTGTAACTGCTGTTGAGTAGCTGATGGTTTATATTTTAATATGGGTTGCGCTGTGTGTAACTGCATGACACACATTGAATACAATGAAGGATGATTTAGTCAACTACTGTTGATATGACTATTTAGAGATGTGTGTTCTGATCATAATTAAAATATTGTACTGTCTTTCATTTAAAATTTGTTGATGTTATCATTTTCATTTAAACCTATCTTTAGTGCATTTTACATGGCATGTCTGTTTAGTTCTTATTATGCTGCTTATAGATGCTATAACACTCCAGTAAAGAGCAGTTTCCTTGGTGTGATAACAGCTTTAGTAGTATTTGTTCAGTTTTTATTGGTCCAGGTATTGAAAGAAATTTTGTAGTTATTTCAGGCTACACTGCTAAATTATTTAACTCTGAGATTTTTGTTCTGTAGAGAAAGTTTCCTGCTGTGAGTTTCCCAGATCTTCAGTTTAACTCAGGAGCTGAGTTGAGGTTCTTCCTACAAATCTTCAGTAATACATTTTACTTAAAGAGCTTTGATGACTCAAAGTGAACAAAGGGAAAGGCACCACAGAATAGCTCACTCTCTGGGATTTAGGTTGATTGTGACATTTGGTGTAGGCATTAGGTGTATACTTCTTTGTGTGTTATGATTTAGGTTGATTGTGGTGTATACTTCTTTATGTGCTATGATTTAGGTTCATTGTGATATTTGCTGTAGTCATTAAGTGTATACTTCTTTGTGTACTATGATTTAGGTTGATTGTGATGTTTGCTGTAGGTATTAGGTGTATACTTCTTTGTGTACTATGATTTAGGTTGATTGTGATGTTTGCTGTAGGTATTAGGTGTATACTTCTTTGTGTGCCATGATTTGACAAAGGACCTCCCTTCTTCTGATGCTGCTGGAAAGTCTGTGATTGTTTTGCTGTTTGTGCTTGAACTGTTTCTGATGTTTTGACTTCCTTTTTTCTGATGTTTTGACTTCCTTTATAGCCCTGTTGTAGACACTGTCATAGTACACCGCTGTCCTATAGAAGAAAAGATGGTTGAATCCAAAGTTCAAACTTCTGAGTACATTTGGTCTTCATGCGGCTGAGTCTCTTTACAGGCATAATCTGACTAGTCTTTTTACATGCTATGGGGTAGTCTAGTTGACCTTTTTTACACACTACAGAGGATGTCAAACTAGCCTTTTTAACATGCTATGGGATAGTCTAACTAGGCTTTTTTACTCAAGCAGACAAACCAGTCTTTTTACACAACACAGAGGTTATAAAACTAGCTTTTTTATATATTACATAGTTGGTCGAACTAACCTTTTTTACACACTACAGAGGTAGTTTAACTAACCATTTTAACATGCTATGGGGTAGTCTGACTTGTTTTTACACACTATAATCAGACTAGCCTTTTTACAGAGGTAGTCTAACTAGCCATTTTTAAACACTGCAATGGTAGTCAAACTTGCCTTTTTACACACTACAGAAGTAGTCAAGCTAGCCTTTTTAATATGCTATGGGGTTGTCAGACTCACCTTTTTACACACTATAGAGGTAGCCAAACTAGTCTTTTTTTACACACTACAGAGGTTGTCTAACTTACTTATACTTACTTACTTTATCCTTCTTCTTGTGCCATGAGACATTGAGGAGAGATGCAGTTAGTGTTATCAAGGCAAATTGCTGGCTTCAGTGTCTGTCATGCCATAATTAGTGAATGTGTTTCTGATATTATCTATCTATCTCTTTCTGGGCCTTCCTCATGATCTGTATCCTGTAGTGGCTGAACCACTTGATTCTTTGGTTCTTTATCTGTCATAGTCAAACTGGCCTCTTTACACAAAATATGGGTAATAACACCATATCCCTATGTGCCCGTAAGGCATGACAGGATTACATTTACCTTTACATATATATGTATGCTTTTTCTTGATCTGTGTAAGCTATCTGTATCTGATTGTGTCTGACCGATTTTTCTCTTAACTGCCTTTGAAGAAGATGGCATCTGTATGGCTTCTAGTTTTTGTAAATCCAATCTGAATTTCAGTTAATTGTGGTTCTGTTACTGGATACAATCGTTTCTCTAAGATCCTGCAAGGTATTTTTTCTGGTATAGGTTGTATCGCTCTCTCTATGAACCTTAAGTGTCCATGGCACATGGAGCTTCTGCAAGGGTTTTCCACAAATGCCTGTCCTTCGCCTTTTTTTCTGCCCTTCCCCACGTGATCCTTCTATTGCTCAGCATCCTCTGTGTTGTTGTTCTCCATGTCTCTTTTGGTCTACCCTTACTTCTGTTCCCCTGTGGTGTCCATCTTAGTGCTGTTTTTGGTAGTGAGTTGCATTTCATCATTCCCCTAAACACATGTTAGAAGACAGATGTGTTGTGTTATTTTTGGTGATAATTGGCTTATATGCCTTTCATCATTACCCTGAGCATATGTAAGAAGAGAGATGTCCTTTGATATTTTTGGTAGTAATTGGCTTCCATGCCTTTCATCATTATCCTGAGTATATGTAAGAAGATTTCCAACACATTTGATACAATTAACATCACTGCTGTATCTAGACCAACAAGCAGCAGTAAGAATAAATGGTGAAACAACAACTTGGTTGGACATAAAACAAGGGGTCCGTCAGGGGTGCATATTGTCACCTTACTTATTTAACTTGTATACTGAAAATATAATGAGGAATGTTAGAGAAGATGTAGACAAATAATATTATGATGTCATAACAATTGGAGGTTATAAAATACCAGATTAGATATGCTGATGACACAGTATTACTGTCCACAACACAAAAAGGAATGCAAAAACTAATTATGTCAGTCTGTAAGAACAGCAAAGAGCAGAACCTCTATATTAATGCAAAGAAAACTAAACTGATGACAACTGACAAAACAAACAAGGCAGCTGAAATATGTATCATGAGGAAAAACTGGAAGAAGTGGAGAGTTTTGAATATCTTGGATCACTGCTAACTAATAATGGAGATACAATGAGGGAAATTAAAAGGAGGAAATCTGTTGCTCTTCAGAAAGTAAAACAAATAAAGAGTCTGTGGAGAGGAGCAGACAGAACCACAAAAATAAGATTTTTAAGGGCATGCATCATTCCCATTGCAACATATGCCTGTGAGACCTGAACACTTAATAAAACAGCTGAGAAACACATAAATGTCTTCGAATGTAAATGCTACAGAAGAGTTCTCCAAATATTGTGGATACAAAAAAGAGCAAATATATCTATACTACAAGAGCTTAATATTGAAGAAGGCTGGCTAGTAAAGAGGATTAAACAAAGAAATCTTAAATATTTTGGACACATTAAACGTCATGATAATCTAGAGAAGACCATCTTGAAATGGTACATAATGGGAAAAAGAAAGAGAGGAAGACCAAAACTAAGATGGCTCCAAGACATCGTTGACGATCTGCAAATGGATGCAGCAGGGGCAGTCCATCTTGCTCACAACTGAGAGGCCTACAGGAGAGCTGTTTGGGAGGCAAAGTTCCGCAAGGGACATGCAAATGAATGAATGATTGAATGAATGAATGAATATGTAAGAAGGTGGATGTCCTCTCATCGAGCTCTACTACTGTGAGAGCTAAACTGATCTCTGTATAACTTGCCAGACATTGCCTTGACATCATAGCATTGATAATTTATTAAACTGCTAAAAACAACCTTCATTTTAACAATATCAAACATTTAAGAAAGCACACAAAGAACAATTTAAGAAGGCACACAAAGAACAGTTTATGAGAGCACACAAAGAACAATCAGCTGTCTTCTCCTATCTCCCTGGAACTTTGACTGATGTTTTTCTTTTGCATCTGTTGCACTGAAGATGTTGAGGCACATCATTGTCAGATTGGGCTGATTTATGGTGGATTGTTATTTTTTTTTTGCAGTCCCCAAGTAGACCAAAAACTGTAGGGAGTTTGGTGTGTGTAGTACTTCTTTAACAGACTCCACCACCATGGGGACTGTGCTGATCCCCGCAATGTTAGCCAAACTAGGCTAGTTACTGGGGGTACCAACAGGGAGGTTGGACAAGGTCTTGGCTGGCTATGATTCACCAACCTTCATGTTAGTCGTGGGCCAAATTGCATAACTCACATCATCTCTGTCAACCCTTCCATCAGACAGAACAACAGAAGCAAGCTGACACTTCAGAGGAATGAAAGTAGTGCATGAACATTTCCAGTAAGAGAAACAATTATATGTGTAAGAAAGGAAGATGAAAATCCACATTTGGCTGTTTTGTAGAAATTATCTACTGACCTGAAGTTTAACTGTCATGATGGCTAATTGTATGTTTAGTTCTGTTGTGGCTAATTGTTTGTATGTGTAGTTCTGTGGTGGCTAATTGTTTGTATGTTTAGTTCTGTGGTGGCTAATTGTTTGTATGTTTAGTTCTGTGGTGGCTAATTGTTTGTATGTTTAGTTCTGTGGTGGCTAATTGTTTGTATGTTTAGTTCTGTGGTGGCTAATTGTTTGTATGTTTAGTTCTGTGGTGGCTAATTGTTTGTATGTTTAGTTCTGTGGTGGCTAATTGTTTGTATGTTTAGTTCTGTGGTGGCTAATTGTTTGTATGTGTAGTTCTGTGGTGACTAATTGTATGTTTAGTTCTGTGGTGGCTAATTATTTGTATGTTTAGTTCTGTGGTGGCTAATTATTTGCATGTTTAGTTCTGTGGTGGCTAATTGTATGTTTAGTTCTGTGGTGGCTAATTATTTGTATGTTTAGTTCTGTGGTGGCTAATTGTCCTGATTCCACACATAGCATGCTATGTTATTTAAAATTTTAATTTCAGGCCATATTATTAAATTATGGAATTATAACTTCAACTACATCTGGTGTTTCTGAAACAGTAATTTTATCTGTTTAATACTCTATTATAAAACATGTGTATAAAACTGTAGAAAATGAAACCAAAGTTTTTACATAAAACGCTCCCCCCATCTCCTCTCCCATCAGTGGGGTTTCTATCTTTTCATAGTGGGTGGTTTGGGTGTGGGGAGGAAGGTAAGTATGTCAGTGATCCCATGAACTATAATAGCAGTAGTACAGCTACTGGCAGTGGGTGGGGAGGAAGGTAACTATGTCAGTGATCCCATGAACTATACCAGCAGTAGTATAGCTACTGGCAGTGGGTGGGGAGGAAGGTAAGTATGTCAGTGATCCCATGAACTATACCAGCAGTAGTGTAGCTACTGGCAGTGGGTGGGAGGAAGGTAACTATGTCAGTGATCCCATGAACTATATCAGCAGTAGTGTAGCTACTGGCAGTGGGTAGGGAGGAAGGTAACTATGTCAGTGATCCCATGAATTATACCAGCAGTAGTGTAGCTACTGGCAGTGGGTAGGGAGGAAGGTAACTATGTCAGTGATCCCATGAACTATATCAGCAGTAGTGTAGCTACTGGCAGTGGGTAGGGAGGAAGGTAAGTATGTCAGTGATCCCATGAACTATGCTAACAGTAGTGTAGCTACTGGCACAGTCTCCAAAACCAAGAATGTCAAGGGGAAGTGTTCACAATTAGAGGGACTGTTACTGATCAAAGTGTTTGTCTCCCCTGTATATTATTATCTATTATCAGTTTGGTACTGTGAAGCACTTTTCACCTCCCAAAGAGTAAAATTTATTGAAACTAATGTTTTGAGCAAACTGGTAACTTTGATTGTGAATCTGTGATCTCAGACCAATAAAGAAAAGATCTTGAAGTGTAGTAATCATGTTGGACATGTTGTAACAATACATTTAGTAAGGGGAAATAATCTTGATCCTGAAATGGATGAAGGAAGCAGGCTTCAGAACAGACACCACCAGGTATAGAAGCTCTGTCTTGTTCTCAGCTTGAAAGTGCTCAATGATCACTTCATAGGAATGTCATGAAAAGGTATAACAGGTTCTTGACCAGATATTCTTCACTAGCCATGATAATCAGGATGTTATGAGTTCAGTAATCTTTGCTATCAAAGTGAATGCTTCTGAAAGATTAAACACAATACATTTTTTTCATAATGTCACGTCACTGAGAGATTATAGTTTCATTTACCTTTCTGCATCAGTCTCGGCAGAGATTTCATCTCCAGAGTGAGTTCAACAGATGGTTTTTGAGTAGGTCAGCCATAGATTCAAGAGCTATACCTGATGTGAGCTCATGTACTGATCATGATGTAACAGTAGCAGTTATCAGAACATGCAGGAAAAGCCATATCAGAACTCATAAGAAAAGTAAAACAATAAAATTAAGCAAGCTCAGGGGAGAGAATTTGAAAGAAGATAAAGAGAAGAAAGTAAGAACTGTTCATAAAAGTACCCACATAAGCAAAATCAGTGCCTAGGTTCTACAGACAGCAAGGGAGATGTGTTTCTTCATGTGATGCATCATATTCAGAACATTGTCCCTCTCACTGGTTTACTGAATGCAATGCAGTTTTGCACAAGTTGACCAGCATCTTGCAATGATATATTCAGACTTTCCATGGTGTCCTGAGTCCACCTGCAGAGAGATTGTCAGACAGAGACAGGCAGATATACAGAGACACATAGAAACACAGACAGACAGAGACGTACATACTCTGAAACATGGACACAGATACACACGAACACACTGACACATAGACACAGACTCAAAGAAACACAGACAAACACACAGACAGAGAAACAGGCACAAAGACATACAGATACAGACAGACAGATTCACAGGCTCATACACATAGACAGACACAGACACACAAAGGCAGACACACACAGATCGACAGACATACACAGACAGAGACACACGTAGACAAATACAGAGACACTTCCACACAAACACACACAGACACGCATGGACACACAGACACACATGGACAAAGAGAAACACACACAGATGCATTTAGACATACAAAGACACACACAGACAGACATAGAACCACAGAGACACACAAATAGAGGCAGACATTCAAACACACACACAGACACACATATGCACACATAGAGAGGAACATAGAAAAAGGCACACACACACAGCAGACACATACAGGTAAATACATACAGAGACACAGACATACACATACACTGACTCAAAGACCCAGAGACTCAGACAGACAGACAGACAGAAAGAAAGACACACACTCAGCCAGGCATAAACACAAAGGAAGACACACAGACACACACAGAGTGACACAAACAGACATATGCAGACACACAGACAAAAACTCACATACACAGACACAGACAGAAACATACAGACAGACACACACAGATACATACAGACACATTCACAGAAACACAGACAAACACAGACACACACAGACATACTCACAGACATACACACAGATACACAAAGAGATTTACGCAGAGATACACACAGACATACACAGACACACACAAAGACCCATTCAAATACACACATAAACACAATGGCGCACGCAGAGAAACACAGATACACAAACGAACACACGCAGAAACAAAAACAGACACACAGAGACATGGAGACAGGCATACACATAGACACAAGCATACACACATACAGACGCACACACAGTCACACACCAACACACTCGGACACACTGAGACACACACACACCCACACTGACACACACAGACACAGAAACGCACAAAGAAAATTACAGACACACATACAGATGCACAGACAGAGACAGAGACACACACAGACACAGACAGAGACACACCTAAAGACAGATACAGACACATACACACAGACACAGACAGAGACACACCTAAAGACAGATACAGACAGAGAAAACAAACACACAGTCACTCATACACCACAGAAAGAGACACGCATACACAGACAGAGATACAGGAGTACAGGCATACAGACACAGAAAGAGACAGAAAAACAGAGCCACAGACACATATGCACAGATACACATACACAATTACACATACACAGGCTCAGACACACAGATCAAAGACACACAGAAACAGACACACAGACAAATACACTGCCACACACACACAGACAAATAGAGGCACAGACACAGTGACAAAGGAACACACAGAAACAGACATATTGACACAGATAAGCAGATGAACACACAGACACAGAGACTCAGAGACACACTGATAAACAGAGGAGACACAAACATAGGCACACAGATTCAGACACACACAGACACTCAGGCACAGACACACACAAACACACACACAGACACATATGAAGCTACACAGTGACAGCCACACAGAGACAGCCAAACACAGACAGACACATACAGATAGACACAGACACACAAAGAAACATGGAGACACACCCAGATACATACGGACACACAGACACAAAAAGACACATACGCACACAGGGACACAAAGACACACAGACACAGACAGATACAGACACATACAGACACATTCACAGAAACACAGAGATACACACAGACACACAAAGAATCACAAAGGCACACACAAACACAGACAGAAAAAACACACAGATTCTCAGAGACTCCCAGAGAGAAACACAAAGACACACACATAGAAATACAGAGAGAAGCACAGGAATACACAGAAACACAGAGATACACACACACAAACCTACACACAGATACAGTCACAAGCACACAGAGACACACACATCAACACGCACAGAGACACACACATCAACACGCACAGAGACACACAAAACACACACACAAAGACAGATACAGATACTCGGAGTGATGCACACAAACACACACAGAGAAACACTTAGACACAGACACGCACAAACACTCACACACACAGAGACATAGACACATACAGACACACACCCAGATACACACACACAGAAAAACAGACAAACATAGAAACATAGAGACACACACATAGACACACACCGACACAAAGAAACACACATGCATAGATACCCATACAAACACACACACAGACACACAATCACAAACACACAGACACATACCGACACACACAAAAACACACATGAGCACACAGACACACACAGACGTACACAGAATCACACACAGGCACACATAGACACACACAGACACACAGAAATGCATATTCAGACACACACAGATGCACACAGAGACGTATACAGACACACACAGACAGAGACACATACAGCGACACAGCTAAAGACAGAGAGATACAGACAGAGAAATAAAAACATACATACAGAGTAACTCAGACAGCACAGAAAGAGACACGCAGACACACTGACAGAGAAACAGACACAGATTCACAGACACAGAAACAAAATAACACAGAGGTATAGACTTACAGACATGCAAACACATGCAGATGTACACAAGCACAGACAGACAGACAGACCAAAGACACACAGACACACCCAGGCAAAAACAGAGACACATACACAATCATACACACAGGAACATGCACGGAGACACACATACACTCAGAGACACAGACACAGGCAAACATACAACCACACACAGAGACACCCACAGACACACAAAGAGATACACGCAGAGATACACACAGACACACAAAGAGATACACGCAGAGATACACACAGATACACAAAGAGATTTACGCAGAGATACACACAGACATACACAGACACACACAAAGACCCATTCAAATACACACATAAACACAATGGCGCACGCAGAGAAACACAGATACACAAACGAACACACGCAGAAACAAAAACAGACACACAGAGACATGGAGACAGGCATACACATAGACACAAGCATACACACATACAGACGCACACACAGTCACACACCAACACACTCGGACACACTGAGACACACACACACCCACACTGACACACACAGACACAGAAACGCACAAAGAAAATTACAGACACACATACAGATGCACAGACAGAGACAGAGACACACACAGACACAGACAGAGACACACCTAAAGACAGATACAGACACATACACACAGACACAGACAGAGACACACCTAAAGACAGATACAGACAGAGAAAACAAACACACAGTCACTCATACACCACAGAAAGAGACACGCATACACAGACAGAGATACAGGAGTACAGGCATACAGACACAGAAAGAGACAGAAAAACAGAGCCACAGACACATATGCACAGATACACATACACAATTACACATACACAGGCTCAGACACACAGATCAAAGACACACAGAAACAGACACACAGACAAATACACTGCCACACACACACAGACAAATAGAGGCACAGACACAGTGACAAAGGAACACACAGAAACAGACATATTGACACAGATAAGCAGATGAACACACAGACACAGAGACTCAGAGACACACTGATAAACAGAGGAGACACAAACATAGGCACACAGATTCAGACACACACAGACACTCAGGCACAGACACACACAAACACACACACAGACACATATGAAGCTACACAGTGACAGCCACACAGAGACAGCCAAACACAGACAGACACATACAGATAGACACAGACACACAAAGAAACATGGAGACACACCCAGATACATACGGACACACAGACACAAAAAGACACATACGCACACAGGGACACAAAGACACACATGAACAGACAAACCCACACAGACATACATAGAACAGCAAGAGACACATACAGACAAAGATAGAAACAAACATGCACACACAGACAAGCACACAGAAATAGGCACACACACAGACATATACAGGTAGATATACAAAGACACAGATGCATAGAGACACAGACATTTGCAGACAGGCAGACACATACAGATAGATACAGACAGACACATACGGATAGACACACTCATAGACACAAAAAGACACGCACAGATACACACAGAGATTCTCAGAAAAGCACACTCGATCACACAGACAGACGCACAGACAGATACAAGCAAATATACAGGCAGAGACACAGACAGATACAGACAGATAGAGACACAGACTCTGAAACATAGACACAGATACATTGACTTAGACACACAAACACACTGACACATAGGTACAGACACAGAATCAAAGAAACACAGACAAACACACAGAAAGAGAAACAGACACAAAGAGATACAGATAGATAGATTCACAGGCTCATACACATATACACAAAGACACAAACAGGCCGACAGAGACATACACACAGACATGCAGAGATACACCTAGACACAGACATACACACAGACATGCAGAGATACACATAGACACAGAGACATAGACAAAAACCAATACACAGACAAACACAGAAACACAGAGAAACACACATATTTGAAAAAGATCACACGAAGAAACATACATACACACATACAGAGACATATACAAAGACACTGCAGCAAACACAGAGACAAAAGCAGACACACACATACACAGACACACAAACACACACATACACAAACATGCACACAGACATACACAGAATCACACAGACACACATAAAAACATACCCAGACACACACCAGAAATGCAGAAAAAAATACAGACACACATGAAGATGCACAGAGAAAGACACACACATAGATGTAGACATAGACAGAGACACAGCTAAAGACAGAGATACAGAGAAAGAAACAAAAACATACAGTCACTCATATACCACAGAAAGAGACACGCAGACACACAGACAGACACAGTCATACAGACACAGACATACAGAAACAGGCAGACACACAGACACAAGAATACAGGCACACAGACACAGAGAGAAAAAGATACAGAAAAACAGAGGCACAGCCATATAGAAAGAAACATATACACATACACAGACACACAGACCAAAGACATACAGAAACAGACACATAGACAAATACACCGACACACACATAGATGCAGGAATACAGGCACACATACACAAAGACAGACAAACAGAGGCACAGGCAGAGACACACAAACACAGACACATATAAACAGATGCAGAAAACAGAAACACAGAAACAAACACATAGACACAGATGAACAGACAGATACAGCCATAGTGACTCAGAGACACAGATACACAAACATAGACGCACGGACAGACACATACACAGAGACACAGATACACAAACATAGACACATGGACAGAGACATACACACAGAAACAGACACAGATATTCGCACACAGGCACACAGACAAACACACTCAGACACACAGACAATTACACATAGACAACCACACACAGACACACATAGACATAAGACACATATAGATATACACACTCATTGACACACATAGGAACTGGCAAATACATACAGACACAGACACAAACGCATACATACATACAAAAACACACATAGACCCACAAAAATCCACACTGACGCACACAGCCATACATAGAACCACAGAGAACATACAGAGGCACACATACAGACAGGCACACGTAAAGATAGACACATGCAGGCACACAGACAAACGCACAGAGGCACACATACAGACAGGCACACGTAAAGATAGACACATGCAGGCACACAGACAAACACACAGAGGCACACATACAGACAGGCACACGTAAAGATAGACACATGCAGGCACACAGACAAACACACAGAGGCACACAGAAACAGGCACACGTAAAGAAGGACACATGCAGGCACACAGACAAACACACAGAGGCACACATACAGACAGGCACACGTAAAGATAGACACATGCAGGCACACAGACAAACACACAGAGGCACACAGAAACAGGCACACGTAAAGAAGGACACATGCAGGCACACAGACAAACACACAGAGGCACACAGAAACAGGCACACGTAAAGATAGACACATGCAGGCACACAGACAAACGCACAGAGGCACACATACAGACAGGCACACGTAAAGATAGACACATGCAGGCACACAGACAAACACAGAGGCACACATACAGACAGGCACACGTAAAGAAGGACACATGCAGGCACACAGACAAACACACAGAGGCACACATACAGACAGGCACACGTAAAGATAGACACATGCAGGCACACAGACAAACACACAGAGGCACACAGAAACAGGCACACGTAAAGAAGGACACATGCAGGCACACAGACAAACACACAGAGGCACACAGAAACAGGCACACGTAAAGATAGACACATGCAGGCACACAGACAAACACACAGAGGCACACAGAAACAGACACACGTAAAGATAGACACATGCAGGCACACAGACAAACACACAGAGGCACACAGAAACAGGCACACGTAAAGATAGACACATGCAGGCACACATACAGACAGGCACACAGAAACAGGCACACGTAAAGATAGACACATGCAGGCACACAGATAAACGCACAGACAAACGCACAGAGGCACACATACAAACAGGCACACGTAAAGATAGACACACACAGGCACACAGACAAACACACAGAGGCACACATACAAACAGGCACACGTAAAGATAGACACATGCAGGCACACAGACAAATGCACAGAGGCACACATACAAACAGGCACACGTAAAGATAGACACATGCAGGCACACAGACAAACGCACAGAGGCACACATAAAGATAGACACATGCAGGCACACAGACAAACACACAGAGGCACACATACAGACAGGCACACAGAAACAGGCACACATAAAGATAGACACACGCAGGCACACAGACACAAACACACAGAGGCACAGAGAGACACAGATATAGACAGACACGCAGACTCACAGTCACACAAGGCACAGACAAACACAGACTAACCCACTTAGACACACAGAATCAGAGGCAGACACAGAGAGATAGACACACTCACAGACACACAAAGACATGCACACACACAGAGACGTGCAGAGACACACACATACACAAATAGTTTCACACACTGACAGACACATACAAAGACAGACGGAGACACAGTCAAATAGAGAGACGCACACAGTCACACACAGACACACACAGTAGCACACACACAGACACAGACACACACACAGTAGCACAGACACAAATAGTGAAGCAGACACACATAGAGAAACAGAGATGCACATGCACAATCACAAGCACAAACACATACGGAGACACACATACACGCATAGAGACACACAGAGAAACACACACACAGACATGCACAGAGACGGACGCACACAGAGACACACACAGAGAAACACACAGACAAGCAGAAACACACACAGACACACACAGAGACACATACACGCATAGAGACACATAGAGGCACACATAAAAACACACACAGACATACACACACAGACGCACATAGAGGCACACAAAGAGACCTATACAGAAAAACACACAGAGACAAGAAGAAACAGACACACACGGAGACACAAATGCAGAGAAAGACACACAAACACACAGACAAACACAAACATAGAAACATATATAGACACAGAAAAAAGACACACACACTCTGAGAAACACATATACACAGAGACACATGGATACGCATGGAGACACAGAGAGAGACAGAGAAACATACAGAGACATTGAGAAACACACAGCCACACATAGAGACACACAAAGATACAGACATACACAGACACACACAGACAAACACACACAGACACACATAGATACACACCGACACAGAGAAACACAAATATGCACACAAATACACATACGAACACACTGGGACAAACACAGATACACATACAGACACACAGAAAGACACACATGGGCACATGGAGACACAGAAGAATGCACACAGACGCACAAAGACATAGATAGAATCACACACAGGCAAACGCAGACACACAGACACAAAAATCATACACAAACATACACAGACACACACGGACATAAACTCAGACGCATACAGACACACACGGAGACACAGAGATACTCACACAAGCACAGAGAGAGACATGCACAGATACACACAGAGACACATACAGCGACACAGCTAAAGACAGAATGATACAGAGAAATACAAACACACAGAGTCACTCAGCACAGAAAGAGACACACAGACAGAGAAACAGACATAGACACACAGACACAGGAATACAGCCACACAGAGACACACAGACTCACAGACACAGACATAAAGACACATACAAACAGAGGCATAGACATTCAGACATGGAAACACATACACACATACACAGGCACAGACACACAGACCAAAGACACATAGAAACAGAGACATTTGAGGTTGGGCCTCAAATGTTATGACATTATTCTTTATCATTTGAAAAATTGCATGTTTTTTTTTCTTTTTCTTGAGCGTGTATGTGAAGACACTTTGATGTGGAATATGTATCATCTAAAAAAGAAGAATGAATTAATGTTTTGTGGGCAGATTTTTGAAGACGATATAAAAATTGTGCTATATGGTTTTTTCTGTGATGATTATGATTACGACATAATTAACATGTATTTACACAAAGCAGTCTATATTGTATACAGTTAACAGTCTGGCTAAAAACAAGGGGAGGTGACTGAAAAGTGATTTTTTTTGGTATTGTTCATCAGATAGAAACACATTTTGGTAGTCTTTTACTTACAAGGCACTTTCGTAGTTTTTTTTTTTTTAATAGTCGTAATGTTAACAAAATGACTAAACATGGGGAGGTTTGTAGCATGGCCTTGTAAGTAATGATTATAGTTGTTGTTATTATTATTAATGAATATGATTATGAAAATATACTGTAAACAAAATAGTAACATCGAATAGCAACAGAGAAAAGTGGATAGGAAAGGAAGAGAAAGGCATAGAACTTTCATGACACTAGAACAAGACTCGGACAAAAGTAAGCAGTGGAAACATTGAATAGAAAAAGACGAGACTCAGTGATGCTGAGATAATAGGGAATACGAAGAAAAGATGCCACAAATCTGTGACTGGACATTGACACGTGTAAACAAAATAGAAAAGACGAATAGAAAAAGCGAGGACACAATAAAACATCCAACATGAAATAGCAAGATAATGACTTAGGTAAATAACAACTGTATAGATGAAACTGACACAGACTGACACTCATTAGGATGCGATTGCCATGTTTTTTAAATAAAGGAGTGACCAACTCGGCCAGCTGACCAATTAAATATTTAGAGGCATGGTCTATTGGACAATTGACTTACGAGAGATAAGTCACGGGGCAGTTTGAATGACGGACAATCAGAACGCTCATTGGAACCAGTGGGCATCTGAAGGGTGGAGCCAAAATGCTTACTGGTTAATCCATCAAGCTGCACTTGAAGATAAAAAGGAGAGTGGAGAGACAGGAGGAACAAAGAGAAGGACCAAGAAGCATGAAAGTACAGGAGAGACAGGAAAGGATGAAGAGGTACGGATGTCCTGGAGAGAGGAGACTGAGGAGGGGGGGCTGAAGACGGAAGAACGGACAATCAGAAAACCAAGTAGGATGAAGAAGTAAGGGAATACAAGAGGAAGAAAGGTCCAACCAGAACAGCCGAGAAGCCACCAGATGAGAGATATGAACAGAAGTCCAGAGAAGAAGCAAGTAGACGTTGCTCGTTGGTACACTGAGATTGAGAGATGGCCGAGGAAGACCGTTAGAAGAAATCAGAGAAGAACCGCAGAAGGAGAACATACACTAGAGAAGAGGCAAGTAGATTTTGCTCGTTAGTACACTGCGACTGAGAGACGGCAGAGGAAGACCATCAGAAGAAATCAGAAGACAGACAAGAGAAGAAAGAGGATAAGACGATATAAAATCAGAAGTAGTGTTAGACAGAAGATGGTTTTCAAGTGATTAAGAAGAACTGACACTTTAGAAACTATGAGAACAGGCACACGTAATAGAAACTAGTTGACCTGTTGGTTATGGTCACCATTCTATGATGATAGGCAGATGATCTAAATATAGGGACAATGGCTACGATCACTGACTAGTACAGTCACTGCTCAGAAGGAAAGCAATGGTAAATTATCTTCTGAAAATATACCAAGAAACCCAAACAGCAACATGGAAAGTCAAATAGGAAAAAGATCTGGTGGTGAGGCCCCCATTTTAACACTGGGGAAGAGTGTGAGACAGAGGTTAGTACTAGTAATTGTGATGACGGACAAAATCCTGACGGTGTTACCAAGGAAAACCCTGCATCAAACTAAAAAGAAAAATAAGAATAGGAACATGGAATGTAAGAAGTATCTATGAGGGGAAGTACCAAATAATAAGTGTTGAGATGAAAATAACGGGGATACACATTTTTGGATTCTGTGAACATTGATGGAAAGGATCAGGACACTTCAAGAGCGAGAATGATAATATATTTATATACTCTGGTGGAGAATTAGGAGGAAAAAATGGAGTGGCTTTTTACTTGGTCATAGTAACATCAAAAGCATTTCTAGTTTACAATTCAGTAAGTGATAGAGTCCAAACTATCAGACTTAAGGGCACTCCTAGAAATGTAACAATTATCCAGACATATGCAACTACATCAGCAGCAGAAGAAGAGGAAGTAGAAGACCTTTATATTAATTCATTCATTTGCATGTCCCTTGCAGAATTTGCCTCCCAAACAGCACTCCTGTAGGCCTCTTGGTTGTGAGCAAGATGGCCTGCTGCTGATGCATCCATTTGCAGATCCTCAACGATGTCTTGCAGCCATCTTCGCCTTGGTCTTTCCTCTCTTTCTTTTTCCCATTATGTACCTCTCCAAGACGGCCTTCTCTAGATTATCATGTTGTTTTACATGTCCAAAATATTTAAGTTTTCTCTGTTTAATCCTCTTTACTAGCCAGCCTTCTTCAATATTAAGTTCTTGTAGTATGGATATAATTGTTCTTTTTTGTGAGACTTTTATAACACACTGCAAATGATGATAGACCAGGTACAGAAAACTGATATTGTATTAATAATGGGGGATTTTAATGCAAAGATTGGTACAGAAAGAGCATAAGACGAAGGACACGTTGTAGGGAAATTTAGCATAGGACATAGAAATGAGACAGGTGACAGTCTAATGGGTTTTTGCATGGAAAATTAGCTAATGATTGCTAACACAGTTTTTAAACAACATCCAAGAAGACTTCACACATGGACATCACCTGATGTAAAATCAAAAATCAAATAGATTACATTTTAGTGCAAAGAAGTTGGAGATCAAGTATAACATCAGCAAAAACTACCAGGTGCTGACTGTGACATGGACCATGAGTTATTAATAAAAGACATGAAGATAAAGATAAAAATGACAGTTATGGGATCAAGACCACTCCGCTTTGATCTTACAAAAATGCCACAACAATACAGTATACAAGTGAAGAACTGTTTCAAAATCCTGATGGCTGTACAGAAGGAGATGACACCAGATGATTTGGCTACACAGGCCAGAGATATCTTAATAACAACAGCTAAAGACGTGGTGTTCCAGTAAAGAAAACACAAAAGAATGGATGGATTACAGCAGGTAAAAAAAAAGTAAAGATAGTCCCATAGCAAATGCCGTAGGGGGTGAAGCGTTAGAGACCTCATTATGCTGGGTCATCAGCGTGTGAGGTAGGGTGACCAGTTCCTTTCCTCGCTGCCTTTACTTCCCAGATTTTCTCTGGTACCCATTTTACGAGGCTGGGTCGACCTCAGGGCCGTATTGGTCGGAAAAAAAAAAATCCCGCTCAGCTGGGGATTCGAACCCTCGACCATTTGGTTGCTAGACGAGTGCTCTAACCACTACGCTAGCCGGCCCCAGCAGGTACACTCATTCATTCATTCATTCATTCATTTGCATGTCCATTGCGGAACTTTGCCTCCCAAACAGCACTTCTGTAGGCCTCTCGGTTGTGAGCAAGATGGCCTGCTGCTGTTGCATCAATTTCCAGATCGTCAACGATGTCTTGCAGCCATCTTCGTCTTGGTCTTCCTCTTTTTCTTTTTCCCATTATGTATCCTTCCAATACGGTCTTCTCTAAATTATCATGACGTTTAATGTGTCCAAAATATTTCAGTTTTCTCTCTTTAATCCTCTTCACTAGCCAGCCTTCTTCAATATTAAGCTCTTGTAGTATAGATATATTTGTTCTTTTTTGTGTCCACGATATTTGGAGAACTCTTCTGTAGCATTTACATTCACAGGCATTTATGTGTTTCTCAGCTGTTTTGTTAAGTGTCCAGGTCTCACAGGCATATGTTGCTATGGGAAAGATGCATGCCCTTAAAAATCTTATTTTTGTGGTTCTGTCTGCTCCTCTCCACAGATTCTTTATTTGTTTTACTTTCTGAAGAGCGATAGATGTCCTCCTTTTAATTTCCCTCATTGTATCTCCATTATTAGTTAGTAGCGATCCAAGATATTCAAAACTCTCCACTTCTTCCAGTTTTTCCTCATTGATACATATTTCAGTTGCCTTGTTTGTTTTGTCAGTTGTCATCAATTTAGTTTTCTTTGCATTAAGATAGAGGTCCTGCTCTTCGCTGTTCTTGTGGACTGACATAATTAGTTTTTACATTCCTTTTTGTGTTGTGGACAACAATACTGTGTCATCAGCATATCTAATCTCTGGTATTTCATAACCTCCAACCGTTATGGCATCGTAATATTCTTTGTCAGGAGCAGACAGAACCACAAAAATAAGATTTTTAAGGGCATGCATCTTTCCCATCTTCTCTAACATTCCTCATTATATTTTCAGTATACAAGTTAAATAAGGAAAGTGACAATATGCACCCCTGACGGACCCCTTGTTTTATGTCAAACCAACTTGTTGTTTCACCATTTATTCTTACTGCTGCTTGTTGGTCTAGATACAGCAGTGATGTTAATTGTATCAAATGTGTTGGAAATCCCATTTTTTCCATTATTTCCCAAAGTTTCTGGTATTGTACACAATCAAATGCCTTTGAGTAGTCTATAAAGGATAAATATAGATTCACATTAAACTCTCTGCATTTCTATATTATTAATCTTAGATTGAATATATGATCTCTTGATCCTCTTCCTTGCCTGAAACCAGCTTGGACCATATTGACTTCTTCTTCTATTTTCTTTCCAAGTCTACCCATTATGATTTTTAACAGAATTTTACTGGCATGACTAATCAGGGCAACAGTTCTGTAGTTTGTGCATAATTTCAGGTTACCCTTTTTTGGCAGTGGTATGAATACAGTTCTTTTCCATTCTTTTGGCCAAACACCTGAATGCCATATCTTTTTACATAGTGCATGATAGATTGTTGCACACTCCTTTCCTCCTGCTTTAATAAATTCAGCTGTTATCTCATCACATCCTGGTGATTTACCATTTTTCAGATTATTTATTGCCCATAAAACTTCTTCTACTGTCGGTTCGGGTTCTTTCTCCTCCAATAATAATTCACACTGTTGATTTCTGCTTCCACAGTCGGTTGTTTCATACATTCTTTTGCAATATTCCTTCCATCTTTCTAGAATTTCCTAGAACTGATAAAACAACGCAGAGAAATGAAGACACAAAGGAAAGTGACAAACAACAATAAAAAGAAATATAAATCTTTAACAAAAGAAGTATGAAGAAACAAAGAAAAGACAAAAAACAATACATACAAGATTGTTGTGAAAGAATAGAAGGACATCAGAAGTGTGGAAGAGATAGTGAAATGTTTAAAGAAATTAAGACACTGATGAAAAATGTCACACCTAAGCTAAATGTAATTTGTGACAAGATAGGGAATACCTTGACAGAGACAGAGGAAATTCTGGAAAGATAGAAGGAATATTGCAGATGAATGTATGAAACAACTGACTGTGAAAGCAGAAATCAACAGTGTGAATTTTTATTGGAGGAGAAAGAACCCAAACCGACAATAGAAGAAGTTTTATGGCCAATAAAGAAACTGAAAAATGGTAAATCACCAGGATGTGATGAGATAACAGTTGAATTTATTAAAGCAGGAGGAAAAGAACGTGCAATGATCTATCATGCACTATGTAAAAAGATATGGCATTCAGGTATTTGGCCAAAGAATGGAAAAGAACTATTCATACCACTGCCAAAAAAGGGTAACCTGAAATTATGCACAAACTACAGAACTGTTTGCCTTGATTAGTCATGTCAGTAAAATTCTGTTAAAAAATCATAATGGGTAGACTTGGAAAGAAAATAGAAGAAGAAGTCAATATGGTCCAAGCTGGTTTCAGGCAAGGAAGAGGATCAAGAGATCACATATTCAATATAAGATTAATAATAGAGAAATGCAGAGAGTTTAATGTGAATCTATATTTAGCCTTTATAGACTATTCAAAGTCATTTGATTGTGTACAGCACCAGAAACTGTGGGACATAATGGAAAAAATGGCATTTCCAACATATTTGATACAATTAATATCACTACTGTGTCTAGACCAACAAGCAGCAGTAAGAGTAAATGGTGAAACAACAACTTGGTTTGATATAAAACAAGGGGTCAGTCAGGGGTGCATATTGTCACTTTCCTTATTTAACTTGTATACTGAAAATATAATGAGGAATGTTAGAGAAGATGTAGACAAAGAATATTATCATGCCATAAAAATTGGATGTTATGAAATACCAGGGATTAGATATGCTGATGACACAATATTACAGTCCACAACACAAAAAGGAATGAAAAACTAATTATATCAGTCTGTAAGAATAGTGAAAAGCAGAACTTCTATCTTAATACGATGAAAACTGAATTTTTGACAACTGACAAAACAAACAAGGCAACTGAAATATGTATCAGTGAGGAAAAACTGGAAGAAGTGGAGAGTTTTGAATATCTGGGGTCACTGCTAACTAATAATGGAGATACAATGAGGGAAATTAAAAGAAGGACATCTATAGCTCTTCAGAAAGTAAAACAACTAAAGAATCTGTGGAAAGAAACAGACGGAACTACAAAAATAAGATTTTTAAAGGCGTTCATCTTTCCCATAGCAACATATGCCTGTGAGACCTGGACACTTAACAGCTGAGAAACACATAAATGCCTTTGAATGTAAATGCTACAGAAGAGTTCTTCAGATATCATGGACAGAAAAAAGAACAAATATATCCATAATACAAGAACTTAATACTGAAGAAGGCTGGCTAGTACAGAGGATTAAAGAGAGAAAACTTAAATATTTTGGACACATTAAACGTCATGATAATCAAGAGAAAACTTGGAAGGGTGCATAATGGGAAAAAGAAAGAGAAGAAGACCAAAGTGAAGATGGCTGCAAGACATCATTGATGATCTGCAAATGGATGCATCAGCAGCAGGCCATCTTGCTCACAACTGTGAGGGCTACAGGGGTGCTGTTAGGCAAAGTTCTGCAAGGGGCAGGGAGGCAAAGTTCTGCAAGGGGCAGGGAGACAAAGTTCTGCAAGGGGCAGGGAGACAAAGTTCTGCAAGGGGCAGGGAGGCAAAGTTCTGCAAGGGGCAGGGAGGCAAAGTTCTGCAAGGGGCAGGGAGACAAAGTTCTGCAAGGGGCAGGGAGACAAAGTTCTGCAAGGGGCAGGGAGACAAAGTTCTGCAAGGGGCAGGGAGGCAAAGTTCTGCAAGGGGCAGGGAGACAAAGTTCTGCAAGGGGCAGGGAGGCAAAGTTCTGCAAGGGGCAGGGAGGCAAAGTTCTGCAAGGGGCAGGGAGACAAAGTTCTGCAAGGGGCAGGGAGACAAAGTTCTGCAAGGGGCAGGGAGACAAAGTTCTGCAAGGGGCAGGGAAACAAAGTTCTGCAAGGGGCAGGGAGACAAAGTTCTGCAAGGGGCTTGCAAATGAATGAATGAATGAACTAGTAAACCACCTGTTGTAGATGTGATATAATACTGAGATTGGAAATGTTCTCCAATCAAGTGTAGAATATTGTGAATTTGAGAAATTGAGAAATGCTGCATGTTGAATATAATACTTTGATATTTTGAACAAATGATTAGCTGTTTCTATTCAAGTGATGTAGTTGACAATACATAATGATCTTATTAATCAGAATTAAATAATGGAGGAACATTTCATCAGACTTCCTCTGCTCTGATTTAGTGAAGTGTAATATTTGTGAAACCTATGATATGTTAATCAAGGAGCATCTTTAAGCTTCAATTCTATAATATGGAACTATTCAAAAATAGAAATGTAAGATACACAAAGTATAATACTATAATATCCTGGTCACGGCACCATTATACAAAGACACACATGGACACATGAAGACAAAGAAAGATGCACATAGACACATACAGATGTACTCAGAATCACACACAGACACATGTACACAGAATCACACACAGGCACACACAGACATACACAGAATCAAACACAGACACACAGAGACATACATAGAATCACACACAGACACACACAGACATACATAGAATCATACACAGACATACACAGAATCACACACAGACATACATAGAATCACACACAGACATACACAGAATCACACACAGACACACATAATCACACACAGACATACACATACATACACAGAATCACACACAGACACACACAGACATACACAGAATCACACACAGACACACACAGACATACACAGAATCACACAGAGACATACACAGAATCACACACAGACATACACAGAATCACACACAGACACACACAGAATCACACACAGACACACACAGACATACACAGAATCACACACAGACACACAGACATACACAGAATCACACACAGACATACACAGAATCACACACAGACACACACAGACATACACAGTAACACACAGACACACACAGAATCACACACAGACACACACAGACATACACAGAATCACACACATACACACACAGACATACACAGAATGACACACAGACACACAGACATACACAGAATCACACACAGATATACACAGAATCAAAGACACACACAGACATACACAGAATCACACAGACATACACAGAATCACACACAGACACACACAGACATACACAGTAACACACAGACACACACAGAATCACACACAGACACACACAGACATACACAGAATCACACACATACACACACAGACATACACAGAATGACACACAGACACACACAGACATACACAGAATCACACACAGATATACACAGAATCAAAGACACACACAGACATACACAGAATCACACAGACATACACAGAATCACACACAGACACACACAGACATACACAGAATCACACACAGACACACACAGACATACACTGAATGACACACAGACATAGACAGAATCACACACAGACACACACAGACATACACAGAATCACACACAGACATACACAGAATCAAATACAGACACACACATACATATACAGAATCACACCCAGACACACACACAGACATACACAGAATCACACAGACACACACAGACATACACAGAATCAAATACAGACACACACATACATATACAGAATCACACCCAGACACACACACAGACATACACAGAATCACACAGACATACACAGAATCACACACAGACAAACACAGACATACACAGAATCACACACAGACACACAAAGACATACGCAGAATCACACACAGGCACACACAGACATACACAGAATCACACACAGACACACACAGACATACACAGAATCACACACAAACACAAACATACACAGAATCACACACAGAAACACACACACATACACAGAATCACACAGAGACACACACAGACATACACAGAAACACACACAGACATACAGAGAATCACGCACAGAAACACAGACACCCACAGACATACACAAAATCACACACACACGTGCACAGAGAGAGACACACACAGCAAGCAAAATTGCTAATTGCTGCTAATTCACTTGAATCCTCTAACTTCACGGTTGGTCGTCCTTAAATGATGCTCCACGGAGCTGTTCTCCACAAAACCTGGTCTTTGGTAAGTTATTCTTACAATTATTTGAGTTTAAACGTGCAAACACGTCCATGTCAGGATAGAGATTACACGGGCCGTCCGTCGTCTGCTAGTCTATGCTTATCGTCTGCTTCTTGAAGGTCGGTCAATGGGGAATCCCTCTCATCATCATCATCATCAGGTGCCGTGCCGACTGGCGTTGGCTATTATGCTTCTCCAGAGCACACGATCCTTCATGCAAGCCATCACCTCAGTTGGTGATCTCCTCTCACACCATCCCGTCAGACTGTCCAGTATCATTTCTCTTGGTCTTCCTCTGGATCTTCTTCCCTCTATTTTTTCTGTTGTTATAATGTTTTCAACGCCCCCTCTTCTCATTGCAAGTACTATGAAAGTACATTGTCTCTCTCTCTCTCTCTTATCTTTCTCACAAGGTTTTTTTTTTGTCTCTCCAGCTCTTATACATTCTTCATTAGTTATTTTTTCTGTCCAGGGGATTCGCAACATTCTTCTAATAAACCACATTTCTGCTGCTTCCAATGATTTTTGTGCAGACTTGCCTATTGTCCATGATTCACTTCTATATAACAAGATAGGTTCTATATAGCATTCTACGTTCTATAAATAGCAGAGTGGAACAGTTAATTATTAACAAAAACAGTGGTTCCCAACTCAAACTCAAATTAGCGCTACGTGGTGTGAGGTGGGGGGGGGGGGGCGGGTCTCAAGTAGGCTCACTAGAGGATATGATATTTGTTCGATTATTATGAGATGACATTTATAGTTGCTTTATTTTTTTTAGTGATTAGTAATAGCTTTACGTCATATTAAAACCTGTTACATCTTACATGGCCTCCCATATTAAAAGCAGAAGTGATAGAAACCATTAAACACATGAAGAACAACAAAGCACCAGGACCAGATAAAATCACCAAGGAAGAATTGGAAGCATTAGGAGAGCTTGGCATAGAAATAATTATCAGATTGCTGAATGACATCCATAACAGTAACTAAGTCCCATCAGCAGCAGGCCATCTTGCTCACAACCGAGTTGCCTACAGGAGTGTTGTTAGGGAGGCAAAGTTCCGCAAGGGGCATGCAAATGAATGAATGAATGAATGAATGTCCCACGAGATCTTTTGCAATCAGTTTTCATTGCCCTACCAAAGAAACAAGGTGCAGTTGAAAGTGAAGACCATCGAACCATTAGACTTATGAGTCATGTTACCAAAATCCTGCTTCGTATTATTATGAGAAGAGTCAAGGGAAAAATAAAACCAGAAGTCCCTCGTATAAAACGAAGCTATTGTTAATTATTTTGAACAGAAAAGCTGAATTCCTTTTCATTTCCTTGGATTATAATAATCCTCATTGTTACTTAACACAGTAGCAAGAATCCTGAAAGGGTTTGTGTCCTGCAATATAAACTAGTAGCTCCCAACGAATACAATTCTTATCTGACGAAGGCCTAGACCAGAAGTCATCTATCTTAATGGAACTGCTAGCAGGTGCTCTTTGCCGACGATGCCGTGAAGGTTTTGAGGCAAAGAATTGTGCACTCTTCGGGACGGATTATGGTGGCCATTTTGTTCAGTCCTTGAGTGGAGCTAAAAAGCAGAGTGTCTGCAATACGTCTTTAGCAGACTCCACTACCCTGGGGGTTATAGTGATCCCTGCCTCGTTAGCAAAGCTGGGGCTGTTAGTAGGGGTAACAACGGAGAAGTGGGACAGGGTCTTGGTCAGTTATGATTCTCCAACCCTGACGCTAACATGTCAGCTAATGTTCGCCAACCCTAAAGCCAGCATATCAGCTAATGTTCGCCAACCCTAAAGCCAGCATATCAGCTACAGCTCGCTGATTGTCAGACTTGACAGTGTTATCTCCCCTATTAACCATGGTCTCAATACGAAATAACTGCTAATATTAAACTCTTTCTATGGCCATTTTCAGTCTCTGAAAAGCTGTTGTTAGATTATAATTTTCTTTGGAAGTCTTTCTCTGGCCATTTTCAGTCTCTGAAAAGCTGTTGCTAGATTATAATTGTTCTTTCAGCCGTTCTGTTCCTATCTATCCATAAACAAAGTAAAAGCAAGCTATTAACATCTTTTGAATTCGTGATTTATAGACTGGTGATGATGATGATGATGATTTTGTCAGTCTGGAGCAAGTAGTATGGGGACATACTGGGCACTTCATTAGGGTATGAAAAAGGTTAAGGACCGCCTGATCTAAGGAGACTTTTTCTCCACAATAAGAGGGAAATCACGTGATGATTCACACTTAACAAGTCAAGCAATACTCACGGACACAGGTCAGCTGAATCAACGTCTCTGTTGTCGGCACTGGCTAGCGCCCTGCCAAGACCCCAGGAAAATAAACCTTGCCGCAGTTTGCCGTCACTGCACTCACCTGGTCTTGTTTCTCCGAGTTATGTAAGCACTCAAAGCGGCCCGCCCGGCGAAGTGCTGGCATAAATAATACCTTTATATAATCAAAGCCGAAAGGACATTTCCATTACAAATTTATTACATTCATTGTCTCAGAATAAACGATGTTATAAATACATTCACACAAACTTATATCAGTGAATATAATCTGGTAAAACGTTATGCGAGGGAAGAAAAGAAAACAACAGTTTAAAATACTTCACATTAATGGCGGCACATTAAACTATTGGCGGTCTGGTTAGCTGAGCGGTTAGGTGCTCGGTTTACTAATCAGGTGGTACTGGGTTCAAATCCCAGGAGTGCGATTTTTTTTCTGGTACACACAAAAAAGGCCCCAGGGTTCAACTAGCCTTTAAATATGGGTAGCAGAGAAATCTGGGAAGGTAAAGCAGCCAGGCGTGATACTGACCACATCACAGCTTCATGTGCCGAAGATCATGGAAGATAAAAATGCTTCGATTGTTGTCTGTTATTTATTCTTCTAACCTTACTTGGAAGTCACTGACAAAAGTCAGAAATAAATCTGAAATTAATTAAGTGTTAATGAGAGACAGACGTTTTATAGAAACACAAAAGCCGAATATGGCTGAGGGAAAACAAAGAAATGGCCACAGAAGGAGGTGGAGGTAGGGAGTGGGGGTCGGGTTGGGGGTGGAGGGGAGGAAGCTGAGAAAAGATTAGAAGTTGCCATTACTAAAAAATAAAAAAAAAATACTGAGAATGACTGGCTTAGTCTATCTTTTTTTTAATCAAGGGTAATCATATGTGCTTTCTGTTGTAATAGCAGTCTCAGAGTTTCCATATTTGATATATGCTTTCTGTTGTAATAGCAGTCTCAGAGTTTCCATATTTGATATGTGCTTTCTGTTGTAATAGCAGTCTCAGAGTTTCCATATTTGATATATGCTTTCTGTTGTAATAGCAGTCTCAGAGTTTCCATATTTGATATGTGCTTTCTGTTGTAATAGCAGTCTCAGAGTTTCCATATTTGATATGTGCTTTCTGTTGTAATAGCAGCCTCAGAGTTTCCATATTTGATATGTGCTTTCTGTTGTAATAGCAGCCTCAGAGTTTATAGATTTGATATGTGCTTTCGGTTGTAATAGCAGCCTCAGAGTTTCCATATTTGATATGTGCTTTCGGTTGTAATAGCAGCTTCAGAGTTTATAGATTTGATATGTGCTTTCGGTTGTAATAGCAGCCTCAGAGTTTATAGATTTGATATGTGCTTTCTGTTGTAATAGCAGCCTCAGAGTTTATAGATTTGATATGTGCTTTCTGTTGTAATACCAGCCTCAGAGTTTCTATATTTGATATGTGCTGTCGGTTGTAATAGCAGCTTCAGAGTTTATAGATGTGATATGTGTTTTCTGTTGTAATAGCAGCCTCAGAGTTTATAGATTTGATATGTGTTTTCTGTTGTAATAGCAGCCTCAGAGTTTCCATGTTTGATATGTGCTGTCGGTTGTAATAGCAGCTTCAGAGTTTATAGATTTGATATGTGCTTTCGGTTGTAATAGGAGCCTCAAAGTTTCCATATTTGATATGTGCTTTCGGTTGTAATAGCAGCCTCAGAGTTTATAGATTTGATATGTGCTTTCTGTTGTAATACCAGCCTCAGAGTTTCTATATTTGATATGTGCTTTTGGTTGTAATAGCAGCCTCAGAGTTTATAGATTTGATATGTGCTTTCGGTTGTAATAGTAGCCTCAGAGTTTCCATATTTGATATGTGCTTTCTGTTGTAATAGTAGCCTCAGAGTTTCCATATTTGATATGTGCTTTCGGTTGTAATAGCAGCCTCAGAGTTTCCATATTTGATATGTGCTTTCTGTTGTAATAGCAGCCTCAGAGTTTATAGATTTGATATGTGCTTTCGGTTGTAATAGTAGCCTCAGAGTTTATAGATTTGATATGTGCTTTCTGTTGTAATAGCAGCCTCAGAGTTTATAGATTTGATATGTGCTTTCGGTTGTAATAGCAGTCTCAGAGTTTCCATATTTGATATGTGCTTTCGGTTGTAATAGCAGCCTCACAGTTTCCATATTTGATATGTGCTTTCGGTTGTAATAGCAGCCTCACAGTTTCCATATTTGATATGTGCTTTCGGTTGTAATAGCAGCCTCACAGTTTCCATATTTGATATGTGCTTTCGGTTGTAATAGCAGCCTCACAGTTTCCATATTTGATATGTGCTTTCGGTTGTAATAGCAGCCTCACAGTTTCCATATTTGATATGTGCTTTCGGTTGTAATAGCAGCCTCAGAGTTTCCACATTTGATAAAATAATCTAAGCCTCTGTTGACAAAGATATTATCACATCAGTGATTCTCAAAGTGAGCAGTGGAAGAACCGAGAGGTGTCGAGCGATGAGAGAAAAAGGAGCAGTAAGGGACAAAAGAACCGCTTGAGCGGAAAATATTTTGGGATACCCTAACCCTAAGGATGCGGCCTCGGAGATGGCACTTACGACACAAAATTTGGGAAGCTCTTTTCTAAGATATAGATCCCATCCAGCTGCTTATCATAATACACTTCCCAAAGGAAATGATAGTGCACTGAGGTGCTAAACTTACTTGCAACCACTCTTACAATTCCAGCGACTGCAGTTAATGGATGCCATATAAACTATCGTTTCTTTTTCTCGAAAGACGGGAAATTAACATTAAGGTTCGGAGTTGTTACTTACCTGCCCTTGCTTCTTCTAAACAAATGTACTGAGCGGGGTCGAGTGCCTTTTCTGCTTCACTGACAAAAAATTCTTCACCTTGTCCTCAGCATGCATTTGGTGGAGTCACGTGTCAGACTAGATTAAAGAAGTCTTGAAAAAGTGAAAACCCGTAAACAAATTTGGCTATAAAGACAGGAGGAAAGGAGAAATAATGGGTCATGAACTTCATGCAACATAACAGCATCAATGATTTTGTAACTAAACACAGGGATCGCGCTGGGGATATTTGGAGAGCGCTACAACTGTACCTCTCTCACCTTGCATCGAGCACTTTCTGAAATACCAGTTTTCTTAGTACAACATTCAGTACCTTACACTTTTTTTAGATGTAACATTCAATACACTTTACAAACATTACTGGCTAGTAAATGTTCCCGTGATTTCTTTTTTTAACCTTATTTGCGGTGAGATTTAATCTTTACAAAATGTACAAACGCTAAACCAGGTGAGATATAATCTTTACAAAATGTACAAACGCTAAACCAAAGTCAGAACTGGCTGACTTTCCTCCATGCAAATTGATCATCATCATCATCATACTGTTCTGATTATCCTCCGACTGATTTCTCTGGGTTTTTTAAACTAGGTTTTTGATGATAAAAAGAGGTTATGGTACCCAACAGCTCCAACAGTTTCCTATTTGTTTTTTTTTTAAATCAGTAATTGCCGTAAACAAGAGGAAGAGAGAGACACAGAGAGTGACAGAGAGAGGGAAAGAGAGAGTACAAAAGAGCGAACGAGTTTTCCAATGGTTATAAATTCGACAGGCACGCCCATTTAACATTTGTTCTTTATTTCTTGAGACAGAAAGAGGAAAAGAGTTAGAAGGGGAAGGTGAGAGAGAGAGATTTAACTGAGAGAGAGAGAGAGAGAGAGAGAGAGAAAGAAAGATTTAACTTAGTAATAACAGTACATTAGTAGATTTCCTTTTGCCCTCCGTTGATAAAAGCTGTAATAGAATATAGATTTATAGAAAGAAAGACAACTGATCATAGAATTGGGAAAGATGGGATAAAAAGGGTTAAGTCCCATCGAAATCAATAGCTTTGTGATTAGATTTATCCCCCTTTTAAGTCAGTTGCTTGCATACCACTTGCCGGGCATGTGGCACGTATAACTTATGAGAAAGAAAAGTCTTGAGACAGAAATCAGATGATCTGTGATTTTGAGTTTCGGATAGGACAGTCCGTAGGTTAGATTGTCTGTAAAAATATGTAGTTGTGTAGGGTGATATATTAGTAGAATAGAAATGTAGTAGAAGTTTTGTTTGCGACGAAATCTATGGACCTCAGTAATCGCTTGGAACTTATTCTATGTTGTCTTGAGTTGGAATTTCATCCTGTCATGTCTTCTTGGATTGTAATTATGCAACTGTTATACCCGCCACATCGTTCATCATCATCATCATCACCCCGTGCACCAATAAAGTCTTCATAACTTAATATCGCTGCTTGTCACTGAGAGAATGATCGTTCCTGGGAAAGTAAGTCTATGAAGAGAGCAGTTAAACAGATGTAGACAGAGACTGCAGTTGAAAGAGTAAAATCGTGACTGTGAGTGAAGTAAAGTTAGTATTAACTAGTAACATAAGAGAGGATCATATATCTTGAGAGAAGCAGAAGTAGTATCCAATGTGTGAACATAACATTTTCACAGTGTTACATGCTGCAGCTAATACAGCAGAGCATAATTACAGAGCAGGAAATTACACACTACAGTACGTGTGACAGTTTTATATATGAGAGAATTCCGGCTCAGATGAATACTATTATAAATCGTGACTGGACCGACAAAGTATAAGAGGGAGAAAAAGAGATCAACATTTGAAGTGAATGGAAACACAAAAGGCCTTACATGATGCAGAAAAGTGACTGTGAAATGCTGTTTAGCAAGGCACAAGAAGAATTCTTCGAATATCAAGAACACAAAAAAGAACAAATATATCTATACAACAAGAACTTAATATTGAAGAAGGCTGGCTAGTAAAGAGGATTAAAGATAGCAAACTTAAATATTTTGGACATGTTAAACGTCATAATAATCTAGAGAAAACCGTCTTGGAAGGGTACATAATGGGAAAAAGAAAGAGAAGAAGATCAAGGCGAAGATGGCTGCAAGACATCATTGATGATCTTCAAATGGATGCATCAGCATCTTGCTCACAACCGAAAGGCCTACAGGACTGCTGTCATGGAGGCAAAGTTCCACAAGGGACATGCAAATGAATGAATGAATGAATCTATCTCCGAAGTGCATTCCTGGAGTTCTACACAAGTTCCCTTGTAATTATTCACGGCAAGGCTGTCTCAACAGATCGCGCTTCAAACAAGGGAAACAATCAACAACCGGTAAGAGCAAGCGTAGAAAAACACACAGGAAAGTTACAACACTTTTTGTGTTGTTAGATACCATCAGAACTTGGTGGAAATGTTACAAATTTGTCTTGTCTTGTCTCGTCTTGTCTTGTCTTGTCTTGCCTTGTCTCCTTCTTCATATTCCTTTTGGTCTTGGGACAAATAGACGTCTTGATAGGGCTCGACGATTTGCTTCAGATAATGGGATATTTAATGCTTCTGTAATTTCCTCTATCCATCTCCTGCATGGGCGGCCTGCTACAAACAGTGACAGAAATATGACACCATGGACACAAGAACTATCATGTCACAGCGCGACTCACGGACTGGGAATTCGCTCTTAGATTGTCATTTTATCACAACTTTACTGCAGTGGCTGGGTGTATATTTACGTTTAGTTTTATATATACTTATATCCAAAAACTGTTCTTATGTCATTAGATTATCATGATCCATTTAAAAATGATCTTAAACTATCTGCTTCTCTTTGTTTGTAATTATTAGCTTTAACTGAATTTTTAATTGCTGATGGTGTTTTTTTTTCTAGAAAGATGTCATATCAAATAGTGCTTTTTGCTGGTAAGATGTTATTTGTGATAATGTACATGCTAAAAGATTATCTAATCACATCAGGGGCTGTCTTTATTTTTTGTATCAGTTTGGTAAAAATCTAATGACTGTTGGTGTCATATGGCGATGATGATAGTTTAAGACTGAAATCTTCTTCCATCTACTACAAGAAACGGAACAAAACTTACTAGCGAGAATGAAGGTGCAAATAATCAGAAAACTTAGTTTAAGCATAATTTCGATTTCTGGGATTTAAGAGCACTTAAATTAAAAAAAAATAGTCTGAATTTCTAACAATGTTCTTCCGAACACCCGAAGCAGACGAACTGGTTGTCCTGTTATATGTGGATGACCCCACTTTTATAGAAATAATTATGTATTCAGTGACATTTGCTTCAGTTCTGTAACTGTGTGAACTTCTGACCTTCTTTATTTTGTAAATATGCTCTGTGTGTGTATGTGTGTGTGTTGGGATGGGGGGAGGTGCAGTAAACAGGGATAATAGAAAGAGGGGTTGTTTAAAAAATGACATATCGTGAGCATTTTTGCCGTTGCTTGAACTGTCTGAGCCAGCGTGGGCGAGACCAATCTGTTGCTTGTTAATACAGTGATCATTTTTTTAAATTTCATTTTTGTAACATTTTCTTATAGCTTCATTAACACTTAATGTTAAAAGTAACTCTCTCTCTCTCTCTCTCTCTCTCTCTCTCTCTCTGTGTGTGTGTGTGTGCGTGTTTTAGTTTTTTAAGTCCTTATTTTTCTAGACACCGATTGGAAAAACGTATTCCTGTAAAACAACTTTTGGTAGACGATTGAATATAATTTGAGAACCACTGCTGGTGGCGTACAGTTGCTGATATGCTGTACCAGTACTGACCTAAATGGCACTGGTAATGTAAAAGTGGAGTAATTATATACTTTTTTTTTCGCTGGTTAAGTTCTTCGATATTTCTGATAAGTCTGTTCATGATTATCTATAGCCTGTACCATTTGCAAACCGCAGAGTTGTGAAGTCTTTAGTGCCTTGGTTGTGAAGTCTTTAGTGCCTTGGTTGTGAAGTCTTTAGTGCCTTCCCGTTTCTAGGCTGTTACAAGATTTGAGAAAGGGATGTCAGCATCTCTCCTCGCTGCTTTTTTTTTTCTCAGACGGGCCTGCGTGCCCAATTCTTAACCCTTTTGAAATAAAGATCAATCAATCAATCTCCTAAGAAAACCTCAGGTACCAATATTTTGAAGCGGGGTTGACCCCGATGGTGGGGGGTTGGAAATAAGCGTGTTACTTTTATCTGACTGATGCTGTGATTCAGTTAGCAAATCTTTGGCACGTTACATGTTTTATCAGAGTCTCGGAGGCTGGTTGCTTCGCCGGAATATAGCGGCATTTATTCTTCTGCTGCTAATTCACACGTCAGTCAGTCAAGTCAGTCAGTCAAGTCAGTCATTTGCATGTCCCTTGCGGAACTTTGCCTCCATAACAGCTCTCATGTAGGCCTCTCGGTTGTAAGCAAAATGCCCTGAAGCTGATGCATCCATTTGCAGATTATCAACAATGTCTTGCAGCCATCTTCATCTTGGTCTTTCTCTCTTTCTCTTTCCCATTATGTACCCTTCCAAGACAGTCTTCTCTAAATTATCATGACGATTATCATGTGTTCAAAATATTTAAGTTTTCTCTCTGTAATCCTCTTTACTAGCCAACTTTCTTCAGTATTAAATTCTTGTAGTATAGATATATTTATTCTTTTCTGTGTCCAGATGCATGCCGTTAATTAAAAATCTTATTTGCGTAGTTCTGTCTGTTTCTGTCCACAGTTTCTTTAGTTGTTTTACTTTTTGAAGAGCGATAGATGCCCTGCTTTTAATTTCTCCTCACTGTATCTCCATTATTAGTTGGTAGTGATCCAAGATATTCAGAACTCTCCACTTCTTTCAATATGTCCTCATTGATAAATATATCAGCTGCCTTATTTGTTTTGTCACGTACTTTAAAAATATATTTGTGACTGAATTTTACTTGAAGATTCCCTTGCTCTTTAAACCATAGTAACAGACGCGTGTCCTGTGCTTTCTTGTATGCCTATTCACGCAAGAGGTTATACTTCCTGTCGTATAGACATGTCTTAATACCGTTGTGTCAGGTACTCATTTTCACAGATGACAGAAGAACTTTAAAACCGTTCCCCCTTTCACTCTTTCCCGCCTCCGCTCACTTTACTTGTGAAGGCAGTTCACTACTTGGAAATTCTATCGTTAACAAGAGTATAGCTATCTAAATAATGGATTTATACTGCTTCGGTTCTTTTTTATGCTCATGAACTGAATAATCAGTTCCAGTTTGCATTCAGCCAAGTAATACTGAATTTAGCAGACGTGTATTCAGTCCATACTGTGGACTATAAAATTCCTACGAAACTGAAATAAGAGCGACACATTTTTCTCACTACAAACATATATATTTCTACTTCCTTTACCGACCAAAATGATCGTGTCCACGGTTCGGTAATGCACGTGTTCATAAAAATGTCAATGAAATTCAATCACTCGTTCATTTGCATGTCCCTTGCGGAACTTTGCCTCCATAACAGCACTCCTGTAGGTCTCTCTGTTGTGAGCAAGATGGCCTGCTGCTGATGGATCCATTTGCAGATCCTCAACGATGTCTTGCAGCCATCTTCGCCTTGGTCTTCCTCTCTTTCTTTTTCCCATTATGTACCCTTCCAAGACGGTCTTCTCTAGATTGTCATGACGATTAAGAAGATGCACTACTTTATTGGGTCGCAGCTGTTCTACGTCTGGATAAGTCTTTGCGGAGTAAAATCTGTTTTTGGTTTAGTTTCTAACATAATCAATTTCGTAATTTACTTGAAGCCGGAAGTTAGAAATTTTGTGACGTCCTCTTTCTTAGTTGTTTCTCTGTTGAATGCTGCAACTTGTTTTATGACTTTGCTTTCCGTGGCTTGTTCGGTTGCTGAACATCATTTTCCCTTACTGGAAGTCATTCTACTGTACGTTCAATATGTGTACATACCTTTTACTACGACAATCCTGTACATATTGACATGGAATATGTTAGGTCATATGTATATCAAGATGTGCATTATTGCGTTATTCCCTCTCAAGGTCAAATTTGTATTCAGAAAACATCTGTCGTCTGTGATACAGATATTGATAGCAGTTTGTACAATAGTCTATTTTTGTCCTGCGTGGGTCACTCTAAGTTTGAGTTACAAGAATGAAGATAAAGTCTACCACATTCGCTTGGTATTGTCGTATGCAAGAGGCAAGGAAGTAATCGACGTTTGTATCAACATTCTCGCTGGCATAGTAATAACCACCATCGTTGGAGTCTTGGGAATATTTAACTTTGTGTCTCTCATATGGACTTTGGGAACCTCTGCAAAATTCAGACACAAACACGCAACTCCTGACTTCACAAAGGAGAAAGGACCAAAATCTGAGACTGAAAATAACAAGAAGACATTAGCACAAAAAAGGCGAGATGTTGCCTATGCGAAGAAGAACTGGTAAAATATATTTCAAATTTATGAAAGCGGTAATTGTGTTTAGTATCTTGTACTTTATGTGTGGCACAACTCTTTCGCTACTTTGGGACGCGTCCTGCGTTGATTTTTTTTCTCCCCTCAGTACCCCATTCTTCGCGTATTGCGATGATGGTTTGTAGCTCTCTAATTTTGAAAATAATCAAAGTATAATATAATAGTAAACTTATCTTATGCCCATACACTCTACACTCTGATTTATGCAACATCATGAAATAAACTTGCATTCTTACATTCATTCAAAACGAACAAATTTAAAGAAAAGCAGTAATAAAAAAATTACAACACTCAAGCCATACTTTAAACTACTTTAAACTATGCTTAGGGAGGCATATAGTCCATATCAAACAGATGTTGACAAAGTTTAAAGTTATAAGAACGAATATTACTTATAAGTTTTACGTGAACTGGTAGGACATTCCAAAGGTGGGCAGCTGAGTAAGATAAGCTTTTTTTAAACATGTCAAGCCTTGGTTTTGGGAGAATACAATTGCTTAAGCGTTGCCAGCGTTTTGGGATGGATTTGAACAATGACCACTGATAGGGTGGAGCGTTGTGCGATAGAATTTTATGAATTAACTTGGCCTTGTTGAAAAGATATCTCTTCTTGAGGGGTAGAATATCAAGATGTTTTTTCATATTTGTAATAAGTGCTGCACGTTTGTCATCTATAAGGTTTACTGCTCGTTTTTGAAGTGAGTAAAGTCTTTTCATGTTTGACATGGAACAACCATCCCAGACTGTGGAACAGTAGTCCAAGTGTGTTTGTATCTGTGATATGTAGTATATTTTTCTGGTGTCTATGTCAAGAAAATGTTTAATTTTAGTAAACTGGTAAACTTTTTGTGCAATGAGTTTGTTAGATTGTCTACAAGATGATTCCAGCTGAGACGGTGGTCAGTCATAAGACCTAGAGTTTTATGTTCACTAACATTCTCTATCTGCGAAGTTTAAGCATGGAGCTGTAGTGTTGTTGTTGGTGAATTTGTTAATTTCTGTCATATTGTAATGAGCATGGATTTTGTTTTGCTGGTGTTTATGAGCATTCTGTTGTTATTGCTCCAGTTAATTAGACTGTTTACTTCAAATTTGAAGAGTTGACTCAAGGTTAATACAGTCATTGTCACTAGTATAAACTGTGCAGTCATCAGCAAAGAGGTTACAAGATGATTTTTTGAGATGAAGTGGAAGATCATTGATCTAGATGGTAAACAGGAGAGGACCAAAAATAGATCGCTGTGGAACCCCATTATCAACCACAGATGAACTTGACTTGGCGTTTTTGAGGCAAACTATCTGCTGTGTGTTGGAAAGAAAATATGTAATAAATTTTGTCAAGTCAGGGTGTAATCTATAAGTCTCAAGCTTTCTAACTAGGATTTCATGATCAATCATGTCAAATGCTTTTTTAAAGTCAACAAAGACAGCACCACATAATGTACCATCGTTTATATTAGATAACCAATATTCTGTCATTTTTGTGAGAGCCGTGTGGCAGGAATGTTTTGGCCTAAAACCTGACTGACAGTCAACAATCAAATCATTTTCTTGCATGTGTTGTAAGGTTGTTTTTTTATGTGTTTTTCTAGAGGTTTAGACAAAGCTGATAGAATGGAAATTGGTCTATAGCTTGAGGGATTTTTCTCCAAACCAGATTTAAAAAGGGGATACATTTTTGCAATTTTAAAAAAGCCTGAGGAAAATGACAATGTGCAATGCACTGATTGTAAATGTATGTTAGTGTATCTGTAATTACTGGGGCTGAGTAGCGTAATATCTTGTTGCTGATTTAATCAAGCCCTGCTGTGTTGTTGTTCTTTAAAGATGAAAGATAACTGTGAACTTCACTAATTGACATGAAAGGAAGGGTTTCTTTAGATTTGCACATTTGCTACCTATAAATTTGTTTAATTCACTTAAATCAAAAGTAGGGGTTGGTAGTGAAGATTTTAAGATATTGACTTCTCCTCAATGAGCTAATGATTGCTAACACACTTTTTAAACAACATCCAAGAAGACTATACACATGGACATCACTTGATGTGAAAACCAAGAATCAAATAGATTACATTTTAGTTCAAAGAAGGTGGAGATCAAGTATAACATCAGCAAAAACTTTACCAGGTCCTGATTGTGACATGGACCATGAGCTAGCAAACATGAAGATAAAGATAAAAAAGACAGTTACGGGATCAAGACCACTCCGCTTTGATTCCCCTGGGAACAACTGTGTTAAGAGCTCACTATCTTAACATAGTGTTTGTGAGACAGGGAACATAGATCTGTTTGCTTAAAAACTCTGACCTACCTCTGTAGCCCAGAAACTTGTAGCAATCAACACTAATTGTAATTGTAATTGTTATTTTTGCAAAATGTAATGTCAGGTTGGTGGACGGATGAGGACATGGAGATCTCTGGCGGGGATGAGGGAAGTCTGGTGTGAAACCAATGAATCCAGGACGTGACAAGCCTATGGGTCTTTACAACAATGGCTATCAGAATGATGTAAACAAAACAGAGCCAGTAGACTATGGGTGGCGGGGAATGGATATCGTTGAAGCACTCATCAGATTCCTCATCTCAGAGTCAGAGTGTCTTTGTGGAACTGTCTCAAACCATCTGACATGGAGAAGGGGCTTAAGTACAGCCACCAGAGGCTGGAAAACAAAGTTTTGGCCAGGCCAGCCACACTGTCTTCATGGCAGTCCGAGCAAGACCACAGTCTGCCCTAGCAAGGAAAGGTGCTGAAGTCGGAGTTACCCAGCCAAAAGGCGCATCGCAAAAATCAGGGTAACACGCATTATCGCTAATGAAATGTCTATATCTACAGTTTTCAAACATGGTGCTCGCCCTGTGAAGACTAACCAGGCAGGTGCAGTGCCGGGCCCCCTGCCTCGAAAGGGTCCACCCAATGCTACTGGAGGTCCTCTCAGTTCGTCTTGTGGAGTCAGGAGACATGAGAGTAGAGCTACTGGCCAAAAAATACAACAGAAGAAAACAGCCAAAAAGCAAGAACTTAAAATAATGCAGTGGAATGCTGAGGGTGTCAGCAGTGTTAGAGATGGCTATAGCAAAAAGGTTGAACTAGAGAACATACTTTTTGCACAGCAGGTAAGTATATGCTGCATACAGGAGACACACCTAACCAAAGATGCCGCCTTTAAAATCACAGGCTACCAGTGTTTTAGATCAGACCGACAGGACAGAAGAAAAGGAGGAGTACTCACACTTGTTAAGAATAACATCAGCGCATGTCAGGTGGGAGTGTACATGGAAGGAGCCGAATACCAGATGATCCATCTAAAAAGTAGTAATACAGATTTCCACCTCCTTAACTATTACTGTCCTAATGACCGCCCACTTGCTTTAGAAACAATCCCACACAAAGAGAGACTGATGGTCTGTGGTGATTTTAACAGTCATTCTCAGAGCTGGGGCTATGACCACATAGACAAGAGAGGAGAGGAAGTTGAGAGCTGGCAGGATGATAACGGACTTCTCCTGATCAACCAGCCAATGGATGCCCCAACATTTTACTCAAGGGCTTGGCATACAAAATCAACACCAGATCTGGCACTCCACTCTCCAGATCTGAAGTGGAACATTACACGTGAAGTTGGAAAACAACTTGGAGGTAGCGACCATCGACCAGTCTTCCTGACAATAGAAAATGAACTCCTTAACACCAGTAACCCTCTCCCCAGATGGAACTATAAAAAAGCAAACTGGTCAATGTACAGACATCGTACAGGTATCCTGGTGGGACAGCTGTCCATAGAAGGTAAGGATATTAACAGCATAGTGAAGGAATTCAATGCTTGTATCCTTCAGGCCGCTCGTGAAACCATTCCCAGAGGAGCTAGCAGGGACTATAAACCATACTGGTCTAGTGAGCTGGGAAAACTCCATGATGACGTGGAAGCAGCTCGAAAGCAAGCAGAAAATAGACCATGCCAAGAACACCACAATAATTACCAACATTCTAAGGCCAAATTTCAGAGAGCAAAGCTGCAAGCCAGACGGGAAAGTTGGAGAGAGAAAACAGAGTCCCTAAACTTTGAAAATTATGGAAGGAAACTGTGGAAACTAATCAAACAGTTAAATGATGAGAGTACTGGAAGAAGTACAAAGATTACACTAATAGAGGATGGGAAAACTCTTACAGGTAAGCAGGTAGCAGATCACTTTGCTCGCATGTTTGCACAGGACTGCAACATTGATATCCATCCAGAGAAGGAGCGTACAGTGCGCATCGAGCCACAGAAAGAGGAGGAACAAGTCAGAAAAGTGGAGGTCATGGATGCACCAATCACACGCAGTGAGTTAGACCTAGCAGTTAGTAAACTGAAACCAAGGAAATCACCAGGACCAGATGGAGTGTCCAATGAAATGATCAAGAACCTGGGAATGGCAGCAATGGGAAAGCTGGTGGATATTTTCAATATGTGCTGGAGCACAGGTAAGTTACCTCAAATCTGGAAGGAAGCAAGCATGGTGCCACTGCTAAAACCAGGGAAAAACAGTGATACTGCCTCCAGCTACAGGCCAATCAGTCTCACTAGCTGCCTATGCAAAACGATGGAACGCATCATTGACCTGAGGCTAAAATGGTACCTAGAAAGTGAAAACCTTCTCGTTCCACAACAAGCAGGATTTAGGCAGTACTACAGTACAGAAGATCAAGTGACCTATCTCTCTCAAGAGATTGAGGATGCATTCCAAGAGAAAAACCTTGTACTAGCAGCGTGGATAGACCTGAAGAAAGCCTTTGATAAAGTATGGAAAAAAGGTCTGATGTGGAAACTAAGAAATTGCAATGTGAATGGAAGACTGTACAACTGGATAAAGTCCTATTTACACAATAGAAGAGCTAGAGTAGTAATGGATGGACACAAAAGCCAGAAAGTACTTCTGCGACACGGTGTACCACAAGGAGAGTCCTTTCGCCTACACTATTCCTTGTATTCATTAATGACCTGGTCAAGGAACTTCCCTATGGAATCAAAGCAGCACTGTATGCAGATGATCTGGTCATGTGGTGTACAGATGAATATGCGACAGTTGCTACACAGAGACTCCAAAGAGCAGCAGACATCTTGACATCATGGACAAACAAATGGTGTGTAAGTATCAACACAGAGAAATCAAGCACCACTCTGTTCACCCTCTCATCTAAACAGAAAGCAGGTAAGATCTTTGTAAATGAAATACCCTTAAGGATGGACAACCAACCCACTTACTTAGGAGTGACTCTTGACTCAAAACTGACTTGGAAGCAACACATCAACAGTGCAGAAGCAAAAGCCAGAAGAAAACTAGCCATATTAAGAAAATTGAGTGGGACTACATGGGGAGCTAGTGAAAGAATCCTCAAGAATGTATATCAGCAAAGTATTCTACCACATTTAGAATATGGCTCAACATCTTGGTGCACAGCATCAAACACTACGCTGCATAATCTAGACAAGGTTCAAAATCAGTCACTACGGATTATCACAGGTGCCATGAGGTCCACACCAATAGTAGAAATGCAGAAAATAGTTGGTGTTCAACCGCTAAAGGAACGCAGAGACACAAAGGTCATGACCATGGGAGAAAAATTCCTTAGCTCTGTAAGCCATCCCCTGAAGGAGAGATTCAATAACTTGGCATTAGGACGGCTTAAAAGAAGCAGCTTCATTCATCAGGCCAAGCGTATGCGTAAGCTGATACCTGACCTTCCAGCTGTAGTCACTCCATTATCATCTGTACCAGAGCATACACCATGGAAAGAAGCAGATTATACACAAATAACTATTCAGACTGAAGTGAAAGGTGTGCAGAATGGTGAGATGCAGAGCAGTCTTGTAAGATCAACAGCCACACTTAGTGTTCTAGATGACAAATATCCATGCGACACCTGGATACGTGTGTATACAGATGGATCTGCACATAATGCCATAAAGAATGGTGGGGCAGGAGCATATATTGAATATCCAAACAACACCATTGACAAGATTTCCATACCCACTGGTAAATACTGCAACAACTTTGATGCAGAAGTTAGGGCAATTATTGCTGCAGTTGAAAAACTATCAGACTCCAGAATTGATACATGTCCTGTAGTAATTCTCACAGATGCAAGATCAGTACTGGAGGCTCTTCAGTGCAACAAACTACCAGACTTTAAGGATGCCTTGTCAAAAATTGGCTTACAACATGGAGTCACTTTGCAATGGATTCCCTCCCACTGTGGGATACCAGGCAATGAGAAAGCTGACCATCTGGCCAAAGAGGGCACTGAAATGGAGCAACCAGACATACCAGTCACCTATAATCAGAAGAAAAGCATGATAAAAACCTACAGGAAGCCACAAACACCACCACATGATGACTATCACATGCTAAACAGAAAGGAACAAGTCACCATCTTCCGTCTCCGAACAGGACACAGCCGACTCCGAAGTCATATGTATACAAAGTTTAAGGTTGGTACTACTAATCTATGTACATGTGCCCAGGTGCCCCAAACCGTGGAACATATCCTCCAGAACTGCATCAACTACGAGACACTGAGAAATAATTACTGGCCCAGTGAAACCACTAAAGAAGATAAGCTCTACGGTTCCATACATGAGTTACAAAAAACAGTGAAATTTATCCAAGAGACAGGACTGCAGATATAGACAGACAGTGCGAATGAAGAAGAAGAAGAAGAAGACTCCGCTTTGATCTTACAAAAATACCAGAACAGTACGGTATAGAAGTGAAGAACCGTTTCGAAATCCTGATGGCTGTATAGGAGGATATTACACCAGATGATTTGGCTACACAGGGCAGAGATATCTTAATAACAACAGCTAAAGACATGGTTCCAGTAAAGAAAACACAAAAGAATGGATGGATTACAACAGGTACACTAGAACTGATAAAACAACGTAAAGAAATGAAAACGCAATGGAAAGTGACAAACAACAACAAAGAGGAATATAAATCTTTAACAAAAGAAGTACGAAGAAACATAAGAAAAGACAGAAAGCAATACATACAAGATTCTTGTGAAAGAATAGAAGACCATCAGAAGTGTGGAAGAGATGGTGAAATGTTTAAAGAAATGAAGACATTGACCAGAAATGTCACACCTAAGCTAAATGTAATGTGTGATGAGATGGGGAATACCTTGACAGAGACAGAGGAAATTCTAGAAAGATAGAAGGAATATTGCAGAGGAATTTATGAAACAACTGACTGTGAAAGCAGAAATCAACAGTGTGAATTATTATTGGAGGAGAAATAACCCGAACTGACAATATAAGAAGTTTTATGGGCAATAAAGAATCTGAAAAATGGTAAATCACCAGGATGTGATGAGATAACAGCTTAACTTCTTAAAGCAGGAGGAAAGGAATGTGCAACAATCTATTATGCACTATGTAAAAAGATATGGAGTTTTGAATATCTTGGATCGCTACTAACTAATAATGGAGATACAATGAGGGAAATTAAAAGGAGGATATCTATCGCTCTTCAGAAAGTAAAACAAATAAAGAATCTGTGGAGAGGAGCAGACAGAACCACAAAAATAAGATTTTTAAGGGCATGCATCTTTCCCATAGCAACATATGCCTGTGAGACCTGGACACTTAACAAAACAGCTGAGAAACACATAAATGCCTTTGAATGTAAATGCTACAGAAGAGTTCTCCAAATATCATGGACACAAAAAAGAACAAATATATCTGTACTACAAGAACATAATATTGAAGAAGGCTGGCTAGTGCAGAGGATTAAAGAGAGAAAACTGAAATATTTTGGACACATTAAACGTCATGATAATTTAGAGAAGACCGTATTGGAAGGATACATAATTGGAAAAAGAAAAAGAGGAAGACCAAGACGAAGATGGCTGCAAGACATCGTTGACGATCTGGAAATAGATGCAACAGCAGCAGGCCATCTTGCTCACAACCGAAAGGCCTATAGGAGTGCTGTTTGGGAGGCAAAGTTCCGCAAGGGACATGCAAATGAATGAATGAAAAAAGATATGGTATTCAGGTATTTGGCCAAAAGAATGGTAAAGAACTGTATTCATACCACTGCCAAAAAAGGGTAACCTGAAATTATGATCAAACTACAGAAATGTTGCCCTGATTAGTCATGCCAGTAATATTCTGTTAAAAATCATAATGGGTAGACTTCATAAGAAAATAGAAGAAGTCAATATGGTCCAAGTTGGTTTCAGGCAAAGAAGAGGATCAAGAGATCATATATTCAATTTAAGATTAATAATGAAGAAATGCAGAGAGTTTAATGTGAATCTATATTTATCCTTTATAGACTACTCAAAGGCATTTGATTGTGTACAACACCAGAAACTTTGGGAAATAATGGAAAAAATGGGATTTTCAACACATTTGATACAATTAATAATAATTTAGAGAAGACCGTATTGGAAGGATACATAATTGGAAAAAGAAAAAGAGGAAGACCAAGACGAAGATGGCTGCAAGACATCGTTGACGATCTGCAAATGGATGCATCAGCAGCAGGCTATCTTGCTCACAACCAAGAGGCCTACAGGAGTGCTGTTAGGTAGGCAAAGTTCCACAAGGGACATGTAAATGAATGAATGAATGACTTCTTCTTTGAAGTGATTGCTGAACTCTTCACAAGCGGGCACATAATTATAACTCTGCAAATCAGACTGTTTTCTCTTGTTTGCTAGAATGTCAACTGCTTTCCAGACAGACTTACTGTCTGATTTACTCTGAACTATATTCCTAAAGTAATTTCTCTTTTCTTGCCTAATTAAATACTGAACACTAAGTAATCGGTAGCTAGTTAATTCCTTAATTTTGTGGGCCTGATCCTTTTCCCTCATAATTTGCAATATGTCAGGTGTTATCCAGGGGGACTGCACTTGATGTTTAACTCTCACCTCTTTAATAGGAACATGCTTGTCAAATATGTCCCTGAAGGTTTTTATCCAATATTCCAGGGCCTTATCAGGGTCAGTTAGTTGGTACACATGATCTAGAGTTGCTGCTTGTAACTCTTTCAGAAATTATTCTAAGCTGAATTTACTAAAACGTCTGAATTTAATACTGGTATGTTTATTTTTTGGAATTTTCAAGCCATGTTGTGTCCATGTGCAACAGACTGGGTAGTGATCACTCAGTGATATGTGAAGGACTTTACACTCTATGTTTTCTGAATGAGCTACATATATGTGATCTATTAGTGTGGATGATGTTTCAGTTACTCTGGTGGGTTTAGTGATAATTTGGGATAAATTGTATGATAAAACAATATCATTCCATGTAGCATCTGTTTGTCTGTAATTAATATTGAAATCTCCAAGAACAATTATATCCTTTAAAATAAAAGACAAAACATAATCCATCATACTTGTAAAGTGATCATACCACGATGCTGTTGCATTTGGATTACGATACAGAAACCCGATTAAAATTGGGCTCTGCTTTGAAAGTCTGAGTTCCAGCCATATACATTCAATATCTGGTGTCTCTAGGTCTTTTCTTTGGCAAGAGTGTATGAGTGTGGTAACATATACAACTAATCTTGTCTCAAGTTTCCTAGTAGGGTCACGTCAGTCCTAATGTTTTCATCAGTTATATTTTTGTTTAGATGACTTTCTGAAAAGCCAAAGACATGGAAGTTATGATGAACTGTGTTAGTTGCCTCATAAAGTTTTCATAAGAGGTGGTAAATGTTTAAATGACCAATTCTGAGACTTTCATAGCCACTCATCAACTATCTGGGCTAGTTTCTGCAACTAGTAATGGTAAAGTTACAGTAATTGAATAACAAGATATTTCATGTAATGTCACAGTTCGTATTGTCTGAGCATCGGTAACGTATGTTGCTTGTGGATGAGAGACATCATGAAAGGTTGGCTTAAAGCTGCTGGGCTGAACTCCATGAGATAATGTAAATCTTGATTCCACTGCGGTGGGTGTGGTAGATTCTGGGTTATGTTAGCAGTAAAAGGGATGGCGACTGCAGTAAAACTGGTTAATATAAATAAGGTAGATAGAGGTGTATGGTGCAGTTTTACAAAGTGAGGGAGGAAGTGAGCAAGGTGAGAAAAAAACGAATATAAAGTATGAGAATGTATAAATGAAAAACATACAACATCCGGTATTTCGGCGTGAGCCTTATTCGAGGATACATACAAAACGAAATACAACATATATAACTTATCTGAAGAGTCTTGCTCTCAGTGAAGCAGAAATGTGTGTGGAAGGAGGAGGAGGAGGAAAAAAAACACAAAAAACCACGCTGCCTACAGACAAAAGATTCCCGATGTAGCCAATCACGGCGAAGAAGCGGAGAGAGAGGAGGAGAACAAGTGGGAGAAAGGGATTGGGGGAAGGCAATAGAAACATGATAGCTGCTAGAGGTGTCGGGGGGGGGGGGGAAGGGGAGAGAAAAGGGGACGCGGAGAGATAATGAATGAAGAACTTAAACACCTGCAGGGAGGAAATGTGGAACTGGTGAATAGGACAAGACCAATATGTTGGCAGAGAAGGAAATTAGAATGGTAGTAGGGAGGGGTAGCATAGAGAAAGAAAGTAGAGTATAAAAAAGGCCAGTGGAAAAATAAAGAAGTTACAGAAAGCTGAAGACATTGTTAATTCCAGCTGGGTGGAGACAGCCAGTCTGGAAAATAAGGTGCTGTTCTAGGACCCTCCGAGATCGTACATCTGCGGAACAAGAGCGGATCGCACTAACAGAAATGTCCTGTTTGCCCCTATGGTTACCAAGGCAAAAATGTTTAGCCACAGGTGTCCAGGCCCTCTTAGAAATATCATTGAGATGCTGGCGAAATCGATCTCCTAACCGTAAGCCAGTTTCCCCTATGTACTTCAAACCCCAACGTTTGCACATGATAACATAAATGACATTACGTGAAGTACAGGTGAAACCCTCCTGTACTGATAACGTGGATTTAGGGAAAGAGATCTGGCTGGCCTCGACAACAAACGGACAAGTGTTACATCTACGGCGTCCACAACGTCTGGTACCATAAAAGTGCCATCTGTCTTAAGATGACTACGAATTAAAAGGTCCCTGAGGTTCTTGTCCCGTCTGTAAGCCACCAATGGGGGTTCCCCAAAAAGTTCACGTGTCTCAGGCTCGGTCTGGAGGAGGTGGAGATGGCGAAACAGTATGTTTTTAACTGCCAAGCTATGAGGGTGGTACATGAGTACTAGTTTCACTCTGTCCGAGCTACAATGCGGTTTAGGGGTGAGGGCTTGTTGCCGCGATATATGGCTAATGCGGTTCCAAGACGACGAGAGAACGCTGTCTGGATAGCCGCGTTGACGGAAGAAATCTAGCAATTTGTGGCCTTGATCCTGGAAATCCAAATCCTCCTTACACAAACGTCGCAACCTAAGAAGCTGGGAAAAAGGAATAGAGTCCTTACACGATCTGGGATGGGAGGAAGAGTACAGGAGGTAGCTGTGAGAGTCTGTAGGTTTATAGCGGATAGAAGTAGTAAGCCCGGAAGGGCCGATAGTGACGGCAATGTCAAGAAAATTAGCGGAAGTAGCAAAGATATGGGAGGTTAAAGAAATGACAGGACTGTATTCTTTAACAAAACTGATAAAGTTGTTAAGGTCTTCCTCTGGCATTGATGTGATCCCAATGCCATCGTCTATGTAGCGTCTATAGAAGGCGGGAAAAGGGCCTCTAAAGGCTCTCAGAACCTTGTGTTCGAAGTGGCCCATGAACAGACACGCGTAGCTGGGACCCATCTTGGTACCCATGGCTACACCACTAATCTGGTCAAAGTAAAGGCCATTGAATTCAAAAGAATTGAGTTGGAGGACAAGTTGTGTAAGGCGCAGAATACCAGACATAGGAATAGAGGGATTGCGTCTTTTGTTCAGAAAGAACTTGACGGCCTGAAGTCCCTGGTCATGTGGGATGGATGTGTATAAGGACACTACATCAAGGGCGAAGATACGGTAGGTGTGACCAGGCAGGAGTGTAAGGGTCTCAAAAGTAATGAGAGCATGATTGGTGTCCTTGAGATAAGTGGGCAGACTAGTGACCAGAGGTTGAAAGATGCTGTCAAGAAAGTCAGAGATTTGTTCCGTAGGGCAGGAATAAGCAGAAACTATGGGCCTTCCTGGGTTGCCTGGTTTGTGAATCTTAGGGAGTAGATAAAAGGATGGCTTCCCTAAGCAGCTGTCGCGGATGTGAAGATGTGTAGCCGAGGGAGAAAGACCAGACTTGGTCTTGTGGATGAGTTCGTTGATCGTGTCTCGAATATGGTGGTTGTTGGCCAGAGTCGGATCTTGAGGGTGAGAGGCATAAAATTTAGTGTTGCTCAGCTGGCCCATGGCCTCCTGGATGTACAATTCTTTCTTCCAACAAACAATGGCCCCGCCCTTGTCTGCACTCTTGATCACGATATCTCGCCTGCGCTGAAGTTGAGAAAGTGCGCGTTGCTCCCCGGGGGTCAGGTTCGAGTGTCGTACACGGGGAAGGCGAAGCTTGCGGATTTCGTAGAGAGTGTGATCAATGTAGAGGTCCAAGGCACAAGACGCTCCTGCTGAAGGTGTCCAGGTGGATGGTTGTTTGCAGAAGCGAGAGAAAGGGTCATCATCGGAGGTGGATTGGGATGATGAAGGTTGGGACGCGTCTTGGAAATGGAACTTTAAACGCAGTCTGCGATGGAAACGGTGGACATCTTGAAGGAGTGAGAACTGGTCAGCAGAAGGACGGAGGGGAACAAACTGTAAACCTTTCCCCAGGACAGACAATTCACCAGCTGAAAGAGGAATATCCGGAGGGATACAAACCACCTTAGTGGGGGCAGAAGCGGTGGAGGGTCTGGGAGAGGCTGTAGAGGGACGGATAGCAGACAGTTTCTGCTTTATGAGAGAAGAAAGTTGCAGGTAGAATTGTCTGTTGGTGGAGTGAATAATCTCGCGGATCAGGCGATAGATGAGGTAATTAACATGTGTAACGTGGTGGAGACGGTCAGAGAGTAGAGCGATCTGACTATCAAGGTCCGAGAGGAGTTTAATGTGTCCCTCAACGACACAGCGCATGCGTTGAAATGCGCAATTGGTTTCGATAGCACAAAGGCGCTGACGGGTCCTGGGGTGGAGAGTGCCCATGGCCGGTGAAAACTTAGAAGTAAAACCTTTAGGAACAACCCTCAGGCGAAGACAGTTGTTGAGAAAATTAACGTGAGAAGTGAACCGCGTCTTCTTGTTCGTGGCAGAAGAGAGGTCAGTGGCGGTGCGGGAAAGGGGAGGTGACAAACGACTGAAAGAGAGGGAAATAAAAGACTTGAGAGATTTGATGATACGATTTAAAGAAGGCATGGTGACGAGGAGAAATATTGAATGACAGGGGTGTGGAGGGAGAGTAGAGGCTAACCTGACAAGAACAGAAGGAATGAAAACGGAGATGAATGAAGAGATGATAACAGGTGATGGGGGTTGAAACATATACCAGGAAAAGGTACAGATTCTGAAAACGAACAGTGGGATAGACAGAGGTACAGAGTCTGGAAAGAAATAGAGGGATAGATAGCACGGCACAAGTCAACGAAAACGGACAAAGAACTACGTAACCGTGTCGCAGTCAAGTAGGAGAATGTGACAGATAAAAGGGAGGCGACTGCAGTAAAACTGGTTAATATAAATAAGGTAGATAGAGGTGTATGGTGCAGTTTTACAAAGTGAGGGAGGAAGTGAGCAAGGTGAGAAAAAAACGAATATAAAGTATGAGAATGTATAAATGAAAAACATACAACATCCGGTATTTAGGCGTGAGCCTTATTCGAGGATACATACAAAACGAAATACAACATATATAACTTATCTGAAGAGTCTTGCTCCCAGTGAAGCAGAAATGTGTGTGGAAGAAGGAGGAGGAGGAAAAAAAACACAAAAAACCACGCTGCCTACAGACAAAAGATTCCCGATATAGCCAATCATAGCGAAGAAGCGGAGAGAGAGGAGGAGAACAAGTGGGAGAAAGGGGTTGGGGGAAGGCAATAGAAACATGATAGCCGCTAGAGGTGTCGGCAGTAGTTAGCAGTAGTTTGCCTGGATGGTTGGGGCTGCCGAGTGGGAAGGGGCGGGAACATGGAGTCATATGAAGAGGATGGGTCATATGGAGAGGATAAAGGAGCTGGAGTTGGAGTTGGTATGGGGGCAGGTGGGGAGGTTTTGGAGGACACGGGGGGTTGCGTAATCATAGAAGAGGTGGTCCCCTGTGTGTTTTGGGTTTTTACTTGTCTTCGCTGCTTTATGTTGCCTGACAGTGGCACTCTGTCCTGCTTTATGTTGCCTGACAGTGGCACTCTGCCCTGCTTTATGTTGCCTGACAGTGGCACTCTGCCCTGCTTTATGTTGCCTGACAGTGGCACTCTGCCCTGCTTTATATTGCCTGACAGTGGCACTCTGCCCTGCTTTATGTTGCCTGACAGTGGCACTCTGCCCTACTGGGTTCGAGCGTGGTACTTGATATTTTTAGCTAGTATGTTAGTATCCTCCCGTGTGGTACCCGGGATCTGCAAAAAATAGGACCACTGTACCCTACCATGCATGATCGTAAAAGACGACTAAGGAGGGTTCAGCATAGGGCCAGCAACCCTATCTGGTAAAAAAAAACTATCAGACTGCTACAGAAACGGAAGCAAGGGAAAAAGCAAATGCAGGTGGAAGGAGAAATGCTTATCAGGAAACTGAGCCCATGAAGGTTGTGGATGAAAGCCAGCCACTGGAAGCCCCCAGCCCGACTGCAGACCTCCTGGAACCTAAACACAAGATGCAAATAGGCAGCTGGAATGTAAGAACACTAAACCAGACTGGAAATCTAGCACAAACCATCAAGGAAATGCACAGATACAAACTAGACATACTAGGAATACAAGAAGCAAGATGGACAGGACAGGGCAGAAGGAAATTAACAACACAGCACACAGAATATACAATAATATGGTCAGGTAAAGAAGATCTTCATGAAGGAGGAGTAGCATTGATTATAACAAAAGCAGCTTCAAGAGCATTACTGAAATGGACCCCAATAAATGAGAGATTATTATATGCTCGGTTCAACTCAAGATTCACGAAGCTGTCTATTATAGTTTGTTATGCACCAACAGAAGCAGCTGAAGAGGAATTAAAAGAAGATTTTTACAACAGCCTCCAAGCAACAGTAGAAACAATACCCAAGCATGATATGCTACTCATCTTGGGCGACTTCAATGCAAAAGTAGGTGAAGGAAATGAAGATAGAAGAAGAATCATGGGAAGAGAAGGAATCAGAGAAATAAATGAAAATGGAGAAAGACTGTGCAGTTTCTGTGAAGAAAACATGATGATCATCGGAGGGACAATTTTCCAACACAAAAACATCCATAAGGTGACTTGGAGGTCACCAGATAAAACCACAGAAAACCAAATCGATCACATACTAATAAACAACAAGTGGAAACGGTCACTACAAGATGTGCGAGCAAGGAAAGGAGCAGATGTAGGAAGTGATCACAACCTTCTGGCAGCAAAAATAAAACTAAAATTAAGGAAAGCCAAAATCGGAGAACACAGAAAGATACATTTTGATACATGAAAACTGATAGACCAGCAAACAAGAAATGAATTCTCAATAGTACTTAAGAACCGCTTCAGTGTCCTACAAGACGAAGCAGAAATGTCCATATTAGAGTTCAATAAAACACTACAGGAAACAGCAAAAGAGGTGCTGGGATATCGGAAAAGGAGAAAAGAGGAATGGATAAGCGAGACCACATGGGAAAAGATAGAGCAAAGAAAAGAAATCAAGAAAAAATTACTGAATACCAAATCACAACGGCTTAAAGAACAAGTTCTAAGTAATTATGCACAAAAAGACAAAGAAGTGAAGGAATCATGCCGTCAAGATAAACGTCAATATTATGACAATTTAGCAGAAACAGCAGAGAAAGCAGCATATACAAATGACATGAAAACCATATATAAAATCACAAAGCAGATGACAGGTAACTTCAACACAAGATGTGAAAGTGCAGTAAGAACACAAAATGGACAACTGGTCAGTGGAGAAAGAGAAAAAATTGAAAGATGGAGGGAACACTTTAACACCCTACTAAACAGAACACAAGCAGCACAAACAATAGACATACCTGAAGCAAAAACGGAACTAAACATCAATACAGGACCAATAACAATAAATGAAGTAAAGGAGGCGATAAAGAAGCTAAAATCAGATAGGGCACCAGGTGAAGATGAAGTGACTGCTGAGATGTTGAAAGCAGAAGAAACAGAAACACCAAAACAACTTTGCCGGATATTACAACAAATTTGGGATCTAGAAAAAGCCCCAGAGGAATGGAAAACTGGGCTTATAGTAAAACTACCAAAGAAGGGTGACCTCAGAGATTGCGGGAACTGGAGAGGCATTACCCTACTGCCACTCACCAGTAAAGTATTTTGCAGAATAATCATCAACAGAATTGTACTAACACTTGAGGAAAAACTTTGGAAAGAGCAGGCAGGATTTAGGAAAGGAAGATCATGCATAGACCACATATTTGTACTTAGACAAATATTAGAACAGGCAAATGAGTGGCATAGCACAAAATATGCGTTATTCATAGATTTTGAGAAAGCCTTTGACAGTGTCAACAGAGATGCAATGTGGAAAATCCTAAGATGGCATGCCCCCCCCCCCATAAAATAGTTAATGTAATCAAAGCCCTATACGAGGGTTTTCAGTGCAAAGTTATCTGTGGAGAACATACCTCCAGCAGCTTTAGGGTACAAACAGGAGTGAAACAGGGATGTGTACTATCACCAACATTATTTATCTTGGCAGTAGACTGGTTAATGAAGGAGGCAACATCAGACAAACGCAGAGGATTACAATGGACCCTTGACACAGTGCTGGAGGACCTTGACTTTGCGGACGACATTTGTCTATTATCAAGCAGTCACAAAGATATGCAAGATAAAATAAACAAGCTAACTCAGAATGCAAACAACATAGGACTAAAGATCAACGTAGGAAAGACAAAGTTAATGAAGCAAAATGTGAACAACAGAAATGTACTCAGAGTAGATAACAAGTTAGTGGAGGAGGTCAACGAATCTGTATACCTTGGCAGCAGAGTAGTAGAAAATGGAGACAGCACAGAGGACATCAACAGTAGACTTACTAGAGCAAACCAGGCTTTTGCAATGCTGCAGACTATATGGAAAACAAAAAAACTAAGCATAAATATGAAAATCAGGATATTTAAGAATAATGTTCTAAGTGTACTACTCTATGGAAGTGAATGCTGGAAAATCACCAAAACCATAGAAAACAAGTTGAATTCTTTCCAGACTAAATGTTTATGAAGAATTAGAAAAATATTTTGGCCAAACACCATAAGAAATAACATCTTATTAACAGAAATACAGATGAAACCACTGACATCAATTATTGAGGAAAGACGCTGGCGATGGTTGGGACATGTGCTCCGAATGACTGACAACTCAGTACCAAAAATAGCACTAAGATGGACACCACAGGGGAACAGAAGTAAGGGTAGACCAAAAGAGACATGGAGAAGAACAACAGAAAGGATGTTGACCAATAGAGGGCTCACCTGGGCAAGAGCAGAAAAAAGGCGAAGGACAGGCATTTGTGGAAAACCCTTGCGGAAGCCCCATGTGCCCTTGGCACTTAAGGTTCAGAGAGGGAGATGTTAGTACCGATCTTGTCAGTGTGTATCTCGTCACAATAAAGTCTTTTCTTAGGAGCTCCAGACTCCACAGAGAAGAACAGGGGGAAGGGGGGGGGTGTTATCGATGAAACTAAAGCTGTTTTGTTGGCACAGTGTGCTGAGAATTCTGTTGTTGTTGTTGTATGCCAAGCGACGCCCAGCACCGGAGTAGGCAGGTATGATTGAGGATATGAAGATTGACGTGGTTGGAAATTTCTGTTTAAGTGTCGATATCAGGACATGAAGATCGTAGGGTCTGATGGTCAAACCATTCATGCTGTCGTTGATGCCAACATAAACTGTCGTCCTCATGATCTTTGGGTCGACGTTCAAACTTCTCAGTGTTCCTATTATTTTCATGATACCAGCCCCCGGTAACGGAATCACTGAGACTATGTCTTTAAATATGCATATATTCCTTTCATTAGAGAGTCTCCAACCATCAGATGATTTGTGTTTTCTTTGATGTGGGTCTTTACCAACTCCTTAACAGCATATATTACTTCCTGGCTAAAAGGAACTGATATCCCCTCTCCAGAAGTTGAAGTTTCCAGATAATTTCGATCATAAATGACTCTGGGCAACTGTGATTTGTGATGCACATGATAGTAGTAGGTAGACCAGGATCTTGTGATTTCAGCACAAAGGGGAGTTACTTGCTGGCCTGTGTGGTCATCAGTATGTGTAGACGTCGAGTCTGACAAGACTCCTCCCGCATGTTCCGTGTCAGGATTGTTCAGCTGGTCTCCTGTCATGTTCTCTAGACAAACTTCTGGTGCATCAAGTGTGTTATCCTGGTCTCCAGCCATGTTCTCTAGACAAGCTTCTGGTGCATCAAGTGTGTTGTCCTGGTCTCCTGCCATGTTCTCTAGACAAGCTTCTGGTGCATCAAGTGTGTTGTCCTGGTCTCCTGCCATGTTCTCTAGACAAGCTTCTGGTGCATCAAGTGTGTTGTCCTGGTCTCCTGCCATGTTCTCTAGACAAGCTTCTGGTGCATCAAGTGTGTTGTCCTGGTCTCCTGCCATGTTCTCTAGACAAGCTTCTGGTGCATCAAGTGTGTTGTCCTGGTCTCCTGCCATGTTCTCTAGACAAGCTTCTGGTGCATCAAGTGTGTTGTCCTGGCAGTCAAGTACTGCTAGAAGAGTGTCTTGAGCATGATGCATGTTAGCTGATAATTCTGTCCTGGTGACTGATTCTTGCAAAAGACTGAACTCATCAGACACCCAGGAATCAACAGCCTCAGCTGGACCCTGTACCAACACTTTGTTTTTGTGTGATATAAATCAGTGGTAAGGGCCTGCGCTTTTATTATATTTTCTACATTTGCGCCATCTTTGTCTGTCCCTTTTTCACTTTGGGTGTGATACCGCTCATCCATGGCTTGCTTTATACTCTCGTACTGAAGAGTATTGTGAAAGGAGATGGTAACACATTGTCCCTGGTTAGACTTCTTTATTGTCACACCTGGCTGGTTGTACATTGTCCCTGGTTAGACTTCTTTATTGTCACACCTGGCCGGTTGTACATTGTCCCTCAGACTTCTTTATTGCCACACCTGGCTGGTAGTACATTGTCCCTGGTTAGACTTCTTTATTGTCACACCTGGCCGGTTGACGCACCCTCGGAGTTTAGCCTTCAGGACCTTCTTTTTATTAAGCGTGTAGTTTTTAGTTCCCGTGGACCGTAGTCCATCACGTGACTACACGGCCTCGTTATCTCCCCTAGTTCCTCACCCTCACACGTTATTATCTTACATGTAGGTACTTACTACAGGGGAACAATAGTTTGCCGCGCCCATTGTCTGACACTGGCTTTGTTTAGTCAACGGATTAGCCAGGCCACGATTCACCACGTGTGAAAAACAGGGAAAATAGGTGATTAATAAGTGATAAATACAACTTACGATATTTCTGGAATTATCCAAGAAAAAACACACAATTTTATTTCTCGCATATTTCATCGTAATCATGATCACAAGATGAAAACACTGATAAAAGTTTCAATACACATTTCCTTGTAGATCCACATAGAACATTTCCGTGTAGATCCACATAGAACATTTCATTGTAGAACCACATAGAACATTTCCTTGTAGAACCACATAGAACATTTCCTTGTAGAACCACATAGAACATTTCCTTGTAGAACCACATAGAACATTTCCTTGTAGAACCTCATAGAACATCCGAGAATTCGGAGCTGGGAAAAAATACGTCCTCACGGTAGGAGACTAGAAACCAAAGACAGAAACAGAGAGAAGAGGAAAGAAATACAGAGAAAGACTCGGAGAGATGTAGAGAACATAGAAAACCAGAGAGAGACAGACAGACAGACAGAGAGAGGAATGCAGGGGACATGATGCGTTTACTCAAACAAAACATAATAAAAGAAAAAAAAATCTGCCACGCAATTCTAAATTGTACAAATGAGTCAAATCATACCGTAAATTCACTATCAGACAAGAGTACATAATTCCAGAAGTTACTTAAAGCAATTTCAATATTTATATTTGCTAGAAGAAACACAACAAATATATGAAATTTATTTCATGTTAATTTCGTCCGGCAAAATACAGAGAGTAACACAGATTTATACGATGAACTTAAATAGAGATACACAAAAAAGTTTACATTCTCATTTAGCAGACTAAAATTCTGAATTATTGTTAAATATATCTGGAGGTGAGAGTCAAAGACTAATCTAACTTCTAGTGTAGATTGTACAACTTTAGCACATGCTAAGAGAAAAATAGGCAACCTGCAACAAAAGAATATAACTGCAAGAACAACAACTATTTTTGTTATTCTAGCTTCTTTATATGTTATATATTTTAGCTTCGGGTTGACTGATATGTTGCCCGTGTGTGTACGTTTGGAGGAAGAAGTTGGCTTGTTGAGTAAAAATTGATTATGATTGCTGTAGATATTTTGTTGTCTGAAGTTAGTCCATGATTTGAGACCAGACATCATAAAGACAGTGCAAAATGTGATAGTAAGTTGTCCTGTAATAGGTACTACAACACAATTATACGTGTCCACGATTAGACTAACAGTGACTCTGTCTTTAGAAAACCACATTACAACAACAGATCTATTCATACTTTTATCAAAGCGAAACATTATCCCTTGTTTCGTTGAGATCGACGAGTAGAGAATGAATGAAATCCCGATGATGATGAGATTGATCAAAACAGATCGAGATTTTGTGAAAATATTCTTTGTTTTAAAAGGATACATCACACAACAAAATCTCTCCACAGACAGATGGACAGTAAGAAGAGTCGATGCAGCGAAGGTCATTGCGTTGCCATACCTAACATTTACAAAATAGGCAGCTAGCAGACGGACACTTGATACAGGGTGGAAATATTCTATCAACTGGCAAAATAATGCAAAGAAATTGATCACAGAGTAGCCAGCACCACAAAGTGATAAAACTGTAAATGTCACGGTTGGACTATCTGTGATGCCTTGCTTGTAATAAACGAGAAAGTTGGCGAAGTTGGTCATCATTCCAGACAGTGATAGTACACCAATCAAAACACACGTTACGACAAAGTAGTTCAGCAAATGTGGAGGAAGTGTCCACTGTAGGAACATATTAATAAAGTTACATTCTTGATTGTCTGTTTTCCCATTGCACAATCCCATATTTTCTCCTTATAGTGTCAAAGTTAGCTTTTCTGTTTATTAATTCTTTTGTAGAACGTATAAGAACTATTTCGTGTAGGCGTATTGATATGAAAGCACAACCAGCGTCAGACTTTCACCATCATAAAATCTTGCAATAAAGTTTCTTCTTTTCTACGCTGAAACTTGTGTCTGCATGTGTTAAACACTGAGGAACACATTAATGAAGACATAATCTCTACAGTGTAAATGCAATAGAATAGAACTTCAAATATCATCACACAAAAAGAAGCACATCTATTCATACTTCAAGAACTTAATATTGAAGAAGGCTGGCTACTACAGACGATTAAACAGAGAAAACGTAACTATTTTGGACATATTAAACGTCATGAGAATTTAGAAAAGGTAGTACATAACAGGAAAAAGAAATTGAAGAAGACCAACCGAAGATGGCTGAAAGACATCTTTGATGTTCTGCGAATGGATGCATCAGCAGCAGGGCATTTTGCTTACAACTGAGAGGCCTACAGCAGAGCTGATAGGGAGGCAAAGTTCTACAAAGAACATGTAAACAACTGATTTATAGCTTCTTCAGATTATGACACAGGAAAATCATGGACTGATTCTCATTTATGAAATTGAAGTGATATCTGGTCACACAGTGAACTCACTATTAAATGCGTCAAATACAGAACCTAACAGCGAAATATTGATTGTAGTCTAATATTATATTGGTCTTACCGACTTACATCCCAATATTATCTCTCTATCTGAGATCTGTCTCTAGTGTGTGAGAGTAGGGGATTCATTTACTTTGACCATAGTTCCTGGAAAGTTTTAATCTCAACACGGAATCGGCTTCGACAGCTTTTTCACAGGAATTTTTGTTGAAGTTGTAACTATGATATAAATCAGCGTTTCTTGATTAGTTTTTTTTTGTGTTGTTAATCGAGATCCTAAACCAACAATGGACTGCAACCACCACCTATAACAAAAGTTTAATAATATTTAAATTGAACCAAAAATAATGATTTCAATTAACAGTGGCAAGTGTGGTTATGGTCATTTTAATATTTATTCTTCGAAAATGTAAAATAACTCTTTTTTTTTTTTTTGTAATGCCCGCATGGGCTCACTAGATAATTTTACCACGTGTGTGGTGAGGGTTGTTGATTAAAACTTAACCTGGGTAGAAAGACCACCTTTTTATTTCAAAGTAACTTTCCGTGCCAGGTAAGTAAAATAACTCATTTCCCTAAAATCCTGTAATGTATAAAATGTTTGAATCATGTTTTTTCTTTGCTTTCATTTTTTATAACACATAATGTGATATCTTCTCACTAACCTAACTATTATCCATTGCATCCCAAATTAGGGCCATGGTCCCAGTTTGCAAAATACTGATGAAACTAAATACTATAAATGTGAAGTTATCACACTGTTATGATATTGTCACCTTCTTGTCATTCGTTTAATTGACTGTCCAGAACGTTAAAGTTCAGACTTTGTTGTCAACGTTTCTATATACATGTACGGGTTACTTCCCTTAGATCTAAAGATATAAATATCTGCAAGCCCGTGGGCCTCTACTTTTTCATGAAATTATTGAATAATCTTAACTTCAGATTTAAAAAAGGAATTTTTAAAAAATCGTTACCACATGAAACAATGAATCATTTGTAGTAATTTACAGTTATTTATATTGGAATAACCCAGAGTTATATTTAGGTACAAGGAAGTTCACAGATTTAATATGTTATAAAAGTAAATGCTAAGAAAAGGATACTTCTGTCTTAGAGGGAATGTTAAATCAATTCGAACATAAAACACATAAATGGTGTTTGCTTTAGACGGCTTTGGAAATTTACGGAACACCGTTAACATAATTTTCATCCATACATTTCCTATACTTAGAGCTCATCTGTTTTTGTAAGACATAAAATGATGGTTAGAAGCGGCTATCGTCAAACTTATTACAAAGAGAGATAACTCTTACAGAAATGCCGCGTATTTTATAATTATTAAACTAACCTGAGATTTACTTTTACCTTCTATTATGATGTACTATACTTAGATATAGTTCTTTTACACATAAATTGAAGGCCGGCGTGAAATGTATACTCGGACAAAACCTTTAAAGATATTTTTGATATTTTGAGATTACGAGAATCACTAATTCAGGCATATTTTTGACATTTTGATGTTTTCCTAAACCTGTTGCTATGTCATTGTAGTGTATTTTGTTGTAATTTGCTGTGTATGTTGATTATAGTTTAGTGACTGGCATCTACATAAATAAAACATTTGGCATTTTAGAAACTCTTTTCTCAATCATCATTAACGTGCTCTTTCCTCTATTTCCATCAGATACTTAAGATTAACAACACTGCACACATGACAAGTTCACCTGGGCTTAACTTTGTGTACATGCACGCTAAGCTCGGTTCATCGAGCCAGCAGACTTATAGCGCCTGTTCTTCCTTCTTTTCATTTTGTCTCTCGTTGTCGTCTGGCGAAGGATTTTTGCCGAAATATTGTATCATTGTTTTGTTCCTATAGTAAAGCTTTCTTCCTATAAGTTCAGATGTTCCACTTACATTTCACATTCTAAGATCTGCGATTGAAAATATGAGGACGATGTTTTATAATATCACGATATGAGGTTGTGTTGCAGCTCTTCTACTAATCACGGGAATTTTCTTCACACGTGTCTTTCGACAATTTAGTCTGTTAAACGTTGTTTATTGAGTATTTTTTAAACATTTCATTGTTTTGTATTTTTTTTCTTCACTGTATAACCAATTGTCTTCAATTAAAACATCAAACCCTACATTTCAAAGACAGTAAGATACAAACATTTTCGAAGAAACAATGTACAAACACTTTCAAAGGTAGTAATATTCAACCATTTTCAGGGACAATAATATTCAAATATTGTCAAAAACAGTAATATAAGTAAGCCAGCAAATAGAGCTCTCTTTCTGTCGTGGGTGAGTACGATGTTGTATATCTCTGTCTATATCTGGACATGCCAGTCAGGCGTTGGTCGTCACTGATGACCACAACCATCCATCCTTTGTTCTTTATATAAGATCTGTGTTGGACCGCGGTCTGTGCCACTCTTTTTTAGCCATCAAGTATCTTGTTTCTGTGTCTTCCTCTGTCCCTAGGTCTCTCTAGTTTTCCTGATATCACCATGTGTTCCATTTCTCTACTTCTCAAAACATGTCCTACAAATCTGGTCTGTCGTGTTCTGAATCGTGCCATAATTTCTCTCTTTTGCTCAGCCTGACTTAGAACCTCTTTATTTGTTTCCTTGGCTGTCCATGACATTCTCTTCATTCTTCTTAGAAACCACATCTCGGCTGCTTCCAGGGGATTTTGAGAGCCCTTGGTTACTGTCCATGCTTCGCGTCCATACAGGTTTGATGTAGCACTGAATAACTGTCTTTTTGGTATTCATCAGCCGAGTTTGTTCATTGTATGCTTTTCTCTTTAATAAATGCCGACTTGACCTGGGCTATTCTGCTCTTTATTCCCTTTTCGTATCTACCATTTATTCCGTTGTCGTATCTACCATTTATTCTGTTTTCGTATCTACCATTTATTCCGTTGTTGTATCTACCATTTATTCCGTTGTCGTATCTACCATTTATTCCGTTGTTGTATCTACCATTTATTCTGTTTTCGTATCTACCATTTATTCCGTTGTTGTATCTACCATTTATTCCGTCGTCGTATCTACCATTTATTCCGTTGTTGTATCTACCATTTATTCTGTTTTCGTATCTACCATTTATTCCGTTGTTGTATCTACCATTTATTCTGTTTTCGTATCTACCATTTATTCCGTTGTCGTATCTACCATTTATTCTGTTTTCGTATCTACCATTTATTCTGTTGTCGTATCTACCATTTATTCTGTTGTCGTATCTACCATTTATTCTGTTTTCGTATCTACCATTTATTCTGTTTTCGTATCTACCATTTATTCCGTTGTCGTATCTACCATTTATTCTGTTTTCGTATCTACCATTTATTCTGTTTTCGTATCTACCATTTATTCTGTTTTCGTATCTACCATTTATTCTGTTTTCGTATCTACCCTTTATTCTGTTTTCGTATCTACCATTTATTCTGTTTCCGTATCTACCATTTATTCTGTTTTCGTATCTACCATTTATTCTGTTTTCGTATCTACCATCATGTTATAATTCCTAAATACTTGAATTCCTTCACTTCTGTAAAACGAAGGTGGGGCGGGGGGGGGGGGGGAGTGAACATTAATATATGGTCCGTATTTGTTTCATTTTTTTTTTCTTTTAAATCATTTTTTTAATGTACCGTTCAAGGTTCATCCCTGTCCCCTACCCCCCCCCCCCCACACCCACATCACCCACATAACCCACATCACACACATAACCCACATTACACACATAACCCACATCACACAGATCACACACATAACCCACATCACACACATAACCCACATCACACACATAACCCACATCACACAGATCACACACATAACCCACATCACACACATCACACACATAACCCACATCACACACATAACCCAAATCACACACATAACCCACATCACACACATAACCCACATCACCCACATCACACACATAACCCACATCACACACATAACCCACATCACCCACATAATACACATAACCCACATCACACACATAACCCACATCACACACATCACACACATAACCCACATCACACACATAACCCACATCACACACATAACCCACATCACCCACATAACCCACATCACCCACATCTCACACATAACACACATCACACACATAACCCACATCACACACATAACCCACATAACCCACATCACACACATAACCCACATCACACACATAACCCACCGGTCTTTAACCAACAAAAGTTCATTAAAATAGTGCAAACCAAACACTCTCTCTCTCTCTCTCTGATGGCCTGGTTAACTGAGTGGTTAGACGCTCGGTTTACTAATCTGCTGGTACCAGGTTCAAGTCCCAGCTGTGGGGATTGTTTCTGGTATAAACCTAAAAAGTCCCGGGGTCCACCCAGCTTCTAAAAATAGGTAGCAGAGAAATCTGGGAAGATAAATACGGCCAGTCGTGACACTGACCACTTCAAACTTTCATGTGCCGGAGGTCGTCGGAATAAAGGCCTAACACCGTATCATGAATATGCCTTAATTGCAGGGAAACTGGGATTTTATTTTTTTATTTTTTTACTCTCTCTCCTCTCTCTCTCTCTTTTTTCTCTCTGTTTTATCTCTCTCTGTTTTCTCTCTCTCTCTTCTTTCTCTCTGTCCTCTCTCTCTCCTTTCTCTCTGTCCTCTCTCTCTCCTCTCTCTTCGTTCTCTCTGTCCTCTCTCTGTCCTCTCTCTCTTCTTTCTCTCTGTCCTCTCTCTCCTCTCTCACTGTCCTCTCTCTCCTTTCCCTCTGTCCTCTCTCTCTGTCCTCTCTCTTTCATCTCTCTCCTCTCTCTTTTTCTCTCTGTTTCTGTCTCTCTCTGTCTCTGTCTGTCTGTCTGTCTGTCTGTCTGTCTGTCTCTCACTCTCTCTCTTACCTGTGAAAGAAAACTACATAACATAAAAAAAATTCTGGGCGCGCCCTAAGCATAACTATAAATCTTTACAAACAAAACCAAAACCAGAACTAGCACGAACTCACTGCTCACACCAAAACACATACTTACCATACATACCAGTAACACTTATATTAATCACATGCACCTAAAAGTACAAAAGAATTCATCACCACACAAAGAACAATAACAATTCTACTTATTCTGCTAGCTCTTTCACCGGATGCAAAGACCCAACTGGTCCTTCCTTCCTAACACGATAGAGGAATTCAATCTTCCCATGGCCTACACTCATGGATGTATAAACTACGAAAAATAAGTAGGAACAGCTTTATTACTTGACGAACACAAAACTGTGACTTGTCGGCCTTAGCCTTAATCATACAAACATAAACAGGACGAAGAAATAGAGAGACGAGATAAAGTATAGAATCACATTAATCCTATATGTTATAGAAATAATAATTAAATGAAATTAATTAACACTTAGCTTAGTCTTGGAAAAACACAAGTAAGCGTTGCCAGTACAATATTAAGAATGGCAAATATTCTGTGTTAATCTTATGGATGATTGTACTCTCTTCTTATATCTTATGTCCTACCCATGCCGTTAAACGTCACATAGACTTGCTTTAATTCTGTGATATTTACTTTGATGTTACATTTTGCTTGTGTTTCCTTGTAATAGATGTCTGAGTGGCGAAGTGGTTATTGCACTGGTCTCTCATGGCGAAGGTCGGGGTTCGAATCCGGCCTGAGGCACCCCAGTCACCCAGTTGTAGAAATGGGTACCCGACTGCTTCTGGAGTTGGGGAAGGAAAGGCGTCCAGGCGTGATGCTCACCACATCACCCTCTAGTGTGCTGACAGGTCAAGGAAAATATGGGCACTAACACCATATCCCTATGTGCCTCTAAGGCATGACAGGATTACCTTTACTTTTTTTCCTTCAAATAAACAAGACCTCTCTTTTCATTTAAATTTCCTTTAGTATCTTTGCTTTTTGTGGCAAGCTGGCAAATCTGTCACTTGTCAATATTAATTACTTCTCGTTAAAACGTACTAATTCGATTATCCTTTGAAACGAGAAAATTATATCATTCACTTCTTTTTTCGTCTTTCAATATCAATTTCAAGCTGGTTCAAACATCAGCTTCCTATGGAAAGATAATGCTCCAAATTACTGCGCAGTCCTGCACGAACTGGTAATGTTCTTCCTATCAAATGACATGAAAATATCTGCTCTGCAAGCAGCGCACATTTCTGAATTAACTTTAATGTATTAAAAATGTACTGAAATATGAAACATCATAAGTTAAAAACCACGTTTAATAATTACAAAACGGGCTGCAATTTTATAATAGAAGAGTTAAAGTTTTGTTTAATTTGTAAAAGTGACAGGCGAAAAATATCTTCCCTGTGTAATCTATAACTCAGGAACAGCACAGATAAAGGGTTTTATCTCTGACTTTGAACGACGCCAGCTAACTTGTTTCTAAACGTATATTAAACATAAAACATTATTTCGTAAATGTCCGAAAAAGGCAAAGTGAAATTCTACAGAAGATTAAAAATACGGTTTTTTTATGGACATCGTGGTTCGTGAAAGTAAAATTAAAGTTCTCAGCATGAACAAAAAGAACACTGAAGTGACGGTCATCTCAAGGAAAAGAATACCACCAATATGTAGCATTACCATCGATGGCACAAATCTGAAACAAGTTGATAGATTCAGGTACTTAGGACCGATTATACGAAGTGTCACAACGAAATAAAAAGCAGACGTGCTCAGGCCATGTCAGCATTCCAGAAAATGAGAAACATCTTGTGCAGCAGATCCATATCAATGGAAACAAGATTCTGAGTACTTAAATGTTACATCGACAAAATTTTGTTTCAAGGATGTGAATCATGATCTATGAATAAGAGAGTACGAGAAATGGAGGCCATGGAAATGTTGTTCATAAGAAGGATGTTGAAGGTACCATGGACAACTAAGAAAACCAACGAAGAAGTCATAAGAGAGGCTGGAGTAAAAAGGCAAATTACAGCAAAGATCAGAAGTAGACAAGCGAGATTTGTAGGACATTTTCTGAGAAGAGGAAAACTGGATCACATTGTGGAAACTTGAAAAATTGAGGGAAGAAGAGACAGAGGAAGACAGAGAAAGAGAAGTTACTGGATGGGCTGTCAGTGTGGCTAGGAAGAAAGAGTTTTTTTTTTTTGGTTTGTTTCGCTTTTATAATCAGAACAAGGCGTTATACGTACACCATTATGGAAAAGAAATAAAAATGTGTCTTTGTGAAAAAGTCGGATCAGCTACCTTTCTCAGTTAACTTTGCAATCCTTAGAATAAAAAGAACTATATATATATATTCTAAATGACCTAAATCACGAATGATTATTACTGTTGAAAATCCCGTGCAATGTTTTTGACTTCTGCTCATAACTAAGAGCTTTATCTCCACGTTGACACTAAACTCTCCCTCTTTCTGTCACTCTGTGACAAAACGGAAGCTACGGTAAGAGGAATAAAAATTACGGTATTTTATATTTTTACACTAATATTTTTCTGTAACTTAAAAATTTGTAAATTTAAATTAAAGGAAAAATTTGCAGGAAAATAAGTAAACTGAAAAATCTAACATTTTGGACAAAGCGCAGGAGGCCTTCTCAGGGACAGATTTGTCCAGGTCATAATGTTCTAATAAAAAATTTATCATTTACTATTAGGCTCCATCATCCGTGGACTCGAGATACGCCTATGGCGTTTCCGTCAGTTTCGATGAAGTCATGACACCAGTTTCAGCTCATCATTTGATTGTAAGGAACTTCCTTGTCGGGAAAAAAAGTTTACAATTAATTAAATCCTTGTAATGTGTAATTCTTGTAATGTGTAATCCTTGTAATGTGTAATCCTTGTAATCCACGCCCATTTACGAAATATTTCACAAATTTATTTATGCCAGAACTCTCCATAAGAATTAATTAAAAGAAAAACTTTACTTCAAACTTTAAAGAGATATAATGGGCGTGTGTAGCTCTAACACAGGGAGGGAAGAACGCATAATTTTTACCTTCAATCCATGGTGGAAGGTTACACCTGAATTGCTGAACTACTTTGCCGCCTTGTGCACACTGATTGGTTTACTATCAATATTTGGAACACTATCAAATTTGGTCAACTTTTTTGTTTTCTACAAGCAAGGACTTACCGACAGCCCTACTGTCACATTTATGGCACTGTCACTCTGGGACATGGGCTTCTGTGTGATCAGTTTCTTCAGTGTGATTTGCCAGTTGTCGGAATACTTTTCCCCAGTGCCTAACTTCAGTTTGCTGACTGTGTACTTTGCATATTTTGGTAATACCATTGGCATGATGTTCACGGCATCAACTCTCCTGACAGTCTACCTCTCTGTGGAGAGATGTTCCTGTGTGGTGCTCCCTTTGAAAACGAAGGATATCTTCACAAAATCTCGGTCTATTTTCGTCAACTTCGTAATCGTTGGCGTTTTATTAACTTTATACTCCACAACAGCCGCAACTCAAGGGTTAATTTTAGTGTTTAATGAAAGTGTGAATCGATCTGGTGTAGCATTGTGGTATAGCAAAAACAGACCCTCAGTCGATGTCGCCACAGACCTGTTTACTAATGTTATAGCTCCGATATCAGGCCAGTTTACCATCACATTTTGCACTGTCTTTATGATATCTGGTATTAGAAGGTGGGCCAACTTCAGACAAAAGGCCGTCCCTGCACGCCATAATCAGTTCTTGTCTAGAAAGGCAAAGGCGAACTCCTCCAAGCCTTTATCGAAACTTAAAAGTTCGAACAATCAGAAATCAAAATATATAACAAATAAAGATGCCAGGTTAACAAAAATTGTTGTTTTTCTTGCAGCCATATTTTTTTGCTGCAAGTTTCCTATCTTTTTCTTCGCTTGTACAAAGATTGCAAAACCTGCAATAGAAACTGAGTTATTGTACATCACACACGTCCGTGTAATCTTTACACTTATTCAATTGTTTAGTTTAATGAATGCAAGTATGAATTTCTTTGTTTATTTTTATTTGAGTTCTTCTTATAAATCTGTTTTCATCTCTATTTTTAGCTGCGTAAAAGTCACATGAAATAAATTGCAAACATTCTTTGTAAGTAATATGCTTCATTACTTTCATTGAAAGTAACTTTCGATGACAAAGAGATTTTGTGAATGTTTTGATTCATTTGTTTCACGTAAATTTTAATTTCATCGTTTTTCTGATGTCAATAATTTAAATTTCTTTTCCTGATTTGACCACATAAACTTCCATCTTGGTCTACATTCTTATCTAGTCTTCTCTCACATTCGACTCACAGGCGCTGTGTCTGAGTTATTTAAAGAGTTAAATTGTACTTGTATGCCCACACGTGAACATCTTTGTATACAAGTAAACAGAGCTTGGCTTCCACCAATGGTGTCTCCAGCTTATAGTGGTGTGGGAGTTGGCGTGCTTCGGTGATACGAGGAGCTATACCCGCGGTAGTATAACTAACAGAAGGGTCACCCATGTAGAGTAGGTCAACGGAGAGGAGACTCGACAAAAAGAGACAACCCGGTCTTCCAGGTTTGCTGTTTTGACCTTGGGAAACCTGTAAAGGGAAAAGCATGAAGGTGTAGAGTGACTACGACCGATTGTCGGGAAATATGACGTCACAGGTTAGGGTGAGAGGAAAGAAAAAGTCAGGGTGACCATGACCATTTTGTGTCGGTCAGACAAGCTAAGGCCAGGGCTATGATATAAGATATTTATCAACGAATTCTCGAGAAGGTTAGTGATAATATGTGAGAGAAGTTTAGTGATAGCATGTGAGAGAAGGTTCGTGATAACAAGTAAGAGAAGGTTAGTGATAACATGTGAGAGAAGGTTAGTCATAACATTTGAGATAAAGTTAGTGATAACAATTGAGATAAGGTTAGTGATAACAAGTAAGAGAAGGTTAGTGATAACAAGTGAGAGAAGGTTAATGATAACAAAGGAGAGAAAGCTAGTGATAAATAGTGAGAGAAGGTTACTGATAACACGTGAAAGAAGGTTAGTGATAACAAGTGCTGAAGAATATTAAACAAAATACGACTGACCAACCTGAGACTCAGATCAGCCGGAAGACAGTTGCAGTAAGTTTTAATTGGAACAAAGATGGCGGCAGGAAGTCTAAGATAGGACAGGTCGCAGAGAACTGTTAGTTGTATGTTTTTTTTAGTCGGGTGTGTTAGTTTAACATGGAAGATCTGCATCATGTACATTTTGATTTAGTGACTATTGAAGGAAATCTAGATTATTTGCAGAGTGAATTGAAGCTGACAATTATATTATATAGACGTTGACTATGTTTTGGAGTAGACTTTTAATGTAACAGTAAATCGTTTATTTTTAGTAGATTAGCTTTTGTTGGGTTAGTCAAAGGGATGTAACTCTACTTTAGTCATAGTAGGGCCCTTTTCAGTATCGTTACTTGTTTACGTCACATTCTAAAAATAGAATGTTTACCTTGGAAGTGTGTGTAAAACATAATAGTCTGTTTGTTTGTTTAAATGCAGACAAAAACTCATGTCTTAGAGGAGCGTTGCACGGGATATTTGACTAGGGAAGAATTTAGTGATAGTATTAGGAAGATTCCCGGGAAACAAAAGTTTAGGGTACAAAAGTCTAGTTTTGTGAACTCGCACGGAGTTAGGAATCTCGTGCTATAGTGAAGGTCATAACAAATATCTTTTGCGTGAATATGAATTTCACGGAGAGATAGTTCTGGAAGGATGGCAGAGAAAATGCTTGTTATATAAAAGAACTCAGAGCTGAGTTGAAGGAGGATTATGAAGATTATTAGAGATAGAGGAAAGTTAAAGCGTCATATAGAAGTTGTGTTTGAGTGGTTTTTTTTCTAGGAGTCGCTGTTGAGTAGAAGTTTTCCAGTCATGCTTTAGATTCATTGCCGTAGTAATTGTAATACTTACATTCTGGATGATTGTTTTGAGTTTCATATAATTGTAAGTTGTGTCTTCATTTATAACTACTCTGATGGTGGTTATTATTTCCTTCCCAACGGCATTGCTCTCATGCCCGGGAAGTACAGTGAACTTTTTGTAATCACCCTGCCATGTTGGCAGCTCTTTGTTTCGCCTCATCCACATAGTTCATCCAACATTCTGTTCATTCAATAAATGTTGACTTTGTATTGTAACTTGAACTCTTGCTTCCTTCATGAGTTCAAATATGAGTCTAGTCGTGTGTGTGGAAAGTATTGTGACACTCTGTGGTTATTGTAAAGTTGGTGAACCTGGTTTTGTTGTTGAGTCACGTGGTGTATAATAATGTGACTATCTGCCGCTTGGTTTAACAACAAGTACCAAGCTTACGACAACAACAACATGTAATAATTCAGTACAGTAGTTTTCAAATCTTTAATAGCAACTGACCACTCTATACAATTGTCATCTTTCCACACTCGTACTCTCCTAGTAGCTGCGCTCTAGAGAGAGAGAGACAGACAGACAGAAATACTAATTGCAGCTGATGATAAAATATTCCAGCAGCTAATTGAAGAGAAACAAATACTGGTTTACTAAATAAAGATAATGACCTAGTCATTGTTATCAGATTTTTTGTGCTGTGCTCGGCAGAGCGAAGATGCTATTAATAGCACTATGTATATGTAAAAGATATTTTCATTTGTTAATTTTTGAAAATGAAATTTGACGCAAAACTTTCAAGTGAGAGTTTGGTATTGGTCAACTTTTCCTACATTCAATAGTAAACTGCCTACTCTCTGAGTGTGATAAAAGTAAATTACCGACTCTCTCTGAGTGTCCTAATAGTAAAGGTAGGTTGAGGTGTATGGTGCAGTTTTACAAGGCGACAGAAGGAGTGAGTAAGTGAGAAAAAACGAATAGAAAATATGAGAGTAAGATGAGAATGTATAAATGAGAAACATACAAAATCCGATATTTCGGTGTGAGCCTTTGTGAAGGATTCCATACACAAACAAGACAAAACATATAACTAAACGTAAAACGTATCCATGTGGCATCCTCCAGAGAGTAGAAAACACAAGAATGCGTGGCCCTCAGACCAGACGAGGCACAGAAACCACAAAAGGGGGGGGGGCACAGAGGAAAGCAGATGAAGCCAATCGGAAAGAAGAGGTGAAGGAAAACAGGAGGAAGGGGGGAGAGAAAAAGGGGAAAGGCAACAGATAACTGTAACCCGCTAGAGAAACAGGTGTCAATAGGGGGAGGGGGGTTGTGGGGAGAGGCAGGGAAGCAGGGAGATAATATGGAACTGGTGAATAGGACAAGGCCCGGAGGGGCAAAAACATCTATAGGCCGCCAGAGAAGAAGAAAAGGTAGCTTTAATTAGGGGGAGGGAAGCTAGGAGAAAGAAACAAGAAAGTAGAGTATAAATCGCAGAAAAAATGTGGAAAACTAAAGAAGTTAAGTTTAGGAAGCTGAAGACATTGTTAATTCCAGCGAGATGGAGACAGCCAGCCTGGAAAATAAGGCGCTATTCTAGGACCCTCCGAGATCGAACATCAGCAGAACAAGGGCGGATAGCACTAACAGAAATGTTCTGTTTTCCCCTGTGGTTGCTAAGGCAAAAATATTTAGCCACAGGTGTCCAAGCCTTTTTAGAAATGTCGTTAAGATGTTGGCGAAAACGATTTCCTAAGCGTAAACGGTCACCCCTATATACGTCATATCACAAAGTTTGCCGTCATATCACAAAGTTTGCACATAATAGCATAAACAATCTTCGGTGAAGTGCAGGTGAAGCCCTACTGAACTGATAACGTGGACTTAGGGAAGGAGATCTGGCTAGTCCCGACAACAAAGGGGCAAGTGTTGCATCTACGGCGTCTGCAACGTCTATTACCATAAAAATTGTCATCTGTCTCAAGGCGACTTCGAGCTAAAAGGTCCCTGATTATTCTTGTCCATTCTGTAGGCCACGAATGGGGGTTCCCCAAAAAGTTGACGTGTATCAGGCTCGGTCTGGAGGAGATGGAGATGGCGAAACAGTATGTTCTTATCTGCCAAACTATGAGGGCGGTGCGTTAGTACAAGCTTAACTCTGCCCGAGCTACAGTGCGGTTTAGGGGTGAGGGCTTGTTGCCGCGATATACGGCTAATGCGGTTCCAAGACGACGAGAGAACATGTTCTAGAGAGACGCGTTGACTCTGAGTGTGATAATAGTAAACTACCAACTCTCTGAGTGTGATAATAGTAAACTACCGGCGTTCTGAGTGCGATAACCGACTAATAGAAACTTTGAATCTGTAATCAGAGACTGACATCCCCACACTCCGGACATTCTCATATGTACTCCACCTTCTGTTCCAACACCCACTCAAACGTTCACCTGCTGGTCAAGACAGTCAAATACTACAAACATTTAATGCAGTTTGTTAATGCAAGCACGCAGTGACATAGAGTATACCTGGCTTGTGTTTATGAATAAAATTTGACTCTCTCGTGTGTTGTGTGTCAGTGCTCTGCTTGTATGCGCTGGAGATACGGAAACATTGGAACTGGAAATAGGAAAATATGACTCTGAGTTACAATGTCTGTTTTGATCTTCTTCAGCGGCACTGAGAAGTTCGTGTCTCTTAGCAGGCTCCACTCAGCAGAGAGAACATAATAGTTTCTCTCTCTGCCGGTCAGGCGGTCGTTTTCTAGTAGTCGGGTATCATTAGCACAGGATATAGCACAGGATATAGCACCGGTTATAGGCAGGGCGTAGTAGCCACCAGAGACTTGGGTAGATGCCTATGGCAGTGCCCCGCCTCTATTATTCACAGGCAAACATTCCAACATAAAAACACAAGTTTCACGTACAAGCTGCCATCAAAATAAAATATGTCAGTCTAACCTCCTGCCCAGATTATTCTTCGTGAGCGTTATTTGTGAGTGCCTAATATCATTTTATACTATGTCCTTGCTGTCTTCTTCTGTCCTCGTTTCTGTGTAATAGCGAACCTTTCTCCGAAACCGGCTCTCTGTTTCTCTGAATTTCTTTGTCATCTGTCAGTTTTACAAAGCATCCAGCAATACTGGCTTTTTATAGAACAGTAATACTCTTTTCATTACACAAAACATAACACATCATACACAAAAAACAAACAAGGCATAACACAGTACACCACACACCACACCACACCATACCACACAACACAACCGCACCACACAACTCAGCACACAACGCAGAATACCACACACCACACCACATGGCACACAACATACCACACTACATCACACAACACAACACAACCACACCTCACACACACCATACAACACAGCAAACCATACCACACAACATAAAGCATCACCTCACACAACTCATTTCACCACATATTAGTATTTTTTTTAAAGTTTAATCTCAATCTAACCTTATAGGAAGATGGTGAGACAGAAGCAAGCAAAGACAAACAGAGGGTGAGAGAGAGAAAGCACATAAAGTGAGATAGAGGAAGATACATAAAGAATGAGAGAGAGAGAGAGAACACAGGAAGTGAACGGGAGGGAGAGACATAGAAAATGAGAGAGAAAGAGCGAGAGAGAGAACACTTAAAGCGAGGGAGAGACAGAGAGAGAGACAAATAGGAAGAGACTGAGAAAGAGAGACAGGCTGAAAGAAATACAGAGAAAGACTCTGATAGAATTAGAGAGACATGGAAAAAGAGACAGACAGACAGATAGATAAAAAGACAGACAGACAAACAGACAGAAAGACAGACAGAAAGACAGACAGACAGAGGAATAGAGGAGACATGATGCGTTTACTCAAACGAAACATAATAAATGATAATAAATCTGCCACACAATTCTAAATTGTACAAATGAGTCAAATCATACCGTAAATTCACTGTCAGATAAGACTACATAATTCCAGAAGTCACTTAAACCAATTTCAATATTTATATTTGTGAGAAGAAACACAAAGAGTATGTAAAGTTTATTTCATTTTAATTTCGCCGGGCAAAATACAGAGAGAAACACAGATTTATACGATGAGCTTAAACAGAGATACACAAAAAAGTTCACATTCGCGTTCAGCAGACTAAAATTCTGAATTATTGTTAAAAATATCTGGAGGTGAGAGTCAAAGACTAATCTAGCGTCTAGTGCAGGTTGTACAATTTTGGCACATGCTAAGAGAAAAATAGGCAACCTGCAACAAAAGAATATAACTGCAAGAATAACAACTATTTTTGTTATTCTAGCTTCTTTATATGTGATATATTTTAGCTTCGGGTTGACTGATATGTTGCCCGTGTGTGTATGTTCGGAGGAAGAATTTGCCCTGTTGAGTAAAAATTGATAATGATTGCTGTAGACAGTTTGTTGTCTGAAGTTAGTCCATGATTTGAGACCAGATATCATAAAGATAGTGCAAAATGAGATGGTAAGTTGTCCTGTAATAGGTATTACAACACAATTATATGTGTCCACGATTAGACTAACAGTGCCTCTGTCTTTAGAAAACCACATTACAACAACAGATCTATTCATACTTTTATCAAAGCGAAACATTATTCCTTGTTTCGTTGAGATCGACGAATAGAGAGTGAATGAAATCCCGATGATGATGAGATTGATCAAAACAGATCGAGATTTTGTGAAAATATTCTTTGTTTTAAAAGGGAACATCACACAACAACATCTCTCCACAGACAGGTAGACAGTAAGGAGAGACGATGCAGCGAAGATCATTGCGTTGGCATAACTAACATATACAAAATAGGCAGCGAACAGACGGACACTTGATACGGGGTGGAAGTATTCTATCAACTGGCAAAATAATGCGAGGAAACAGATTACAGAGTAGCCAGCATCACAAAGTGATAAAGCTGTAAATGTCACGGTTGGACTATCTTTGATACCTTGCTTGTAATAAACGAGAAAGTTGATGATGTTGGTCATCATTCAAGACAGTGATAGTACACCAATCAAAACACACGTTACGACAAAGTAGTTCAGCAAATGTGGAGGAAGGGTCCACGTTAGGAACATATTAATAAAGCTGAATTCTTGAATGTCTGTTTTTCCATTGCACAATCCCATATTTTCTCCTTATAGTGTCAAAGTTAGTTTTTCTGTTTATTAATTCTTTTGTAGAACATACAAGAACTATATCGTGTAGGCGTATTGATATGAACGCACTGCCAGTGTCAGACTTTCACAATTTCTGGGAATAAAGTTTCTTCTTTTCAGGTGCTGAACACTGAGTAATATATTAATGATGACATTATCTGTACAATGTAAATGCTATAAAAAGAGACCTCAAATATCATGGATGCAGAAAAGAACAAATATATCCATAATACAAGGATTTAATATTGAAGAAGGTTGGGTAGTAAAGAGGATTAAACAAAGAAAACGTAACTATTTTGGACACATTAAACGTCATGATACTTTAGAGAAGACTGTCTTAAATGGATGCATAATTGGAATAAGAAAGAGTGGAAGACCAAGGCGAAGATGGCTGCTAGACATCGTTGATGATCTGCGAATGGATGCATCAGCAGCAGGGCTGCTTACAACCGAGAGAGTTGCAGGAGAGCTATTAGGGAGACAAAGTTCGGCAAGGAACATGCCAATGACTTACTGACTGATTCTGTACAATGTCTGAGGATTATCTGAAGTTTTTTTTCTTTGTCATGTGTTCGTCTTTCACTTCTGTACTGAACATCATCATTAATATGTGCCGTGCTAGTAGGCGGCCGTGCTTCGCCATTGATCTCGGTCCATGATACTTTCCATCAGCTTAGTTGATGTCTTTTTATCGTACCGTTGCCATCAGTCAGTCAATCATTTGCATGTCCCTTGAGGAACTTTGCCTCCCTAACAGTTCTCCTGTTGGCTTCTCGGTTGCGATACCTTCCATTATTTTCTCCTTTGTCTTTCTCATGCTTTTCTTACTATTGATCTTTCCTGTTGTTAAGATGTTTTCAAGTCTTTCGCCTCAGTAATCAGTATAGTTTTAAAAGTTCTTGGGAATTTCGGTAGTAATAATAACCCACGTGACGTGTTTCTGAATCAGGTAGGAACTTTCAACATTGTTGATAGTGTTCTCTAGAGAGATGATAACATTTAATTGAAGGTAGAAAGTACTTTACTGAGTAAAGAGTACATTTTCATTTCTTGTCTCGTCATTTAAGACTCTTTACAGTTTACCAGAATTATAACAAAGAGAAATCACTGAATGATTCTCATTTTATGAGATTGAAGTGATATCCCGTCACACAATGAACTCACTTATAAATGCGTCAAATACAGTCAGTCTAACACTGAAATATTGATTGTACGTCTAGTATTACATTGGTCCTACTGACTTACATCTCAAGTTTATCTCTCTGTCTGAGATCTATCTCCAGTCTGAGAGTGGCTGATTAGTTTACTTTGACCATAGTTCCTGGAAAGTTTTAATCTCAATACACAATCGGCTGAGACGGCTTTTTCACAGGAGTTTTTGGTGGAAGTTGTAACTACGATCTAAATCTGCATTTCTTGATTAATTTTTTTTTAAACGCTATCCTAAACCAGCGTTGGTACAGCACCAGCCACCCGTAACGAAGTTTTAAAATACTGAAATTAAACCAAAAATAGTTATTTCCATGAACAGTAGCAAGTTACAGCTAAGTGCTCTATACATTTTATTTGATTTTTTTAAACATAGAATTCATGTGAATTTATATTTTATCTGCTCTCTCTATTTCTTTGTCCTGTATGTTTTTGCATGATTAAGGCTCACGCCGAAACGTCACAACTTTGTAGTCGTTAAATAATAAAGCTGTTCCTACTTTTTTCCTACTTTATACATTTTGGTATCACAGCCTTACTGCAGTGACTCCGTGTATAGTTATATACTCATACACTAAGTCTTGTGTGTTTAAATTAATATCTTTTAAGCATGAGGGAAACATTAAAAATTAAAAGAAAAGTGTACTACACGTACATGAAACATTAAAAATTAAAAGAAAAGTGTACTACACGTACATGAATATCTACTTCTTTCATACCAAATTGCATACATTTATGATATGAACTTTCCACTCATTCGACACACAAGAAGCTCCTTTTGCAAGACTTCCGAGAGTGGGATCCGCCAGTACATTCCCTCATAAGATTATAACAACAGTTTGCCATTATGTTTGCATCCATCTTCCTTGGTATCTGGCTTCTAGTGTTTCTATGTCTTGGTGAAATCTTTCACCTTGCTCTTCGCTTTACCCACCAAGGCTCTCTGGAAAACGATCTAAGTGAATGTGCAGATAATGTTACAGCCAAGCCTGTTGAAATGAAAGAGCATATCCTCTATTAATTGTGTCTAGTTGTCTGCCTTACTGTCTGCCAAGAAAGCTTTTCACAGCACAAACAGATGAGGACCAGGTACACGATTCCATATCATGTTTGGCTCTACAATCCCAGCGGCATAAAAAGCAAGGATACTTTGTGTATCCACGTTGTCGACCACGAAGAAAATTAACCATCTTCAAGTCTACACAAAGCATACATTGATGGTTTTTGTAATTTATCTTTTCCAAGACTAAAGAGATGGCCTTGTGCTCTTATTTCATCCTGGTCGAATGACCGATTGGAATAGAACCATATTTGTTGCTGTTATTTAAAAGAACATATTTAAGATTATGTTTTAAACTGTCGATGAGAAGACGCCACTCACTTGGGTTATGTTCTGAAAGACCAGTTTTCTTCACAAGGTTTCCGATGTCATTGCAGAATACCAAGTTTTTTTTTTCTTTGGTGAAGAATGGCAGCAAATCCTTTTCTCTCCTTCGATAAAGGCTTAAGTACATTCTTTTCCTTTAGTCTGCAGGAAAGCAATTCAGAAGACTCCTTGGAAAGATTTAAGTCCCTGATCAGATCACTCAAATCATTCTGATCAAAACGATCACTATGTGAAGGTGTTTAGAATTCACTGTCACTGCCCCCACTTTCTTTACCTTGTGTGATAACAGACACGCAAGACTCATCCTCTGAGAGCTGTGGTAGTTCTAGGAAAGGTGGAACGGGTACAAGATCCGAGTATGGAACAGGTCTCCTGGCTGAAGGTAGGTCAGGGTAAGACAACTTGTCACGATTATATAGATTGATGCCTGTGGTATTAACAATACAAAAATAACAGTCATCAAAGTGGTTTTTCTATTCCCTTCACGCCATTGGTACTCCAGAATTCAATCAGCTTCTCTTTAAATTTGTCTACTGGCGCACGTGCTCCGTACAAGTTTTGTATACAATATGAGGAGCCCATGGCTTATCTTGATCTCTAAGCCTGACACCAAAATAACCTACATATGTTCTCTCTTACAAACTCAGAAATAGGTTTCCTTCTTGCTTTCAGCGTGTACTCCCCACAAATATAGCAAAATACGTCGGGATGATTCAAGCAGCTTCGTCTTGAAGTAGCCATAACCTCACCGGTGTTCGATCTGCATAAATGAAATGATATGAGTGGGGATACACACAAACATTTCCTATGTGATCATAACTATTATACAGAGCAACTGTTTTAAACAGATCAGGATGAGAAACCTTTGAAATACAAATTTATGAAGTGTACGAAAACCATGATTTATCATCTTAGTTTTGTGCACATATTTATGTAATAAACAGAACAAAAGCTATTTTGTCATTTGAGCTGTACATTTTTATGGCAGTGTGCATTATAAGAGAGGAAGTAGATGAATAGTTATAAAACAAAGGTCATTGTACACCAGAACTGTAGGTAAATTAAATACATAAATTTCCCACTCAAGTAAGACAGCTTGTTATGACATAATTCTGCAGAAGTGATTTGTTAAAGAGTGGACTAAAGCTGTATAAAATCAACCATATCTAAAAAAAAAAACAACTAAAATCTGATGCGGTTTATCCAATGACATTTTCTGAATCAGCGCCCTAAATAATTCCAGGAACAGGCCTAAAAACCAAGGCACCAAGAAAAAAAAAATTGCTGGGCTGTGTAGTAGTTAAATGTATATATGTCTATGTCCATTGATTTGTTGTTAAATGTATATCTATCTATGTCCATTGATTTGTTGTTAAATGTATATCTATCTATGTCCATTGACTTGTTGCTATTTCATCATCTTTTGTTGGGTGTGGTCGCATCTACGGTATTCCAGCTCACATATATCTACATTTGTCATGAACGTAATCTGCCTCATTTCTAACACTGTATGTGCTTTAACATTGTATGTGCTTTGTCTTATGTGTACATTCTTTTTTTCTTTGAGTTATTGATACATTTTAATTTCTATGTCAGACTGACCTATCAAAATACTTTTCTTTATTCTTTAAATAATATTCCGAAGTCGTATTTTTCATCTTCCGTGATCACTTTTCTGATAGCTCAGAAAAATCTCTTATTCAAATACTTCACCCTAAAAGATGATACAAATCAGCAAGAACTAGCGATTTTCTTACTCTTGAACTATCACAAAATATGTGTAAGGTTTTGTCTATGTGTACATTTCACATTCGCCTTCAATTTATGTGTAAAAGTACTATATCTTATAGTACAGTACATCATACTATCAAGTAAAACTAAATATCAGAATGTTATAATAATAAAATATACTTCATTTTCATGATATAAAGAGTAATCTTTCTTTGTAACAGGTTTGATCATAGTCGCTTCTAATGATCACTTTCTGTCCTACAAAAACAGATGAGCTCTAAGTATAGGAAATGTATAGATGAAAATGATGATAACGGTGTACCGTAAGTTTCCAAAGGCTTCTAAAGCAAACACCATTTATGTGTTTTATATTCGAATTGATTAAACATTTTTCTTATGAGAGAATTACGCTTTACGTAGTATTTACTTTCGTAACGTATTAATTTTTAAAATGTCCTTGTAACTAAATATACTACTAGGGAATTCCAATATAGTTAACTGTAAAGTGTTGTAAATGCTTCATTGTTTCATGAATTCAAAATTATTCAATTTTAGATATGAAGTTAAAAGACTTTTCTAAAATTTCATGAAAAAAGAGAAGCCCATGGACTTGCAGATATTATTTATATCTTTAGATCTAAGAGCAGTGATGTGTATGTGGGTACACATGTGTTAGCAAGATCTAAGAGCTGTGCTGTGTATGTGAGTACACATGTGTTAGCAAGATCAAAGAGCTGTGCTGTGTATGTGGGTACACGTGCATTAGCAAGAAAGTCACGACATGGACAGTACACCAAACGTGAAACAACATTTACTTGTGATAATGTAATAAAAATGTGGTAATTTCACAGTAATAGTATTTACTTAGATCAGATATTTTCAACCTCAAATTGTGACACTAAATTGAGCTACCAGAGGTATGAATTAGGGCAGTGTATGGTTCTGAATTAGGGCAGTGTAAGGTTCTGAATTAGGGCAGTGTAGGGTTCTGAATTAGGGCAGTGTAGGGTTCTGAATTAGGGCAGTGTTGGGTTCTGATTTAGGGCAGTGTATGGTTCTGAATTAGGGCAGTGTAGGGTTCTGCATTAGGGCAGTGTAGGGTTCTGAATTAGGGCAGTGTATGGTTCTGAATTAGGGCAGTGTAGGGTTCTGAATTAGGGCAGTGTAGGGTTCTGAATTAGGGCTGTATGAAGGTATTATTAAATTTGTTTTAATAAGACGAAGGAGGAAAAAGTTATTTATTTTTGTACATAAATGAAATAACTTTAGGGAGATCCTGCTATTTTATGTTTTCGAAAACTAAAATTTAAAATAACATTAACCACATTCGCTGCTGTTCACTGAAATAATTTTGGCTTTTGATGACTTTCAGTTTTTTTAAACCTTTATTAAATGAGTAAGATCGATATTTAATACAATACAGAATCAAGGCTGCAGTGCTAGACCTACGACAAAATGTATTTAATGTGTCGTAAATGAGCACACTTTGTGAATAAGCCTGACGTTAGACTGATAACCGCTGTTACGGTTCATTGAGTTTTTTTGTTTTTTTTTTTTTGGCCTTTATAATCAGAACAGGGCGTTATACGTACAAAATGATGAGAAAGAAATGAAAATGTGCCTTTTTGAAAAAGTCGAATCAGCTACTTTTCTCAGTTAACTTTCCAATCCGTGCAATAATATATATATATATATATATATATATATATATATATATATGACCTAAATCATGAATGATTATTACTGCTGAAAATCACATGACATCTTTTTGACTTCTGCTCACAACTAAGAGCTGTATAGCCACGTCGACACTAAATTCTCCTTCTTTCTGTCACTCTGTGAAAAAACGGACGCTACGGTAAGACAAAGAAAAATTATGTTATTTGAAAGTGTTTACTAATATTTCTTCTGAAATGTAAGAAAATGTAAATTTAAATGAAAGAAAAAACTTACAGAGGAAAATAACTGAACTGAAACATCAAACATTTTGGACAATGTGCAAGATTATTTCGCAGTGTTAAATTTGACCAGGACATGTCCTAATAGAAAAAATTATCATTTACTTTTGTTTTGATATTTTCCTTAATATATCCGTCAGTTATGATCAAGTCATGACTCCAGTTTCAGCAAATCATTTGATTGTAAGGAATTTCCTTGTGAAAGTTTTACAATGAAATAAATGTGTAATTGAAATAATGTATAATCCTTGTAATGCTCTTTTAGGCACGGCCTTTCACGAAACAGTTCTCAAATATATTATATGCCAGAAGCTCTACATAAGAATTAATTATAAGAAAAACTGAAGTTCAGACTTTAAAGAGATACAATGGGCTTGTGTAGCTCTAACACAGGAAGGCAAGAATGCATAATTGTTACCGTCAATCCATGGTGGAAGGTTACACCTGAGTTGCTGAACTTCTTTGTCGCCTTGTGCACACTGAATGGTCTACTATCAATATTTGGAACAATATCAAATCTGATCAACTTTCTTGTTTTCTACAAGCAAGGACTTACCGACAGCCCTACTGTCACATTTATTGCACTGTCGCTCTGGGACATGGGCTTCTGTGTGATCACTTTTTTCAGTGTGATTTGCCAGTTGTCCGAATACTTTTTCCCAGTACCTAACTTTAGTTTGCTGACTGTGTACTTCGCATATTTTAGTAATGTGAACAGCATGATTTTCACGGCATCAACTCTCCTGACAGTCTACCTCTCTGTGGAGAGATGTTCCTGTGTGATGCTCCCTTTAAAAACGAAGAATATCTTCACAAAATCTCGGTCTATTTTCGTCAACTTCGTAATCGTTGGCGTTTTATTAGCTTTATACTCTACATCAGCCACAAATCAGGGGTTAATTTTAGTGTTTAATGAAAGTGTGAATCGATCTGGTGTAGCATTGTGGTATAGCAAAAGTAGACGCTCAGTCAATGTCGCCACAGACCTGTTTGCTAGTGTTATAGCTCCGATATCAGGCCAGATTACCATCACATTTTGCACTGTCTTTATGATATCTGGTATTAGAAGGTGGGCCAACTTCAGACAAAAGGCCGTCCCATCAAGTCATAATCAGTTCTTATCCAACCAGGCAAAGACAACATCCCCCAAGACTTTATGCAAAATTACAAGTTCAAACAATCAGAAATCAAAATATATAACAAATAAGGATGCCAGGTTAACAAAAATCGTTATTTTTCTTGCAGCCATATTTTTTTGCTGCAAGTTGCCTATCTTTTTCTTCGCTTGTACCAAGATCGTGGAACCTACAATAGAAACTGAGTTAACGTACATCACACACGCCAGAATAATCTTAATAATTATTAGATTTTTTGGTTTAGTGAATGCAAGTATGAATTTCTTTGTGTATTTCTATTTAAGTTCTTGTTATAAATCTGTTTTCCTCTCTGCTTTTAGGAGCGTAAAAGTCAAATGAAATAGATCGCAAACATTCTATGTAAGGTAATATGCTTCATTACTTTTATGAAAAAGTAGCAGTGTTGGATAAAGTGATTTTGGGACATGGTTTGATTCATTTCTATCAGGAAAGTTTTAAATTCATCTTTTTTTTTTTTTTGTAATCTTCTCTTGATTTGATCACACAAACTTCCATCTTGGTCTACATTCTTATCTAGTCTTCTCTCACATTCGACTCACAGGCGCTGTGTCTGAGTTATTTAAATATGCAAGTATGAATTTCTTTGTGTATTTCTATTTGAGTTCTTATAAAACTGTTTTCCTCTCTGCTTTTAGTTGCGTAGAAGTCAAATGAAATAGATCGCAAACTTTCTATGCAAGGTTCATTAATTTCATTGAAAGTAACTTTGGATGAGAAAGTAATGTTGGCGCATGGTTTGATTCATTTGTGTCACGTAAGTAATCATTTCATTGTTTTATTTTAGTAATCTTCTCCTGATTTGATCACATAAACCTCCCTCTTGGTCTACATTCTTATCTAGTCTTCTCTCACATTCGACTCACAGACGCTGTGTCTGAGGTATTAAAGAGTTAAATTGTATTTTTATGCCCACACGTGAACATCTTTGTATACAAGTAAACAGAGCTTAGCTTCCACCAATGGTGTCTCCAGCTTATCGTGGTGGGGGAGTTGGCGTGCTCCGGTGATATGAGGAGCTATACCCGCGGTAGTTTAACTAATAGAAGGGTCACCCATGTACAGCAGGTCAACGGAGAGGAGACTCGACGAAAAGACCTAGTCCTTCATGTTTGGGGGGTTTAAACCTTGGGTCATCGACCTACCAAATAAAAATAAAGTACTACAGAAACATCAACAAAAGAGTCTACGTGTGGCGTCTTGGCGGAAGAGCGAGGGACTGCGGCAGTAATACCACCAATAAACGAGCTTAGACGAAAGCGAGAGGGAGGTATCCCAACTTACTCAAGAGAGGAGGGGGTTGCACAACATTTATCTCGGAGGCCATGTTTAGTCGCTGTTGATTAGAAATTTTGTTTACATCTATTTTAGGCCCCCGGAAACCCTCGGGTCCCTAGCCAGGGACAAACTGGACCTCTATGTCATTACATGTGTGTATAATGTTTGTATGTGTGTATGTATTATGTATGTATGTATGTTTGTATGTATGTATATATTTATATTTGTATGTATGTATGTATGTATGTATGCATGTATGTATGTATGTATATATGTATGTGTGTATGTATGTATGTGTGGATGTATGTATGTGTGTATGTATGTATGTATGTTATGTATGTATGTATGTATATACGTATGTATGTATGTATGTATTATGTATGAATGTATGTATGTATGTATGTATGTATGTATGTATGTATGTATGTATGTATGTATTTTCAAGGTCCGACAATTAATTAATGAGACTGATTTTATTATGACCAAGACAAAAATTCCATCTATGAAACAAAGCATGAAATCCAAAGAGGCAACATTCATCTATGATCTGGCAACTTTTCATCGCCGCCCGAGAATCAGACGACAAACACGCCGCCATTTTGTTGACCTAGTCAGAGATGCATTGTTACGTAATCAGCATTGAACAAAAAGCTAGCAATACATTATGTTTAAAACTCCGAAAAAGTGTCACTGAGACAGTTGAATTGATGAGACAAATTTATGGGGATAATTGTTTATTATTATTATTGCAGAGATATGCAGATGGTATTCACGATTCAAAAGTGGTGTGGAATTGATTACAAATGCAATAGACATGGACGCCCAATTTCTGTTTGTAATGTGGAACTCGTTGCAAAAGTCAGAGAACGGATACAAGATGATCATTGTTTGACTGTGAGGATGATGGCAGATGAATTTGGTATTAACCGACAGGCGCTTTGTAAAATTTTAATGGAAGATTTGGGCAAGAAAAAAGTTGCTTGCCTTTTTGTAACACATTTGTTGTCTGACGACCACAAATATGAACATGTTGAGTACGTAAAAGATATCATCAAAACGCGTCGGAGAAATAAATATTTCTTACATTTGATTGTTGCAGAAGATTAAACATGGATTTTCCGCTATGATCGCACGCCAAAGTGATCACTGGAAGTCATCATCGTCACCAAAATGCAAAACTATTCTTCTTCAAAAGTCGAAAGTAAAGACAATGTTGGCGTTCTTCTATGACAGCAAAGTAGTTATTCTCAAAGAATTTATTCCAGAGGGACAGGCTGTCACTGCCAAAGTTTATTTAAGTATTTTGAAACGCCTATTGAGAAGGATTCTTCGAGTCTGACCCGAGTATTCAACACCAGGCAGTTTTTTTCCTTCTTCATAATGCACCGGCTCACAGGGCAGTAGCTGTACAAGAATGTTTGGCCCAAAAACAAGTGTGTGTTCTCAACCATCTATACTATTCCTCAGATTTGTCTCCCTGCGATTATTTTATATTCCCAAAATTAAAGTTACCAGTGAAAGGACGTTTCTTTGACGATATTGATGACATCCAAAGGGCCGTAATATCGAGTTTAAGGGTCATACCAACAGAAGAACTGCAGAGGTCGTTCCAGTGTTTGTTAGATCGTGCCACTCGCTGTATCAATGCACAAGGAGATTACTTTGAATAAAATACAAGTTATATCTTCAACTGTTGTTTCTTTTATTTTTTGATGTAATTGGACTCATTACTTAATTGTCGGGTCCTGTATGTATGTATGTATTATGTAAGTATGTATGTGTATGTATATACGTATGTATCTACCTACGTATGTACGTATTATGTATGGATGTATGTATGATGTATTGATTTATCTATGAGTATGACGAGAGAGGAAGGATTCAAAGGCAGGACGTAATAGAAATAAAAAAAATAAAGTATTTTTCTTCCAGGAAGTTATATTTTTCTTCTAAACTTAGAATATAACTGATAAAATTGTTTGTATATCAGTTTATAAATTCTTTCATCTATTCTTTCAGCTGAATGTTTATATTTTTCTATAAATATTTACCCCAGCGTCTACATGCATCCTTTATATAAATGTGAAACTTTCTACTCTTTTTCACATAAATATCTGCAAAGATGAGCTTTTCTTTCTTTCTTTCCCTTGTTTAACTGGGGAGAGACTTTGTACAATGTTCAGATTCCCAGTTTTGACACTTTCTCTCACATAAGCTAGAACTGTATTTGTAATCTAACGAAATAGTGAACTTCATTTTCAGGTAGTACACAAGTGGGCACGCAGGTTCGTCTCACATTCTACCCTTGATCAAAGAACTTTCACTCAACTTTTAAACTATACTTTAGTACGTGGAGTAACATTTACATAAGAAGCATGAAGAAAATTAACCTGACAACATGTTAACATTCTAGCTATGATCCGCAAATGCAATAGTACGTATATAACACACTACACATATAACATATAATTAATGTTATATATACATTATATACAACACTGTGAATTTGCTGCATAAATATATTGATAAATATATTTAAAAATAGAACTACTGATGCTACTCTGTAACATATTATGGTTACTACAGAAGTCTAGAGCTGTGAGAAAAGTACAAGCCTTAATGAGACGTATAATCTATTTTAAAGAGATATTGAAAAAAAGCTTGAAGTTGAAAGAAAGAATGTTACCTACAGGTTTTAAGTGAGATGAAAGAGTATTCCAGAAGTGACCGACAGAGTAAGAAGTGAGATGGAAGAGTATTCCAAAAGTGACCGACAGATTAAGAAGTGAGATGGAAGAGTATTCCAAAAGTGACCGACAGATTAAGAAGTGAGATGGAAGAGTATTCCAAAAGTGACGGGATGAGTAAGAAGTGAGATGAAAGAGTATTCCAGAAGTGACCGACAGAGTAAGAAGTGAGATGGAAAATTATTCCGAAAGTGACCGACAGAGTAAGAAGTGAGATGGAAAATTATTCCGAAAGTGACCGACAGAGTAAGAAGTGAGATGGAAAATTATTCCGAAAGTGACCGACAGAGTAAGAAGTGAGATGGAAGAGTATTCCGAAAGTGACCGGCAGAGTAAGCAAGGCTTTTCTTATACTTGTTGATGCAGTATGTGCCTCTTCTCTAGGCACCAAACTGAAGTGGTATCGACGATGCTATTAACTGCAGCCAAAACTAATTTCAAATTAGTCCAATATGTATCTTTACTCTCAGAATAATAATAATAATAAGATCTTTACTCTCAGAATAATACTTGAAGAACATATTGAAAAGCAGAAACCATTAATACTGAACTTCATAGATTTTAAAAAGGCATTTGATAGCATACACAGAGATTCACTATGGAGAATTTTATGTCTATATGGAATACCATCTAAAATTGTCAACATCATTAAGGACTTATATACAATGGATAAGTTTGTGCAGTCAAGACAGAAGAAGGGATGAGGGAATGGTTCCAGATTGAAACAGGCGTGAAACAAGGATGTATACTGTCTCTTTTACATTTTGGGAATACAAAAGACTTCATAATGAAAAAATGCTGCACAGGTAACACAGGTATTGACATGGGACCCAACTAGAAGATCGTGATTTTCCTGATGACATAACTCTTATCAGTAACAATGTGAGTTTCATGCAAGAAAAAACAGATAGCCTGTCTTCACTGGCTAGCAACATAGGACTTGAAATTAACAAAGAGAAAACAAAAATAATGAACATTCCTCTCAATCAAAATGGAAAAATACACATAGAAGGGACAGATACTGAAGAAGTCAATCAATTTGCATACCTTGGCAGCTACATAGACCAGGATGGTGACACTAGAAAGGAAGTTAGGATCAGAATTGCAAAAGCAGCATCAATCTTCAAGAATCTAGAGAACATATGGAATTCAAAAGTTATAAACACAAAAACCAAGTTAAGACTATTCAATTCAAATGTAATATCCACCCTCATTTATGCATGCAAAAGCTGGAAACAACTAAAGAAATAGAAAAGAAATTAGACTCTTTTGAAAACAAATGCCTAAGGAAAATACTCGTCATCAAGGGGAATGAATTCAAGAACAATGCAGAGATAAGACAGATGACTGAACAACAACCAGTCTCATGGGTGATCAGGAAAAGGAGATGGACATATGTTGGTCACTTGATGAGAAGAAATGATCAGAGAATCCCAAAACAAGCAATCAAGTGGAACTCACCAGGCCGAAGAAAAAGAGGCAGACCGCGTGAAACTCTGAAGAGGACATTATTAAGAGAGGCCAAATTAACAGGCATAAAATCCTTTGATGAGGTAGAAAGAACTACTTTGCCAGCCCTATGTGACGTTTAACGGCACAGGAAGGATATAAGATATAAGATAAGATAAGAATCTTTTATCTGAAAGTTACCCGGAAATAGATGTGTAGCATGGCCCTGTAAATTATTATTATGATATTATTATTATTAATGTCATGATTATTATTACTATTAGCAGTTTTGTCTTAGTTATTATTATTACTGATACGTAGAAAATAGATCAGAAACGGTGGCAGATTTGAGAACCGCTGGGAGAGGTACACTCCCACGACATAATATTACGACAGGACGATCAGAATAGTAATCAAAAGAGTAGACACTTAGAAAAACTAGACGCTGACAATTAATATACGGACAAAGAGGATGTGATCACATAACAATGGTACAGAGGAGAGAATGAATGAATAACTTTTATTTTTAAAGGGTAAAGAATTGGGCACGCAGACCCGTCTTACACTCTGCCTTTCATCACTACATCTTTCATTCTTCCCACACACTCGATTTAATACAAGTATACAAATTACATTAGGAAAAAAAAACATATCAAAAGAGTGTACGACTAAACTATTACATTCAAAGTAAAAGAGAAGAAGTAATTAACCTAATAAAATATCGCTCACTCACTCATACACGTGCACATACAGACACAAACATAAACGAAAATACATTGTCAGTACAGATCTTCTAACATATGTTTTTTTAACAAACATTAAAATAACTTCTAACAATATCTAACAAGTTACTTTCCGAACTATGTCATTTTAGTACTTGATGGCTGGCGAGGCATGGGTTGAGAGAGTGCTGGTTATTCTATGGAGACATATAATTACATTCAAGTAAATAATGAAACAGGTTTGAGTTAAACGACGAAGTATTACTAATTGATTTTAAATGATAGGGAAGGGTGTTACAGAGACACAATGAGAAGAAAAGACACAATAAAAGTACAGAACGGACTAATCCTTGAAGCATAGGACATGAAAGAGACAGTGGACTTAGATAATAATAACAATTTGCTAGACAGATTTGCCGAAACTGAGGCATGTTTGCTAATCTGTGGACGCAATTTACACACGGTTTTGAAATAAGGGAGTGGACCGACTTGATCAACTGACCAATTAGAAAGATCTAGAGGTGTGACCTATTGGACAACTGACTTACGACATATAAGTCAGGCGGGCAGTTTAAGATGTACAGAGTGAGACACAAGGAGAAGTAGAGGACACACAAAGAGAAGTAGAGGACACACAATGAAAAGTAGAGGACACACAAGGAGAAGTAGAGGACACACAAGGAGAAGTAGAGGACACACAAGGAGAAGTAGAGGACACACAAGGAAAAGTAGAGGACACACAAGGAGAAGTAGAGGACACGAGCTAAGATCAAAGTGTCTACGATCAAAGTGTCCTCTTGGCAGGTACCCTGATCAAAGAGCCCTTTGGTTAAGACACAAGCATCGTTATTTGTGAACGAGATGCTCGAGGTCTGGCCTGCACATTAAATGCTTGGGTTAAGGTCCACATCTCGTTACAGATAGACCCAGTTTTCAGTACTATCAGGTCATGGCCTGTTGTTTTCTTCGTCTTAAAAAAGAGAGGACAAAATAGATATTCAGGAAACGTAGTTTAGAACAAGAAGTAGTTTTACAATAGACTAAAACAGTATTTAATCTTTCTATCCATCTGATGTTCATTCTGTGAGATGTCTAGATATGAGATATGAGATGTCTAGATATGAGATATGAGATGTCTAGATATGAGATATGAGATGTCTAGATATGAGATATGAGATGTCTAGATATGAGATATGAGATGTCTAGATATGAGATATGAGATAAAGTGGAGGCGGCTTCCTATCTGTTTATCACACCGACGTAATACCTGGAACATTTTACTAGTGGAAATGTTTACAGTCAAGATTATATTCTTTCGCTTACAGTGGAGATTTTGTTTCTTTTCCTTCGTCTGTTTTATTAAGCGCTTCACAGACTTACTTCTTCCCAGCAACGATCGTTCTCACAGTGACATAACAGCAGCAGCAATATTACGTTTAAAACCTTTATTGACGTACAGGGTGACGATGAGGATGTTGGCGAGAATGACAGTGCTTACATATCCAAAAGCTAATGGCAGGACACATCTCCTCTCAGACTCTATCACTCTATATTCTCTTATGCAGACAGAAGATGTGATCAAGTGACAGGGCACATCTCCACTCAGACAGCGTGTAGAATAAATTAACGGCAGTTAAAGCCGTCCGTAGACTTCACTGCCATCAGAACTTCTAGCTACATTTCTAAACAGTTCTACACTATCTAGGCACAACACAAAAACTACATTTTGTCACAGACAAGCTAACCCGACATAATCTGTCCCAACTAAAAACTCTTTTTGTTTAGATCTTCTGCTTTCTCCCTCACGACTTTTCTTTGTCGTATGTTATGCGTGACCCACGTGCAAATTGAGACAAAGGAATGCTCTCTATGCACAAACAGCTGATTACTTTGGAACATAACTTTTTCTATACCAACTTTCCCATTCTCACATGAGTCGTGTAACTTCATTGTATCCTCTGAAAACTTGCCTGACTTTCTTTATATCACTCTATATTCTATTATGCAGACAGAAGATGTGTTTCAAGTGATTATGAAGATTTGGTAATTTTGAAACTTTGTGTAAAGTGATTCAGACGAGGAGCTGCCCACGTGGTCAGATCTAATATAGCACAGAGTTTAGGACTGTTCTCGTATCTAGTGTAGAGTGTTTTGAAGTTTTCCTTAACTGCTGCATCTATAATATGTTAGAGTTTGTTAATGTGAATAATGATTATGAGCTTCAACTATCAAACTAACGAATTTTATGTCCTATTGATCTTATTCCATGTGATGTTGTCAACATCTGTGACCTTATTTGTCAGAATTAAATAGATTCAGTGAACTTTTAATCGGACTTGGTCTAGCGAATGTTATAATTATTGTGAAACCTATTCTATACGAATTCAGGATCAAAGAACATCTTCTTCAGTCATAAATATATAATTCACAACTTGAAAGTGTGATGGATACACTCTTTCTTCAGCTCTCAGACATAACCCAGACTCTACAACAGCTATTATCTGGCACAATACAACGTGCAACAACTCAACAACTTGGCCTTAACATTCTAACAACACATTTAATGGATAGACTGGATGAACATGGAAAACAATAACTCACACAAAAAAAAAAAAAACTAATGATGATATGCCGGCAGGTTGCCCTGCCATATAACAATTCAACATATAACCAAGAAACATACCAGCCACCAACAAAACACCAATAAGACAATTTCTGCAGAAAATACCAACTAGACTATATGTTGAGAACAACGGCTACACATAACCAGACTATATGTTGAGAACAACGGCTACACACAACCAGACTATATGTTGAGAACAACAGTTACACACAACCATACTATATGTTGAGAACAACGGTTACACACAATCACATAGACCACAGTCAGACCAACACTAACTCAGCCCCAAAAAAACTATGCTACCAAGAGACCTCAAAATCACGTGACCTTTTCTCGAAGCTTCTAGACACCCCCCCCCCCCGATCCGAAGTACAAAGATGCCTGCAAACCAAGGCATTACCCCCCCCCCCCCTCGAAACAATAATATATACTATTGCCTCCCATACCACTATGTTGTGAAGCCTGTGTTCTGGGCGCAGGCAATTGTTTAGACTATGTCTTGGGGCAGACTTAAACAAAAATAATGAGCTAGTTGTTATCATCAGATTTTATGTGCTTTGCTCGGCAGAACGAAGATCTCTATTAATAGCACTATGTATTTGTACAAGAACTTTTCATTTGTTAATTTTTTTAAAAGAAAATTGAAGCAAAACTTTCATGTGGGAGTCTGGTATTGAGCAACTTTCCTATATTTGATAGCAAACTAATGACTATCTGAGTGTGATGATAGTAAACTACAGACTCTGTGAGTGTGATAATAGGAAACTACAGACTCTCTGAGTGTGATAATAGTAAATTACCGATTCTCTGATTGTGACAATAGTAAACTACCGACTCTGTTATTGTGATAACAGTAAACTACCGACTCTGAGTGTGATAATAGTAAACTACCGACTCTGTTATTGTGATAACAGTAAACTACCGACTCTGAGTGTGATAATAGTAAACTACCGACTCTCTTATTGTGATAATAGTAAACTACCGACTCTCTTATTGTGATAATAGTAAACTACCGACTCACTGAGTGTGATAGTAGTAAACTACCGATTCTGTGAGTGTGATAATAGTAAACAACAGACTCTGTGAGTGTGATAATAGTAAACTATCGATTCTGTGAGTGTGATAACAGTAAACTACCGACTCTCTGAGTGTTATAATAGTAAACTACCGACTCTCTGAGTGTGATAATAGTAAACTACCGACTCTGTGAGCTGAGTGTGATAACCGACTAATAGAAACTTTGAATCTGTAATCAGAGACTGACATCCCCACACTCCGGACATTCCCATATGTACTCCGCCTTCTGTTCCAACACCCACTGAAACGTGCACCTGCTGAGGAAGACAGTCAAATACAACAAACGTTTAATACAGTTTCTTAATGCAGGTACTCAGTGACGTAGAGTATATCTAGCTTGTGCTTATGAATAAAATTTGACTCTCTCGTGTGTTGTGTGTCAGTGCTCTGCTTGTATGCGAAGTGGATACGAAAACACTGGAACTGGACGTTGAAAATAGGACTCTGAATTACAATGTCTGTTTTGATCTTCTTCAGTGGCACCGAGAAGCTCGTGTCTCTTAGCAGACTCCACTCATCAGAGAGAACATACTAGTTTCTCTCCCTGTCGGCCAGGCTGTCGTTTTCTAGTAGTCGGGTATCATTAGCACAGGATATAGCACAGGATATAGCACCGGTTATAAGCAGGGCATAATATCCACCAGAGACTTGGGTAGATGCCTATGGCAGTGCCCCGCCTCTATTATTCGCAGGCAAACATTCCAACATAAAAACACAAGTTTCACGTACAAGCTGCCATCAAAATAAAATATGTCAGTCTAACCTCCTGCACAGATTATTCTTCGTGAGCGTTATTTGTGACTGCCTAATATCATTTTATACTATGTCCTTGCTGTCTTCTTCTGTCCTCGTTTCTGTGTAATAGCGAACCTTTCTCCGAAACCGGCTCTCTGTTTCTCTGAATTTCTTTGTCATCTGTCAGTTTTACAAAGCATCCAGCAATACTGGCATTTTATAGAACAGTAATACTCTTTTCATTACACAAAACATAACACACCATACACCAAAACAAACAACAAACAACACAGCACATCATACAATACACCACGCAACACAACACACCACACAACATAGCTCGGCACACCACACAACACAGCACAGCACACGACACACCATATATCCCACACCACATCACACAACACAACACAGCAACCACACAACACAACATATACCAAACACTACACCAAACCACACACCACACCACACCACACAGAACAGTACATCACAGCACATCACACAACACAGTTATATCATACCACACACCAGATCACACAGCATACAGCACCAAATCACACAATACAGCACACCGCACCAAACACCGCATCACACAACACATCACACAACACATCACATCACACTAAGTACCACACAAAATGTATGATTTATTTCGTTTGTTTTTAAATTTTAATCGGAATCTAACCTCTGTTCTACAGGAAGATGATAAGACAGATCCAACAAAAGAGATACAGAGAGTGAGAGAGAGCGAGAGAGAGAGAAACAGCGATAAAGAGAGAAAGAGAAAACATTGAAAGTGAGGAAGAGGAAAAGACACAGAGAGAGAGAGAGACAAAAATGAGAGACAGAAACAGAGAGAGGTGGAAAGAAATACAGAGAAAGACTCGGAGAGATGTAGAGAAACATAGAAAACCAGGGGAGAGACAGACAGATAGACATACAGAGAGAGGAATACAGGAGACATGATGCGTTTACTCAAACAAAACATAATAAATGAAAAAAATCTGCCACGCAATTCTAAATTGTACACATGAGTCAAATCATACCGTAAATTCACTATCAGATAAGGCTACATAATTCTAGAAGTCACAGAAACCAATTTCAATATTTATATTTGCTAGAAGAAACACAATGAATATATGAAATTTATTTCATTTTAATTTCGCGCGGCAAATACAGAGAGAAACACAGATTTATACGATGAATTTAAATAGAGATAAACAAAAAAGTTTACATTCTCGTTCAGTAGACTAAAATTCTGAATTATTGTTAAATATATCTGGAGGTGAGAGTCAAAGACTAATCTAACGTCTAGTATAGATTTTACAACTTTAGCACATTTTTGTTATTCTAGCTTCTTTATATGTGATATATTTTAGCTTCGGGTTGACTGATATGTTGCTCGCGTGTGTACGTTTGGAGGAAAAAGTTGCCTTGCTGAGTAAAAATTGATTATGATTGCCATGATTTAATATCAGAAATCATAAAAACTACAAAATGTGATAGTAAATTGTCCTGTAATAGGTATTACAACACAATTATACGTGTCCACGATTAGACTAACAATAACTCTGTCTTTAGAAAACCACATTACAACAACAGATCTATTCACACTTTTATCAAAGCGAAACATTATCTCTTGTTTCGTTGAGATTGACTAGTAAAGAATGAATGAGATCCCGATGATGATGTGATTGATCAAAACAGATCGAGATTTTGTGAAAATATTCTTTATTTTAAAAGGGAACATCACACAACAACATCTCTCCACAGACAGGTAGACAGTAAGGAGAGTCGATGCAGCGAAGATCATTGCGTTGCCATAACTAACATATACAAAATAGGCAGCGAACAAACAGAAACTTGATACAGGGTGGAAGTATTCTATCAACTGGCAAAATAATGCAAAGAAATTGATCACAGAGTAGCCAGCATCACAAAGTGATGAAGCTGTAAATGTCACGGTTGGAATATCTGTGATGCCTTGCTTGTAGTAAACGAGAAAGTTGGCGAAGTTGGTCATTATTCCAGACAGTGATAGTACACCAATCAAAACACACGTTACGACAAAGTAGTTCAGCAAATCTGGAGAAAGTGTCCATTGTAGGAACATATTAATAAAGTTACATTCTTGACTGTCTGTTTTCCCAATGCAAAATGCCATATTTTCTCCTTATAGTTTCAAAGTTAGCTTTTCTGGATATTAATTCTTGTGTATAACATACAAGAACTATTACGTGTAGGCGTATTGATATGAAAGCACTACCAGCGTCAGACTTTCACCATCATAATTTCTTGCAATAAAGTTTCTTCTTTTCTACTCTGAAACCTGTGTCTTCATGTGTTGAACACTGAGGAACTCATTAATGAGGACATAATCTGTACAATGTAAATGCTGTAGAATAGTACTTCAAATATCAGCACAGAGAAAGGAACACATATTTTCATACTTCAAAAACTTAATATTGAAGAAGGCTGGTTAGTAAAAAAATTAAACAGAGAAAACTTAAATATTTTGGACATATTAAACGTTATGAGAATTTAGAAAAGTCAGTCCATAACAGGATAAAGAAATAGAAGAAGACCAAGCGAAAATGGCTGCAAGAGATTTTTGATGATCTGCTAATGGAGGCATCAGCAGCAGGGCTTTTTGCTTACAACCGAGAGGCATACAGGAGAGCTGATAGGAAGGTAAAGTTCTACAAAGAACATGTGCATGATTGATTGATAGCTTCTTCGGATTATGACACAGGAAAACCATGGACTGATTCTCATTTACGAAATTGAATTGATACCTGATCACACAATGAACTCACTCTTAAGTGAGTCAAATACAGAGTCTAACACCGAAATATTGATTTTACGTCTAATATTATACTGATCTTACCGTCTTACCTCCCAATATAATCTTTCTATATGAGATCTGTCTCTAGTGTGTGAGAGTAGGAGATTAATTTACTTTGACCATAATTCTGGGAAAGTTTTAATTTCAACACACAGTCGGCTTCGGCAACTTTTTCACAGGAATTTTTGTGAAAGTTCTAACTATGGTATAAATCAGCGTTTCTTGATTAGTTTTTTTTGTTGTTGTTGTTGTTGTTAAGCGCGATCCTAAACCAGCAGTGGACTGGAGCCGCCGCCTGTAACAAAAGTTTAATAATATTAAAATTACACCAAAAATATTTATTTCAGTTAACAATGGCAAGTGTGGTTATGATTATTTTAATATTTATTATTCGAAAGTATAAAATAACTAATTCCCTAAAATCCTGTAATTTATAAAATGTCTGAATCATGTTTTTTCTTTACTTTTATTTTTTAAAAGAACATTATGTGATATATTCTCACGAACCTAACTAATATCCCTCGCATCCCAAATTAGGGTCATGATCCTAGTTTGGAAAATACTGATCAAAGCAAATACTGTAAATATGAAGTTATAACGCCATTATAACACTGTCACATCCTTGTTATTCGTTTAATTCACTGTCCAGAATGTTAAAGTTCAGACTTTGTTGTCAACGTTTCTATATACATGTACAGGTTACTTCCCTTACATCTAAAGATATAAATATCTGCAAGCACATGGGACTCTCCTTTTTCATGAAATTATTGAATAATCTTAACTTCAGATTTAACATAGGAAGGTTTTTTAAACAAAATGTCTTTACCTCATAAAACAATGAACCATTTTCAGTAATTTACAGTTAATTATATTGGGATATCCTAGTATTATATTTAGGTACAAGGAATTTCAAGGACTTAATATGTTATAAAAGTAAAGGCTAGGTAAAGGATACTAATGTCTTAGAGGGAACGTTAAATCAATTCGAACATAAAACACATAAATGGTGTGTGCTTTAGACGGCTTTAGAAATTTACGGAACACCGTTATCATCATTTTCGTCCATACATTTCCTATACTTAGAGCTCATCTGTTTTTGTAAGACATAAAATGATGGTTTTAAGCGGCTATCATCAAACTTTTTACAAAGAAAGATAAGTCTTGCAAAAATGCCGTTTATTTTATGATTATTAAAATACCCTGACATTTACTTTTACCTGATATTATGATGTGCTATACTTAGGTATAGTTCTTTTCCATATAAATTGAAGGCAAAATGTACTCTCAGACTAAATTTTTAAAGATATTTTTGATATTTTGAGATTACGAAAATCACTAATTCGTGCATAATTTCGTATCATCTTTTAGGGTGAAGTATTTGAATAAGAGGTTTGTCTAAGCTATCAGGAAAATGATCATGAAAGATGAAAAATATAACTTGGGATTTAAAAAGATAATTAATCAATCAAAATTTTAAAAATAAAGAAAAGTAGTAAGTATTAACAAGTCCATTTGCCATAGAAATGGAGATTTGTCAGTATCTTCAAGATAAAATGAATGTACAGACGAGAGAAATATCATGCACTGTTAGAAGTGATCGGATCACGTTGATCAAAATGTAGAAAAAGATAAGTCGGAACACCATACATGCGACCATACTTCATTTGTCTCATACACCCAACAAAAGATCGTAAACTATCAACAAATAATTAGAGGTAGACAGAAAAAAAAACTCAACAGTGTTCGTTTCCTTATCAGCGGTTCTCAAAGTGTGTGCGTTTGTGCCTTTCCTCGTGGATCGGACTAGAATCTGAAGCTACTTTCCGGAATATTATATTTTAATAATACGACAAAAATTAGTTAGGCTGTTGTCACATTAGTTGAGGCTGGCATTATGACATCTCGATAAACCTACATTAATTTAAATGTGTTTTACTTTTAAAAAAATATTTTCTGTCATTTCGATGTTTTCCTAAACCTGCTGCTATATCGTTGTAGTGTATTTTGTTGTAATTTGTTGCGTATGTTGTTTATAGTTTAGTCACTGGCATCTACATAAATAAAATATTTTGCATTTTAAAACCTCTTTCCGCCATTTCCATTAGATACCTATGATTAACATCACTACACATGTGACACGTTCACCTGTGCTTCACTTTGTGTACACGCACTCTAAGCTCGGTTCATCGAGCCAGCAGACTTATAGCGCCTGTTGTTCCTTCTGTTCACTTTGTCTCTTGTTGTTGTTTGGCGAAGGATTCTTGCCGAAATATTGTATCATTGTTTTCTTAGTTACTATAGTAAAGCTTTCTACCTATACGTTTAGATGTTCCACTTACATTCCACATTCTAAGATCTGCGATTGAAAATATGAGGACGATGTTTTATAATATCATGATATGAGGTTGTGTTGTAGCGCTTCTACTAATCACGGGAATTTTCTTCAAGCATGTCTTTCTACAAATATCAGACAATTTAATATGTTAAAAGAATATCAGACACTTTAGTCTGTTATAAGAATATCAGACACTTTAGTCTGTTATAAGAATATCAGACACTTTAGTCTGTTAAAAGTCGTTTATTGAGTATTTTTTAAAGATTACCTTGTTTTTTTTTGTCTGCACTGTATAACAAACTGTCTTAAAAATTAAAACATCAAACGTTACATTTCAAAGACAGTAAGATACAAACATTTTCGAAGAAACAATGTACGAACACTTTCAAAGGCAGTAATATAGAACAATTTTCAGGGACAATAACATTCACATATTGTCAAAAACAATAATGTAAGTAAGCCAGCATATAGAGAGAAAACATTTTTGTCATGGGCGAGTGCGATGTTGTATATCTGTCTATATCTTTATCTTTGCATCCTAATCAGATGTTGGTCTTCACTGATGACCACAACCATCCATCCTTTGTTCTTTATATAAGATCTGTGTTGGACCGCGGTCTGTGCCACTCTTTTTTAGCCATCAAGTATCGTGTTTCTTTGTCTTCCTCTGTCCCTTTGTCTCTCTAGTTTTCCATGTGTTCCATTTCTCTACTTCTCAAAACATGTCCTACAAATCTGGCCTGTCGTGTTCTGAATCTTGCCATAATTTCTCTATTTTGCCCAGCCTGACTTAGAACATTTTTATTTGTTTTCTCGGCTGTCCATGGCATTCTCTTCATTCTTCTTAGAAACCACATCTCCTTGGTTACTGTCCATGCTTCGCGTCCATACGGGTTTGATGTAGCACTGAATAACTGTCTTTTTGTTATTCATCAACCGAGTTTGTGCATTGTATGCTTTTCACTTTAACAAATGCCAACTTGACCTGGGCTATTCTGCTCTTTATTCAGTTGTCGTATCTACCATCATGTTATAATTCCTAAATACTTGAATTCCTTCACTTCTGTAAAACGAAGGTGGGGTGGGGGGAGTGAACATTAATATATGTTCAGTATTTGTTTCATTTTTCTCCTTTATAATCCTTTTTTAATGTACCGTTCACTTAATTATGAGATCCGCCGGTGACTTTCTTCCTAGCCACATTGACAGCTCATCCAGTAACTTCTCTCTCTGTCTTCCTGTGTCTCTTCATTCCTCAGTTTTTCCAGCTACCACAATGTGTTCCAATTTCCCTCTTCTCAGAAAATGTCCTACAAATGTCGCTTGTCTGCCTCTGATCTTTGCTGTAATTTGCCTTTAAACTCCAGTCTCTCTTAAGACGTCTTCGTTGGTTTTTTAGCTGTCTATGCTACCTTCAACATCCTTCTTATGAACCACATTTCCATGGCCTCCATTTCTAGCCGAACTGTCTTATTCATGGACCAAGCTTCACATCCATAAAATAAAATTGGTTCGATGTAACATTTAAGTACTTGGAATCTTGTTTCCATTGATATGGACCTGTTGCACAAGATGTTTCTCATTTTCTGGAATGCTGACTTGGGCTGAGTACGTCTACTTTTTATTTCTTTGCGACATTTCCCATCAGCTGTTATATCTGTTTCTAAGTATTTGAATCTATCAGCTTGTTTCAGTTCTGTGCCATCGATGGTAATGCTACATTTTGGTGGTATTCTTTTCTTTAAGATGACCATCACTTCAGTCTTCTTTTTATTCAGGCTGAGACCTTTACTTTTACTTTCATGAACCCCGATGTCCAGAAGAGCCTGTAGCTCCTTTCACGTTTAGCAATCAGAACTGTGTCTTGCATATCTTAAGTTGTTAAGATTGTACCCGTCAATTGATATTCCTGGCAAGTTCTCTATATTTCTCATTATGTTTTCGCTGTACAAGGAAAAGAGGTCATGAGATAGAACATATCCTTGTCTCATTCCCAATTTTATGTCTTGGAATGATCCTATTTGGTTCTCAACTTTGATTGCTGCTGATTGCTACCAGTATATGTTTTTGATCTTTCCCATCTATATTGATGTCTTCCAGCATTCTTATAAAAATAAAGATCATTCATTTATTCTCTGTGTATCTCTCTGTGTCTCTCTATGTGTCTCTTGTGTCTCTCTCTATCTCTCTCTCCGTCTCTATCTGTCTCTGTCTCAACCTGTTTCTCTCTGTCTCGGTCTCTGTCTCTGCTTCTCTCTCTTTGTCTCTGTCTCTCTCTCTGTTTCTCTCTGTCTCTCTCTCTGTCTATCCCTGTTTCTCTCTGACTATCTTTGTCTCTGTCTGTGTCTCTTTGTATCTAGTTTCTTTCTGTCACTCTCTGTTCCTCTCTGTCTCTCTATCCCTGTTTCTCTCTGGCTCTCTTTGTCTCTCTCTGTGTCTCTATGTATCTATCTCAGTTTCTTTCTGTCATTCTCTGTTCCTCTCTGTCTCTCTCTGTTTCTCTGTCTCTCTGTCTCTGTCTTTCTTTGTCTCTCGGTGTCTGTCTCTCTGTCTCTGATTATCTCTCTGTGTCTAGGTCTCTGTCTCTCTGTCTCTGTTTACCTCTGTCTCTCGGTCTCTGTCTCTCTGTATCTGTTTATCTTTGTCGCTCTCTGTCCCTCTCTGTTTCTCCCTGTCTGTTTCTCTCTGTCTCTCTGCCTCTATCTGTCTCTGTCTCTCTCTGTTTCTCTCATTCTCTCTTTCTTTTCCCTGTGAAAACTACATAACATAAAAAAAATCTGGGCGCCCCCAAGCATAACACTACATCTTTATAACCAAAACCAAAACCAGAACTAGTACGAACTCATTGCTCTCACCAAAACACATACTTACCGCACATACGAGTAACACTTATATTAATCACATGCACTTAAAAGTACAAAAGACTTCATCACCACACAGAGAACAATAACAATTCTACTTATTCTGCTAGCTCTTTCATCGGATGCAAAGACCCAACTGGTCGTTCCCTCCGAACATGGTAGAGGAATTCAGTCTTACCATGTACTCTCATGGATGGTTGTACTCTCTAGACTTGCTTCAGTTCTGTGCCATTTACTTTGATGTTACATTTTGCTAGTGTTTCTTGGAAATGACAAGGACCTCTCTTTTCATTTAAACATCATCTAATATCTTTACATTTTTTGTGGCAAGCAGGCAAATCTGTCAATACTCATTACTTTTACTTAGTACTTAATAATATGATTATCCTTTGAAACCACAAAATTATATCATCCCCCCTTTTTTCATCTTTCAATATCATTTTCAAGCTGGTTCAAACATCAACTTCATATGCAAAGATAATGCTCCAAATTACTTCGCAGTCCTGCATGAACTGGTAATATTATTCCTATCAAATGACATGAAAATATCTACTCTGCAAGAAGTGCACATTCATTCCCAACATGATTCATGATTTGTGTTTTTGGTCAAAGTTAACTTTGTTGTGTCTCCAGACAATACATTGCTATTTTTAAGATCGATATTTAATACAATACAGAATCAATACTGCAGTGTTAGACTTACAACAAAGTGTATTTAATGTGCACACGGTGTGAGTAAATCTGACTAAATCTGACGCGCTGTGAACGGCTCATTGAGATTTTTTTTTTTCTGTTATAATCAGAACAAGGCGTTATATCTAGAAAATGATGGGAAAGAAATGAAAATGTGAACAAGTCGGCTCAGCTACTTCTCTGTTAACTTTCCAATCCTTAGAATTAAAAAAAGAATATATATATTTTCTACCTGACCTAAATCACGAACGATTATTACTGATGAAAATCCCGTGACATGTTTATGACTTCTGCTCACAACTAAGAGCTCTATCTGCACGTTGACACTAAACTCTCCCTCTTTCTGTCAGCTCTGTCACAAAACGGAAACTACGAGTTCGGTCTGTTTCCTTAATATACCCGTCAGTTTCTAGCAAGTCATGACACCAGCTTCAGCTCATCATTTGATTAAAAGGAACTTCCTTGTCAAGAAAAAAAGTGTTCGTTCTGAAAGTTTTACACTTTATTAAATCAGTGTAATGTGTAATTCTTGTAAAGTGTAATCCGTGCAATGTGCAATCCTTGTAATAAACGCGCTTTTACGAAACAGTTCTCAAATTTATTTATGCCGGAAACTGTACATAAGAATTAATTCCAAGAAAAACTTTACTTCAGTCTGTAAAGAGATATAATGGGCGTGTGTAGCTCTAACACAGAAAGGCAAGAATGTAGAATTATTACCTTCAATCCATGGTGGAAGGTTACACCTGAGTTGCTGAACTACTATGCCGCGTTGTGCACACTGATTGGTTTACTATCAATATTTGGAACACTATCAAATTTGGTCAACTTTCTTGTTTTCTACAAGCAAGGACTTACCGACAGCCCTACTGTCACATTTATTGCACTGTCACTCTGGGACATGGGCTTCTGTGTGATCACTTTCTTCGCTGTGATTTGCCAGTTGTCGGAATACTTTTCCCCAGTGCCTAACTTCAGTTTGCTGACTGTGTACTTCGCATATTTTGGTAATATCATTGGCATGATGTTCATGGCATCAACTCTCCTGACAGTCTACCTCTCTGTGGAGAGATGTTCTTGTGTGGTGCTCCCTTTAAAAACGAAGGATATCTTCACAAAATCTCGGTCTATTTTCGTCAACTTCGTAATCGTTGGCGTTTTATTAGCTTTATACTCCACAACAGCCGCAACTCAAGGGTTAATTTTAGTGTTTAATGAAAGTGTGAATCGATCTGGTGTAGCAGTGTGGTATACCAAAACTAGACGCTCAGTCAGTGTCGCCACAGACCTGTTTACTAGTGTTATAGCTCCGATATCAGGCCAGTTTACCATCACATTTTGCACTGTCTTTATGATATCTGGTATTAGAAGGTGGGCCAACTTCAGACAAAAGGCCGTCCCATCAAGTCATAATCAGTTCTTATCCAACCAGGCAAAGACAACCTCCCCCAAGACTTTATCAAAAAATAAAAGTTCGAACAAACAGAAATCAAAATATATAACAAATAAAGATGCCAGGTTAACAAAAATTGTTATTTTTCTTGCAGCCATATTTTTTTGCTGCAAGTTGCCTATCTTTTTCTTCGCTTGTACCAAGATTGTGGAACCTGCAATAGAAAATGAGTTAATGAACATTACACATGCCCGAATAATCTTAACAATTATTCATTTCTTTGGTTTAGTGAATGCAAGTATGAATTTCTTTGTGTATTTCTATTTGAGTTATTCTTATAAATATGTTTTCCTCTCTGCTTTTAGTTGCATAGAAGTCAAATGAAATAGATCGCAGACTTTCTATGCAAGGTTCATTAATTTCATTGAAAGTAACTTTGGATGAGAAAGTAATGTTGGCGCATGGTGTTTTTCATTTGTATCAAGTAAGTTTCCATTTCATTGGTTTTTTTTTTGTTTTGTTTTTGTAATCTTCTCCTGATTTGATCACATAAACTTCCCTCTTGGTCTACATTCTTATCTAGTCTTTTTTCTCATTCGACTCACAGGCGCTGTGTCTGAGTTAGTTAAATTGTACTGTTATGCCCACACGTGAACATCTTTGTATACAAGTAAACAGAGCTTGGCTTCCACCAATGGTGTCTCCAGCTTATCGTGGTGGGGGAGTTGGCGTGCTCCGGTGATACAAGGAGCTACGAGGGGTGATTGATAAGTTCTCGGCATAAGGTACAACGGATTAATTTGGACAACGTTTTGAGGTTATTTCTCAACATAATCCTCTTGCGAGTTTATGCACTTATTCCAGCAATTCTAGAACAAACGGATTCCTTCTTTGTAAAAGTCAACATCTTGTGGCAGTAGAAAGTGGTCTTCAGCATGAATGACGTCATCATCTGAAGCAATTTTTCCATCACTGAGCTCCTTTTTGACTTCGGTAAACAAGTAATAGTCGGAAGGGGCCAAATCTGAGGAATAAGGAGGATGTTCAAGAAGCTGGAAGCTGCATTCATGAGTGGCATCCACTGCCACCGCCGGCTAACTGAAGCATTGTCTTGATGAAAGATGACTTCTCTCGTCAATTTCACTCGACACTTTTTCTTTCAATTTAACCCGCAGTTGCTTCACAAAATTAGCGTAATAGGCCCTAGTGACCGTTCTGGCCTTAGAAGATAGGCTACCAATAGCACACCTTCTATATCCCAAAAGATGGAAGCCATCACTTTGCCTGCAGATAGAACCACCCTTGCTTTCTTTGGAGGTTTGGATCCATGATGTTTCCACCGCTTTGACTGTTCTTTGGTTTCTGGTTGAAAATAATGAACCCAAGTCTCATTATAGTCACAAATTGCTGAAGAAACTTTTCAGGATCTGCAGAAAAATGGCCAAGATTGTCTCTTGACATGTTGAAACGCTGTTGTTTGTGATCAGCTCCAAGAAGTTTCGGGACTCATCGAGCAGAGACCTTTGTCATTTGAAGATAATCGTGAATAATGGCATGAACATGTTCCTGGAAGCTGCCCAACTCAGTAGCAATGCACCGCTCAGTTAGTCGTCGATCCTCCATTATCATGTCATGGATTCTGGCGGTGGTTTCATCGGTGGTTACTGTTCTTGGTCTTCCTGGACGGGGATCATCTTTCAGACACTCTCTCTTCCATGTCTGAACTGATCTGCCAATTTCTTCACTGTGCTGTAAGAAGGGGCACTCTCCCCTAGAGTCTCCACCATATCCTGATGGATCTCATTCGATGATAAGCCCTTGATGCAGAGGTAGCGAATGACTGATCGATGAGAAAGTTTATCCATTTTCTCAATTTCTGCCACCCCTGGCCACTTCAGTAGCCTATAAAAAAAATTGGTTACAGTTAATTTCTTGAAACTTGGTGTTTAATCTTAGATTAACCTGATCTACAAACGCACCTAATATCAACTGTGTGTTTCAAGTATATGTAGCTTATGCCGAGAACTTATCAATCACACGTCGTATACCGGCGATAGTATTACTAACTTCGCAATGAACAGTAAGTTGTATGTTTGTTTACTCGAGTGTGTTAGTTTAACACGGAAGGTCTGCATCATACACATTGTGATTTAGTGACTACTGAAGGGAACCAAGATTATTTGCCGTGTGATTTATTTTGGCTAATTAGTAGAACCTGTGAAGTTTGAGGGAGCTTGGACAGTGTGCTCTCTTGAATGTTTTGTGTTCGATACTGGAGTGAAATAAACTGCTTGATATTTGACTGAGAAGTATGATTTTTTTATCAAACTACATATGTATACCCTGCTTAGTTGTATCAAACTACATGTGTATACCCTGTTTAGTTGTATCAAACTACATGTGCATACCATGTTGAGTTGCATCAAACTACATGTGTATAGCCTGTTGAGGTGCATCAAACTACGTGTGTATACCCTGATGAGGTGCATCAAACTACATGTGTATACCCTGTTGAGTTGCATCAAACTACATGTATATACCCTTTTGAGAGGTATAAAACTACGTGTGTATACCCTGTTGAGTTGTATAAAACTATATGTGTATACCATGTTGAGTTGTATAAAACTACATGTCTATACCCTCTTGAGTTGTATCAAACTACATGTGTATACCCTGTTGAGGTATATCAAACTACATGTGTATATTCTGTTGAGTTGCATCAAACTACATGTGTATACCCTGTTGAGTTGTATCAAACCAAATGTGTATACTCTGTTGAGTTATATCAAACTACATGTGTATACTCTGTTGAGTTATATCAAACTACATGTGTATCCTGATCTGCAGTTACATTCTTTCTCATAAAAGAAAATATATGCATACTTACATAGAAATTAGGCGTGGAGAATTGTTTTAGCTCCATTCCAGCTATAACGGTGAATGGAGGAGGTGAAACCAAAGACATTATGTGTGTTATAGCAAGAAGTTCACACACTGCAGTATTGCTTGTTTGTCTCGTGGTCTGCTGGCTCAGTGGTTGGTGCACTTGTTTGTCAGGGTGAGACAAGTGAGTTGGTGGTTGGTGCACTTGTTTTTATGGGTGAGACAAGTGAGTTGGTGGTTTGTGAACTTGGTCCTCAGCTTGAGACAAGTGACTTGGTGGTTGGTGCACTTGTTTGTCAGGGTGAGACAAGTGACTTAGTGGTTTGTGAACTTGGTCCTCAGCGTGAGACAAGTGACTTGGTAGTTTGTGCACTTGTTTGTCAGGGTGAGACAAGTGAGTTGGTGGTTGGTGCACTTGTTTCTCACGGTGAGACAAATGAGTTGGTGGTTGATGACAGATAAAAGAGATGGTGACTGCAGTAAAACTGGTTTAAATAATAAATTTAGACAGAAGTGTATGGTGTAGTTTTACAAAGTGGCAGAGGGAGTGAGTAAAGTGAGAGAAAACGAATAGAAAATATGAGAATGTATAAATGAAAAACATACAACATCCGATATTTCGGCGTGAGCCATTTTTGAGGATTACATACACAACGAGACTTCTTCTTCGTTCGCAACGAGACAAAAACAAATAACTAAACGAAGAACTTATCTTAATATGGCATCCTCCAGAAGTAGGAAACAGAAAAGGTTGGTGCACTTGTTTCTCACGGTGAGACAAGTGAGTTAGTGGTTAAAGCACAGGTAGAGGCAGACTGTTTGAGGGGGCATGGGGTTCGAAGACTGATGAGGCCTAGAAGGGGTAATGGACTTATAGTGGATGAAGGCATAAGCGGGATTGATTGATTGACTGATTGATTTGCTTGATTGATCTATATTTCCAAAGGGTTAGGAATTGGGGATGCAGGCCCATCTGAGATTCATATCTTTATCGCACAACTTGCTCTCTATCTATTCCGTTAATATATAATGAACACGTCGGCCTGGTTGGCTGAGTGGTTAGGCGCTCGGTTTACTAATCCAGTGGTACAGGGTTCAGTCCCAGCAGTCTGACGTTTTTCTGGTGCACACCAAAAAGGCCCCGAGGGTTCACCCAGCCTCTAAAAATAGGTACCAGAGAAATCTGGGAAGGTAAAGCTGCCAAGCGTGATACTGCCCACATCATACTTTCATGTGCCGAAGGTTATGGAAAATACGGGCATGACATCGTATTCCCCAATATGCCTTTATGGCATGGAAATGGAAATTTTACCGTATCTATATAATGAACATAAGCGACATGGAAAAAGCTGATAAAAATAAAACACTTACCTTTCACTCTTATCTATGCACTCAATGCAGAAAGTAAGTATAAGTATGCAAAAAAGAATAGTTCTCGCAGTCCCACACTAATCAAGCATGAAAAAATGAAAAGGAAACGGTTTATATAAGTGTAATATCAAGAGACAAAACAGCCAATTGGATATGGCAAAGGCTGATGATGATGTTTATGATCTAGAAAACAGGCAAAAGCATGTGATTTCATAATTCTGTTTCTTAATCCAGTCTGTCTCGCTGTGGAACTGATTTTTAAAAAATATTGTTTTTAGAAAAACGTCGAGTTACAGCAGGGACGGCAGCTCGCGGAGAGAAATCACTGGATGCTGTTAGAGTAACAGTAAATCTGTTCATTTAGTATCTCCAACTTTACAGGTTTTAAGTTGTGAAGAAATTAGTAGACGTTAATGAATGAAAACAGATGAAAATAATGACGCTTTGAATAAATCCTGTTCTGTTATATATAGCGTCTTACATAAACCTGATATAATAGTACAGGGAATAAGTAATAGTTATCTGTGGTTTATAAACATAAATAGATTTTGGGTTAAAGTATAAAAAATTATAAACACAAAACCAATGCAGCAAAGTTGTGATAACAAAATGTTAAAACTATTTAAAACAAAAGTAGTAACAGCTTTATTAGTTAACGTGGACACGGCTTCCCCCCCCCCCCCCCCCCCATTCCTGTTTGTTGTATATCATTCATGTGATTTTATCTTCTATCTTTCTCTATTTATGTGTCCTGTTTGTTCTTTAATGATGGAAGTATCAACAGAAACGTTAAAACTGTGTGCTCGTTAATTAATAAAGCTGTTCCTGTCTCTGTTTTAAATAGTCTTAATACTGCGTGGTTTGATAGTGTCTCATGCTGTGGGTCTACCTTTACTTTTCATTTACGGCGAAGCTCCCTAGTTCTTGAACTGGTTGCATCGACCCATCTGGCTATTCTATTGTCCAGCCTAGTCAACATTTTATCTGGAACTTGACATGGACGTAGGTTTATAACTTTGGTTGCATGACAGTTTCATCTAAGTAAAAAATTCATTATTAGAAAAGGGCCTTTGTTCTTGTTCTTCATGGCTGAATGGGTTAGGGCGTGGTGTTCTCTTGTGGCTAGGCGGTTGCTTGTTGTACAGGAGTCTGGAGTTCAGTTCCCAGGCATCCACTTACTATATTTCTTTGCGACAATATCGCAGCACTGCACCCGTACATCTGGATTTGCCAGGAATATTTGGATCAGCAAAGCTTTGGACATCATGTTCTAGGAGAAGATGTTAATGCAAAGAGTTGGGATAACACCAAGAAACCAGCGTATAAAGAAACTTGCAAAAAGCAACAGAGGATTAAAAGTTTAACTAAACACTTTAATACAGCCTTCTAGCAGAGAATCCACAGAACCTACTGAAATTACTAGACAAGATACACAACACAAGCCAAGTATAGGGACTGCAGATAAAAAGAAAAAAAAAGAAATAATCGATTTCGGCAGGCAAGACTAAAAGCCACAGAAAGATAACATCATGAACAACGGGAAATAGATAACATCATGAACAACGGGAAATAGATAACATCATGAACAACGGGAAATAGATAACATCATGAACAACGGGAAATAGATAACAACATGAACAACGGTAAACGAACAAGTGACAAACTACAGCGACCCGAGACAAATAAAAAGGATGAGAGATGAGACTCATGTCAGAGATAAACTGTAGAACAGAAATGACAAGACACACATTCAACACCATGACAACAATGCTGTTATCTAGGAATCTGCCCATTCAGACAAAATAAGATATTTATAAATTGCTATTTCTTTTCCAAGGACTGGCTAGCCTAGTGGTTAGAACATTCGTCTAGCAATCGAATAGTCCAGGGTTCGAATCCCCAGCTGAGCGGGATTATTCTTCCGTCATATAGGGCACCGAGGTCGACCTAACCTCGTGAAATTGGCAGCAGAGAATATATTGGAAGGAAAGGAACTGACCACCCTACCTCATGTACTGATGGCCCAGCATAATGAGGTCTCTAACACTTCATCCCCTACGGCATTTGCTATGGGATTACTTTTACGTTTTCTTTCTGTTCTGTACTAATGTACACTAATGTGTACTAATGCAGACTAATGTGTACTAATGTAGACTAATGTGTAGTAATGTACACTAATGTGTAGTAATGTACAAAGCAGAAACATGGACTCAACTTATACCCTCTGAGTAGTTATTTATTGTTAGAGGAGATAGGGAATGAATGAGACCTTATATAGACACCAATTGGGAGGGCAAAAGAGCTTAGGTGGTGGATCGTATGTAGAGGCTGAGTAATTGAGAGTGTTCCAAGCACAGCTGATCTTCACTGGGCACTAACTCATTACATTAGTCAAGCGATTCAAGCCATGAGCACCAGAGAAATCTCCATGACGACGATAAAGACAAAAGTACTACAGAAGTAAGAGTGAAGATTAAAGTAATAAAAGTAATAAAAGAGTTGAGAGAACATCAAATAAGCACCAAAAAAGGAACAAGTAATAAGTAATATTTTACACACTTCTGTGATAGGGCAAGACAAGATGCTGTTGCCAGGACCGGCCTACAAGTGTTGGCCAAAATCTTAGTAATCTTCCGTATAGGTCGGAAAAGAAACTCGCTCATCTTGGGATTCGAACCCTCGACCATTCGAAGCCTCGACAACCCTTGGTGTATCCCAATAATTGAAATGTTTTTTTGTTTTCAATGCAAATTGATCAGTTTCCTGATATTTGTTATCTGTTTATCATTTAGCCCACTCATTGTCCAACTCCATACCTGTGTTTGAAGAACAACAGCATGTAACTGACATCAGAAAAATACATTTCACAGCTACTGTGAGCTCGCTAATGAAACCAACAATATTTTCTGTCGTCCTTTAAGATTAACTAATCTGACAAACTGGCAACACGGAAATGACGTGAACTCCTTTCATCACGGGCAAGCAATAAATCAGGTCACGTGTGACGGAATTCCTTTGTTGTCCGGAAATGAAGCTAACCCGTGTAATGTTTAAGCAAACACATCATTATTTGTTTTGACTGGAACTTCACTCCTTAACACAAGAAAGCGGTGGAGAAAAACATTAATTAAAGTGATTTTGAAAATAATTATCGCAGATCAGAAATCTCCGAAGGTGAAATATTGATGAGTTTTCCCACATCTTGTGGAATGATGTTATCAGCCACGAGTTAATCACTTATCAAATAGATTAACCTACCAACATACAGCATTTCCCATTAGACTAGTAAAAAGCTAATTACTTGTAGCTTGTGTTTCTGCTGGTCTTTAACAATGTTTGGTCGCTCTGGTTGAAGTTATTTCGATAAGGAGTTCGCGGAAAGGGGGGGGGGGGTCGTGAATGTTTAAAAGAAAGTAATAAGGCTAGTTTTGTTGGTTTAAATTATCAGAAAGAAGACCAATTTATTTTTAAATAGCCTAGCTCTGATAAGCTTTTGATTAGATCAAATGAAATGATTTCAATGTGCTTGTTATTAAATCTTCTAACATTGCTAGTTCCAGATTTTGGTTATTACTTTCAGTTTTTTGTTTGCTTTTTCCCATTTTGTTGCCTGGTAAGATACGATACATCTTATGTGCTCTTCTAGAAGCTTAGGCCATAAACATCCTGCCATGGATGGGGAGCAGTTAGTGGAATGCCTTGACTTTAGAGAAGAAGCCATTTTCTGAACAAGGAACTAAATTCTGAAAAATATACCTTACTTATAGAGAATATAATGTGGTTCAATCAGTCGCTGGAAACAACAAAACGTTCCTATCATCTGTTTCCTGTCACGTGGCACTGATATTTGAGTTCTTACTTTTACTATTATTTGTCACATGATTCAGGTCATTTCTTTGATGGAAGTATTCGATCTACATCTGATACTGACTGAGTTTACAGACATTAGAAGTTGTTTTTCCTCCACTTTACGGCTTCATGTATTATCTCTCTCAAGGTCCCTACCGACAGGTGTAGGGTATCATGTCCTTCCATAACCCTCGATCCCTTGTGCATCTCAACAGACTTGTCACTGAGTATTTCCCATGCCAGGATGCCAAACCATCAAACATATTTTTTTCTCTGTCTACCTCTGCTTCTTCTACCTTCCATCTTCCATGTTGTCATTATGTGCTCTAGCCAGCCTCTCCTCCAAACACGCCCCACAAATTTAAATTGTCGTTTTCTGATCTTTGTTATAATTTTCCTTGTTTCTTGTGCCTCTTTCAGAAATTTCTTATTCGATGATCTCGCTGTCCGTGGTACCTTCAACATTCATTTTAAGAACTACATTTCAACTGATTCCAACCTTCATTGTATCTATTTAAAATAATCATTGATCATGTTACGAATTAATTATATCCTTCAGATTTGTTTAATGAGTTAGGAATAATAAATACAATGATTAATTTAAATGAATCATAGTTTTTTATATTTAGATATTTCACCAAAGGAAACCTGTCTAAAGGATGAAGGACAACGCTCATAACTTTAGGAAATATACGATGATGCCCATAACTTCAGAAAACAGACGTAATAAACATAGTTCTGCTGACGTTAAGAAGTTGCCACGAGACAGATCACATGAAATTACCATAAAAAAAGACCCACAGAAGTGAAAACCCAGCTTTAGAAGCGAATGTTTCAAGTTAATTAGTCCACACTGTTTTAGTAAACTTTCATTTTACGTAACCATAATTTAGAAAAAGAAAAGCTGTTCATATGAGGACTTTCTCTCAAGAGTAGTTTTGAAAAAGGCTTTGTAGATGCCATGCGGCCACACAGAATAAACCCATCACACTTAATATAATTGGTACAGGAAAAATAAACTTTTAAAACATAAATATTCCAAAATGAACAGTTATATTCAGTTGCCTCGAGAAAGTAACATACAAACTGGCAACTGAGATAAAATAATTTGGTCGCTTTCATGAATCAGATCCTGGCTACGATGCAATCGGCGATAAAGAAAAGTTTTATGAAACTTTCGATGATTATAAGCGCAAATAAATTTAGCTAAATTAAAGATCTGTGAGCACTAAATCTTCTTTAAAGTTTGAAAACCTTTTATCGTTGTTTAACTGGCTAGGTGACTAATGTTGACATGAGATTCTCTGTGATTGAGGTTGTTACAAGATCCTGAGACTAACTAATCACATTTAATAAGTATAGGCCACAATGACTGTATTTAATTTTCGAATGGAAATCAGGAAACAGGCTTTTGAATAAATCATAGTCTCGATGTATAGTTTGTATATTTACGAAATATAGAACTAAAAATAAGTATTTATAAAATGTCTAACTTCTGTTTGTCAATAGCTGTGCTAATTAGGAAAAAACTTGAAGATTCTGGTGAGACCAGTTACTTGTCCTTACAGGGACTATTGATAACATTTTTTCTTTTACTTTGAATGATCTATTTCTTAAGAAGGTGCACTACTTTATTGGGTCGCAGCTGTTCTACGTCTGGATAAATCTTTGCGGAGTAATTTCTGTTTTTGGTTTAATTTCTAACATAATCAATTTCGTAATTTGCTTGAAGGCGGAAGTTGGAAATTTTGTGACGTCCTCTTTCTTAGTTGTTTCTCTGTTGAATGCTGCAACTTGTTTTATGTTTCCGTGGCTTGTTCAGTTGCCGAACATCATTTTCCCTTACGAGAAATCATTCTACTGTAAGTTCAATATGTGTACATACCTTTTACTACGACATTCCTGTACACATTGACATGGAGTATGATTTGTCATATGTGCATCAAGATGAGCATTTTTATAATCTTCCCTCTCAAGGTCAAACTTGTATTCAGAAAACACCTGTTGTTTGTGATACAGGTACTGATAGCAGTTTGTACAGTGGCATATTTTTGTCCCGCGTGGGCCACTCTAAGTTTGAGTTACAAGAATGAAGATAAAGTCAACCACACTAGCTTGGTATTGTCGTATGCAAGAAGCAAGGAAGTAATCGACGTTTGTATCAACATTCTCGCTGGTATAGTAATAACCACCATCGTTGGAGTCTTGGGAATATTTACCACTGTGTCCCTCATATGGACTTTGGGAACCTCAGCACAATTCAGACAAAAACACGAAACCTCTCATTTCACAAACGAGAAAGGACCAAATTCTGAAACTGAAAATAACAAAAAGATATTAGCACAAATGGACAAGATGTCGCCTTTGCGAAGCAGAACCGGCAAAATATATATCAAAGTTATGAAAGCGGTCTTTGTGTTTAGTGTCTTGTACTTTATGTGTCATCATCATCCTCAGGTGCCATGCCGACTGGCGTTGGCTATTATGCTTCTCCAGACTACACGATCTTTCATGCAGGCCATCAGCTCATTTGGTGATCTCCTCTCACACCATCCCGTCAGACTGTCCAGTATCATTTCTCTTGGTCTTCCTCTTGATCTTCTTCCTTCTATTTTTCCTGGTGTCATAATATTTTCAATGCCCCCTCTTCTCATTGCATGTCCTATGAAAGTACATTGTTTCTCTCTTATCTTTTTGACAAGGTTTTTTTGTCTCTCCAGCTCTACTCATACATTCTTCATTAGTTATTTTTGCTGTCCAGATGATTTGCAACATTCTTTTAATAAACCACATTTCTGCTGCTTCCAATGATTTTTGTGCAGACTTGCCTATTGTCCATGATTCACTTCCATATAACAAGATAGGTTCAATAAAACATTTTAGGACTCGTTTTCTAACATTCATTGATAAGGATGTGTTGGTTAATATGTTTCTCATTCTCTGAAATCAGTCTTTGCTTGGTCTATTATATTCCTAATTTCTGTTCTGCATTTCCCATCTGAAGTTATTACTGCTCCAAGGTATTTGAATTTCTGCACCTGCTTTAGAATGGTTCCGTTTAATTTAATACTGCATGCTGGTGGATTCTGTTTCTTAGATATAACCATAGTCTCTGTCTTTTTGATGTTCAAAGTAAGGCCTTTCTGTTCACTTTCTTTGGCGAATTTATCCAAAGGATTTTGCAGGTCTTGTTGGTTCTCAGCTATCAGTACTGTGTCGTCAGCATACCGAAGGTTGTTAATATTGTATCCTCCAATTTTTATGCCTGGTTCTGTGATGATCGTTCTTAGAATATTCTCACTGTACAGAGAAAAAAGATCTGGAGATAGTACACATCCTTGTCTTATCCCTTGTTTTATAGGTTGATATGTTCCAGTTCTATTTTCAACTCGAACTGCTGCTTCTTGCTGCCAGTATAGATGTTTTACAATCCTCAGGTCTTTGCCATCTATATTGACGTCTTCAAGCATTTTAATAATGTCATTATGTTTCACCTTGTCAAATGCCTTGGTGTAATCAATGAAGCATAAGTAGAGATCTTTCTATACTTCTAAAGCTCTTTCTGTTAGTGTTCGTAAAGAATAAATGGCATTGTTTGTTCCCTTTCCTTCAACAAATCCAAACTGTTCATCTGTTATTTCCATTTTTATCTTTTTCCTTGTTCTTCTCATAATGATTCCCAGAAGTAACTTCGTTATGTAACATGAGAGGCTGATAGTCCGGTGGTCATCACATTCCTTTGCACCTGGTTTCTTTGGTAGTGTTATAAACGTGGATTTAATCAGGTCATTTGGTATATAACCACTGTTGTTAATATCATTCAGTAACTTGGTTTTTATTTTTATTCCTGTCTCCTCTAGTGCTTCTATTTCTTATATTGTTATATTATCAGGCCCAGTCGCTTTTCCTTTCTTCATGTGTTTGATGGCATCTATGATGTCATCTTCAAGTATTGGTGGTCCATCACAGTTTTTAGTATCTGGTGTTAATTCTGGTTTTTCTCTTCATATAGCTCACGGATATACTCTGTCCACCTTTCCACAATGTCTTCTTTTCCCATTAACATTTTACCTTCTTTCGATTTCAGGCATCCTTTGGTATATTTTGTTTTCCTGCTTGTAATTTCACAAATTCGTTTGTGCATGTTTTTGCTGTCTTTATTATGAGAGTCCTCTATCTGTCTGCATTTTCATTTAACTGCACTTCTTTTGCTTCTCTGCATTTGCGTCTTATTTCTTTATTTATCTTGCTATATTTTCCGGCTTGACGTGCAAGATGACGGTCGTTTTTAAAACGCTCTCGCCGGCATGCAGAAATCAGCGGAATTCCGCTTGATCTGTTACATATCATGTACCGGGAGTTGGGCATAAGGCTAACAACCTTATCCTGAGACCTATCTAGAGGCAACTCCAGATAGGAAAAAAAGATATCGTTATGGAAACTCGCAGAGAAACCAACCGAGCATCAGGGATGCCAACTCCGAAGAGCTCATTCGTCGGCCCCAAACATGTGACAAGGGTTGGATTCTGGAATGTGAGAACGATGGCAGCACCAACAAGAACTAACCTGGTCATCAAAGAAATGGAGAGATACCATCTAGACATACTGGGCATCAGCGAAATGCGATGGCCAGAAGCAGGTAAAAGATCGGCGGAAAACGGTAAGTTAATTATACATTCAGGTAGAAATGACAATAAATTCCGAGACGGAGTGGGCATTATTATGTCAAATGTAGCTGCAAAGAGCCTTGTAGAATGGGAACCAGTGAACAGTCGTATAATAAGAGCACGATACAACCTACGACACGGAAGAATGACAATAATACAGTGTTATGCACCAACGAATGATGCAGATGATGATGTGAAAGACGACTTTTATCACCAACTACAACAAATCATCAACAAAGTCCCTAAACACGACATCCTAATTGCTATGGGGGACTTCAATGCTAAGGTAGGGAAGGATAATACCGACGTTGAAAAAGTGATGGGGAAAGAAGGAATTGACATGGTTAATCAGAATGGAGAAATATTAATTGAAATATGTTTAACAGAGGGCATGGTCATTGGAGGCACAATATTCCCACACAAAGAGATACATAAAACAACATGGATATCTCCAGATGATAGAACTAGAAACCAGATAGACCATTTTTGTATTAGAAAGCAATACAGAACATCTCTCATGGATGTAAGGGCTTATAGGGGTGCAGATGTCAACAGTGATCACAACCTGTGCATAGGGAAAATAAAACTAAAATTGAAAAGTCAACACAAGAAATCAGTACACAGAAAGATAAACATCCACAGCCTACAAGAAGAAAATACTAACATTAATTTCAATCAGGAACTTGCCAATCATTCCAAAACACCCAGTGAAGTTGAGGAGATAGGTATAGATGAGTTATGGAATTCTTACAGCACAGCCATAATCACAGCAGCAAAAGTAAGCGCTGGATTGGAAAAACCAAATAGAAAAGCATGGATATCAGATAAAACATGGAAGTATATACATGAAAGACGAGCAGTCAAATTAAACATGTTGAATGCAAAAGCAGATCATGAAAGAGATTCGGCAAAAGCAAAATACAAAGACATAGACAAGAAAGTAAAAAGTTCAGCTAGAAGGGATAAAAGAGAATACATAGACAATATGGCGAAAGAGGCGGAAAAGGCAGCAAAAACAGGAGACAGCAAAACTTTATATAACATACAAAAGAGGCTAACAGGTACTATTACATCTAAAGAAAGACCAATCCTTAGCAAAACTGGAACACTGTTAACATCAGATAAAGACCAAAAGCAGAGATGGGCTGAACACTTCCAAGAAATACTCAATCGACCACACCCAAAAGAATTGTTAAACCTTGAAACTGACTTACCAGCCCCACAACTAAATGTCAATCTAGATGAAATTGAATTGCATGAAATTGAAACAGCAGTGAATTTGATGGCTAACAACAAAGCTGCAGGTGAAGATGAAATAACAGCCGAGATGCTAAAAGCTATCAATAGTGACAACATGAGACAACTACAGAGAATGTTTAACAAGATTTGGAAAGAAGAAAAGGTCCCTTCTAATTGGAAGAAGGGAATCATTGTGAAAATACCAAAAAAGGGCAACCTTAGTGACTGTAACAACTGGAGAGGAGTAACTTTAATATCAGTTGTGTCAAAAGTATTTTGCAAGGTCATTTTGAATAGACTCAAAGATATAGTGGATACTGCAATGAGAGAAGAACAAGCAGGATTTCGAAAAGGGAGAAGCTGTCTCGACCAGGTCTTTACTCTCAGAATAATACTTGAAGAACATATTGAAAAGCAGAAACCATTAATACTGAATTTCATAGATTTTAAGAAGTCATTTGATAGCATACACAGAGATTCATTATGGAGAATTTTATGTCTATATGGAATACCATCTAAAATTGTCAACATCATTAAGGACCTATACAATGGATATGGTTGTGCAGTCAAGACAGAAGAAGGGATGAGTGAATGGTTCCAGATTGGAACAGGCGTGAAACAAGGATGTATACTGTCTCCTTTACTTTTTGGGATTACAATAGACTTCATAATGAAAAAATGCTGCACAGGTAACACAGGTATTGACTGGGTACATGGGACCCAACTAGAAGATCTTGATTTTGCTGATGACATAACTCTTATCAGTAATAATGTGAATTCCATGCAAGAAAAAACAGATAGCCTATCTTCACTGGCTAGCAAAATAGGACTTGAAATTAACAAGGACAAAACAAAAATAATGAAAATTCCCATCAATCAAAATGGAAAAATACACATAGAAGGGACAAATATTGAAGAAGTCAATCAATTTGCATACCTTGGCAGCTACATAGACCAGGATGGTGACACTAGAAAGGAAGTTAGGATCAGAATTGCAAAAGCAGCATCAATCTTCAAGAATCTTGAGAACATATGGAATTCAAAAGTTATAAGCACAAAAACCAAGTTAAGACTATTCAATTCAAATGTAATATCCACCTTCATTTATGCATGCGAAAGCTGGAAAACAACTAAAGAAATAGAAAAGAAATTAGACTCTTTTGAAAACAAATGCCTAAGGAAAATACTCGGCATCAAGTGGAATGAATTCAAGAACAATGCAGAGATAAGACAGATGACTGAACAACAACCAGTCTCACGGGTGATCAGGAAAAGGAGATGGACATATGTTGGCCACTTGATGAGAAGAAATGAGCAGAGAATCCCAAAACAAGCTATCAAGTGGAACACAACAGGCCGAAGAAAAAGGGGCAGACCGCGTGAAACTCTGAAGAGAACATTATTAAGAGAGGCCAAGTTAACAGGCATAGAATCCTTTGATGAGGTTGAAAGACTCGCCGAGGACAGGAAAAATTGGCGAACTACTTTGCGAGCCCTATGTGACGTCTAACGGCACGGGAAGGATATAAGATATAAGATATTTTTTATCATTATTTTTACTCCTTCTCCTCTTGTCTATCAGTCCTAAAATGTCATCTGTCATCCATTTATTTTTAGAGGCTTCTTTTTTGGTGGTATTATCTCCATTGTTCATCTATACTATTTATCTTTGCTACTGCATTGTATCTATTTGTTATAATAACTTTGTATTGTTCTCGCAGTTCTTGGTCATTTTTAACTAGTTCTGTATTCAGTTTGATGTTTCTCACTTTTCTGCATGTTTTCTGACTGCAATAGTGACCATGACCCACTCTATGTGTCGCGCACCAGTAAGGTTAATGAGCATCTCTGCCTGGGAACTACTTTGATCTATATTACTACGCGATCATAAACGTGTGTGTTTTGCTGGCCTGCAGTTTGTCTTGTGTTGAACACTACCATTTTAACAGCGGCTATAGAAAGGTTCTTTTGTCCTGGTTAGGAAAAAATGTAAAATGAATTTGTTCAAGAACTACGGAAAATACACACTCACAGTTACAGGCGTTGAATATTAAAATCTGAGGAATTTAAAGACCACAGCTGGGGGATTAAACATTCACAGCTGAGATTATTGGTCTTCGATAGCTGGAGTGAGCAATCCCATCTGACGAACTTCAGACCTCACAGCTGCAGATTCTAAACAACAGATAAAGGGATTGGGCATTCACGGTTGTAGGACTTAGAGCACTCACAGCTGAAGAATTGTAGCATTTACAACATTAAGATCTGAACATTCACATCTGGAGAATTTAAACTTTAAAGGTCTGAGACAGGCACGCCACAGCCGGAGGGATATCACAGCTGAGGGACTAAACACTGGAAGTCTGAGAACTAGATATCACAGCTGAGGGACTAAACACTGGAAGTCTGAGAACTAGGTATCACAGCTGGGGGTCTAAACAATGAAAGCCTGAGAATAGAATATCACAGCTGAGGAACTAAACACTGAAAGTATGAGAATTTGATATAACAACTCTAGTACTAAAATTCTGAAAGTTTGAAAACTAGACACCACAGCTGAAGTACTAAAACGCTGAAGCCTGACAACTAGATATCACAGCTGGGGACTAAATACTGAAAGTCTGAGAACTAGATATCACAGCTGGGGACTAAATACTGAAAGTCTGAGAACTAGATATCACAGCTAGGGACTAAATACTGAAAGTCTGAGAACTAGATATCACAGCTGGGGACTAAATACTGAAAGTCTGAGAACTAGATATCACAGCTAGGGACTAAATACTGAAAGTCTGAGAACTAGATATCACAGCTGGGGGACTAAATACTGAAAGTCTGAAAACTAGATATCACAGCTGGGGGACTAAATACTGAAAATCTGAGAACCAATTATCACAGCTGGGGGACTAAATACTGAAAATCTGAGAACCAATTATCACAGCTAGTGGACTAAACACTGAAAGTCTCAGAACTAGATATCACAGCTGGGGGACTAAACACTTAAAGCCTGAGAAGTGAATATCACAGCTGATGTACTACATACTGAATGTCCGGGAACAAGATATCACAGTTGGAGTACTAAATCACTGAAAGTCTGAGATCTGGGTATCAGAGCTTAAGGACTAAATAATGAAAGCCTGAGAACTAGATTTCACAGCTGAGGGACTAAACATTGAACATCTGATAATTAAATATCACAGCTGGAGGATATAAAAACACTGACCATCTACATCTGTAGATCAGAGAGACTGACTTTTCCGCTTTGGACCTCTGACCTCCAGTATGTTCGGAGTAATATTACAAAAACTGCATATTTTATTCATTCAAATGTCAATGACAGGACACAGCGTATTATAATTAAGTATTACAGAAAGAACGTAAACGCTTGATAGAAGAAACAGAATTGTTTTAAAGATATATTTCTGAATAAAATATAATATACAATTTAAGAGGTATAAATACAATACTGGATGTCTCATAGATTCTGGTGTCCATTTGTTTCAGCAACATAACTTCCTTTTGTTAGTACGCACAGACAAAATATTCTGGAAACTCATTACAGATTCTAATCTGTTGCTTGAGTAATTCTCACAACAGAACACACTCTGAGAACCACTGAAAAGAACTCACAAATATCGCTCTACTTTATCAACATCTAATGTTTCAATATACAAATAAGAGAATCTTCTACTTGTGCATACACCCACATTTGTGTTCTTAACTATGGTGTTCAGAACTGCCTTTTCAAAAGATTTTTTTGGAACTGCCTTTCTATATTTTTCATAAAAGACGAATTGACCATTTCAGCTGTTACAGATTTGACAAAATTAAGAACTTATTGACAAAGACACTATGGACAAATACAACGTGTCACAAATACAAGCACGCGCTTTGATTACTGTTGCACAGTCCGAGATGGCTGCTCAGTGTGGGACAAATAAACTTTAACCACTTCAAAAGCCAGCAACAAAGCTTAGCAGTAACAAACATGTAACACAAACTGTAAATAAGGACACACATCTCAGCATATTACAGCTCAAAAAGAGATTATATTTAAAAAGTCAGATTCACAAATCCTTCGCCTTATTTTTTGTGACTGCTCATATCCAACTCACAACACAGTCAACGTTTTAAGCAGTTGTCTTCTCATAAAACCAAAGCTTGATATGTTAAATAAAGAAAAAGAAAGCTTCTCTTACTCAGCTGCCCACCTTGTGAATACCCTACCAACTCACATAAAGTTCATAGATTATATTCCTTTAAATAACTTTAAAATTTGTAAATATCTTGTAGTGGACTACATGCCCCCCCCCCTTAAATGTATATGTGTTCGTGTGGATGTGTACATATATATGTATATTCCATGTATGTATGTCTTGTTTTTACCCGTGTGGTACCCGGGATCTGCAAAGAATAGGACCACTGTACCCTACCATGCATGATCGTAAAAGACGACTAAGGAGGGTTCAGCATAGGGCCAGCAACCCTATCTGGTAAAAAAAAAACTATCAGACTGCTACAGAAACGGAAGTAAGGGAAAAAACAAATGCAGGTGGAAGGAGAAATGCTTATCAGGAAACTGAGCCCATGAAGGTTGTGGATGAAAGCCAGCCACTGGAAGCCCCCAGCCCGACTGCAGACCTCCTGGAACCTAAACACAAGATGCAAATAGGCAGCTGGAATGTAAGAACACTAAACCAGACTGGAAAACTAGCACAAACCATCAAGGAAATGCACAGATACAAACTAGACATACTAGGAATACAAGAAGCAAGATGGACAGGACAAGGCAGAAGGAAATTAACAACACAGCACACAGAAGATACAATAATATGGTCAGGTAAAGAAGATCTTCATGAAGGAGGAGTAGCATTGATTATAACAAAAGAAGCATCAAGAGCATTGCTGAAATGGACCCCAATAAATGAGAGATTATTATATGCACGGTTCAACTCAAGATTCACGAAGCTGTCTATTATAGTTTGTTATGCACCAACAGAAGCAGCTGAAGAGGAATTAAAAGAAGATTTTTACAACAGCCTCCAAGCCACAGTAGAAACAATACCCAAGCATGATATGCTACTCATCTTGGGTGACTTCAATGCAAAAGTAGGTGAAGGAAATGAAGATAGAAGAAGAATCATGGGAAGAGAAGGAATCGGAGAAATAAATGAAAATGGAGAAAGACTGTGCAGTTTCTGTGAAGAAAACATGATGACCATCGGAGGGACAATTTTCCAACACAAAAACATCCATAAGGTGACTTGGAGGTCACCAGATAAAACCACAGAAAACCAAATCGATCACATACTAATAAACAACAAGTGGAAACGGTCACTACAAGATGTGCGAGCAAGGAAAGGAGCAGATATAGGAAGTGATCACAACCTTCTGGTAGCAAAAATAAAACTAAAATTAAGGAAAGCCAGAATCGGAGAACACAGAAAGATACATTTTGGTACAAGAAAACTGATAGACCAGCAAACAAGAAATGAATTCTCAATAATACTTAAGAACCGCTTCAGTGTCCTACAAGACGAAGCAGAAATGTCCATATTAGAGTTCAATAAAACACTACAGGAAACAGCAAAAGAGGTGCTGGGATATCGGAAAAGGAGAAAAGAGGAATGGATAAGTGAGACCACATGGGAAAAGATAGAGCAAAGAAAAGAAATCAAGAAAAAATTACTGAACACCAAATCACAACGGCTTAAAGAACGAGTTTTAAGTAATTATGCACAAAAAGACAAAGAAGTGAAGGAATCATGCCGTCAAGATAAACGTCAGTATTATGACAACTTAGCAGAGACAGCAGAGAAAGCAGCATATACAAATGACATGAAAACCATATATAAAATCACAAAGCAGATGACAGGTAACTTCAATACAAGATGTGAAAGTGCAGTGAGAACACAAAATGGACAACTGGTCAGTGGAGAAAGAGAAAAAATTGAAAGATGGAGGGAACACTTTAACACCCTACTAAACAGAACACAAGCAGCACAAGCAATAGATATACCTGAAGCAAAAGCGGAACTAAACATCAATACAGGACCAATAACAATAAATGAAGTAAAAGAGGCGATAAAGATGCTAAAATCAGACAGGGCACCAGGTGAAGATGAAGTGACTGCTGAGATGTTGAAAGCAGAAGAAACAGAAACACCAAAACAACTTTGCCGGATATTACAACAAATTTGGGATTTAGAAAAAGCCCCAGAGGAGTGGAAAACTGGTCTTATAGTAAAACTACCAAAGAAGGGTGACCTCAGAGATTGCGGGAACTGGAGAGGCATTACCCTACTGCCACTCACTAGTAAAGTATTTTGCAGAATAATCATCAACAGAATTGTACCAACACTTGAGGAAAAACTTCGGAAAGAGCAGGCAGGATTTAGGAAAGGAAGATCATGCATAGACCATATATTTGTACTTAGACAAATATTAGAACAGGCAAATGAATGGCATAGCACAACATATGCATTATTCATAGATTTTGAGAAAGCCTTTGACAGTGTCAACAGAGATGCACTGTGGAAAATCCTAAGATGGCATGGCCTCCCCCATAAAATAGTTAATGTAATCAAAGCCCTATACGAGGGTTTTCAGTGCAAAGTTATCTGTGGAGAACATACCTCCATCAGCTTTAGGGTACAAACAGGAGTGAAACAGGGATGTGTACTATCATCAACATTATTTATCTTGGCAGTAGACTGGTTAATGAAGGAGGCAACATCAGACAAACGCAGAGGATTACAATGGACCCTTAACACAGTGCTGGAGGACCTTGACTTTGCGGACGACATTTGTCTATTATCAAGCAGTCACAAAGATATGCAAGATAAAATAAACAAATTAACCCAGAATGCAAACAACATAGGACTAAAGATCAACGTAGGAAAGACAAAGTTAATGAAGCAAAATGTGAACAACAGAAATGTACTCAGAGTAGATAACAAGTTAGTGGAGGAGGTCAACGAATTTGTATACCTTGGCAGCAGAGTAGTAGAAAATGGAGACAGCACAGAGGACATCAACAGCAGACTTACTAAAGCAAACCAGGCTTTTGCAATGCTACAGAATATATGGAAATCAAATAAACTAAGCATAAATATGAAAATCAGGATATTTAAGAGTAATGTTCTAAGTGTACTACTCTATGGAAGTGAATGCTGGAAAATCACCAAAACCTTAGAAAACAAGTTGAATTCTTTCCAGACTAAATGTTTACGAAGATTTAAAAAAATATTTTGGCCAAACACCATAAGAAATAACATCTTATTGGCAGAAATGCAGATGAAACCACTGACAACAATTATTGAGGAAAGACGCCGGCGATGGTTGGGACATGTGCTCCGAATGACTGACAACTCACTACCAAAAATAGCACTAAGATGGACACCACAGGGGAGCAGAAGTAAGGGTAGACCAAAAGAGACATGGAGAAGAACAACAGAAAGGATGTTGAGCAATAGAGGGTCACCTGGGCAAGAGCAGAAAAAAAGGCGAAAGACAGGCATTTGTGGAAAACCCTTGCGGAAGCCCCATGTGCCCTGGGCACTTAAGGTTCAGAGAGAGAGAGAGAGATGTCTTGTTTTCTTGTCTTGTCAGGTAAGGATGTATGTGTATATATAATGAACTTGAGAATGTAGTATACGTTTATTGCATGCAATTACATAAGTAAGATTGTGTAGTGTGGAGACAAAACATTTATAATTCTTTTTACTTCATTGCTTGCAATGTTCATAGACTAACCCTGAGTATCTGTTACGGAACGAAAGTTGTGAGATGAATCAATACTGCAGTGTTAGACTTCCAACAAAGTGTATTTAATGTGTTGTTAATGAGCACACTTTGTGTATAAGCCTGACGTTAGCCTGAGAAACGCGCTGTTACAGTTCATTGAGTTTTTTTTTGTTTTTTTTTTTTGCCTTTATAATCAGAACAAGGCGTTATACGTACAAAATGATGGGAAAGAAATGAAAATGTGCCTTTTTGAAAAAGTCGAATCAGCTACTTCTCTCAGTTAACTTTCCAATCTTTAGAATATATATATATATATATATAATATATATATATATATATATATATATATATATATATATATTCTGCCTGACGTAAGTCACGAATGATTATTACTGTTGAAAATCCCATGACATTTTTTTGACTTTTGCTCACAACTAAGAGCTTTATAGTCACGTCGACACTGGATTCTTCTTTCTGTCACTCTGTGACAAAACGGACGCTACGGTAAGAAGAACAAAAATTACGTTATTTGAAAGTGTTTACTAATATTTTTCTGAAAAGTAAAACATAAATGTAAATTTAAATGAAAGGAAAAACTTATAGAGGAAAATAACTGAACTGAAACATCTAACATTTTGGACAATGCACAAGAATCTTTCGCATTGTTAAATTTGACCAGGTCTTGTTCTAAAAGAAAAATGTATCATTTACTATTGTTTTGATATTTTCCTTAATATATCCGTCTGTTATGATCAAGTCATGACTCCAGTTTCAGCAAATCATTTGATTGTAAGGAATTTCCTTGTGAAAGTTTTACAATGAAATAAATGTGTAAATGAAATAATGTATAATCCTTGTAATATTCTTCTAATGCACGGCCTTTTACGAAATATTTCTGAAAACTTTTACATGCCAGAAGCTCTACGTAAGAATTAATTATAATAAAAACTAAACTTCATACTTTAAAGAGATATAATGGGCTTGTGTAACTCTAACACAGGAAGGCAAGAATGCATAATTGTTACCGTCAGTTCATTATGGACGCTTGCACCTGAGTTGGTGAACTACTTTGCCGCTTTGTACACACTGAATGGCTTACTATCAATATTTGGAACAATATCAAATTTGGTCAATTTTCTTGTTTTCTACAAACAAGGACTTACCGACAGCCCTACTGTCACATTTATGGCGCTGTCACTCTGGGACATGGGCTTTTGTGTGTTCAGTTTTTTCGCTGTGATTTGCCAGTTGTCGGAATACTTTTTCCCAGTACCTAACTTTAGTTTGCTGACTGTGTACTTCGTATATTTTAGTAATATCAACAGCATGATGTTCACGGCATCAACTCTCCTGACAGTCTACCTCTCTGTGGAGAGATGTTCCTGTGTGGTGCTCCCTTTAAAAACGAAGGATATCTTCACAAAATCTCGGTCTATTTTCGTCAACTTCGTAATCCTTGGTGTTTTATTAGCTTTATACTCCACAACAGCCGCAAATCAAGGGTTAATTTTAGTGTTTAATGAAAGTGTGAATCGATCTGGTGTAGCAGTGTGGTATAGCAAAAATAGACGCTCAGTCAGTGTCGCCACAGATCTGTTTACTAGTGTTATAGCACCGATATCAGGCCAGTTTACCATCACGTTTTGCACTGTCTTTATGATATCTGGTATTAGATCGTGGGTCAACTTCAGACAAAAGGCCGTCCCTGCACGCCATAACCAGTTCTTATCCAGCATGGAAAGGACAACCTCCCCCAAAAGTTTATCCAAACATACACGTTCAAACAACCGGAAATCAAAATATATAACAAATAAAGAGGCCAGGTTAACAAAAATCGTTATTTTTCTTGCAGCCATATTTTTTTGTTGCAAGTTGCCTATCTTTTTCATCACTTGTAACAATATCGTGGAACCTGCAATAGAAACTGAGTTAACGTACATCATATCTGCCGGAATAATCACAGTAATTATTCGGTTCTCTGGTTTAGTGAATGCAAGTATGAATTTCTTTGTGTATTTCTATTTAAGTTCTTCTTATAAATCTGTTTTCCTCTCTGCTTTTAGGAGCGTAAAAGTCAAATGAAATAGATCGCAAACATTCTATGTAAGGTAATATGGTTAATTACTTTTATGAAAAAGTAACATTGTTTGGTAAAGTGATTTTGGGACATTGTTTGATTCATTTCTTTCACGAAAGTTCTAAATTCATTTTTTTTTTTTGGTATTCTCCTGCTTTGATCCTATAAACTTCCCACTTGGTCTACATTCTTATCTAGTCTTCTCCTGATTTGATCACATAAAGTTCCCTCTTGGTCTACATTCTTATCGAGTCTTCTCTCACATTCGACTCACAGACAATATATACGTCTGAGTTATTTAAAGATTTAAATTGTACTTTTATGCCCACACGAGAACATCTTTGTGTACAAGTAAACAGAGCTTGGATTCCACCAATGGTGTCTCCAGCTTATCGTGGTGGGGGAGATGGCGTGCTCCGGTGATACGAGGAGCTATACCCGCGGTAGTATAACTAATAGAAGGGTCACCCATGTAGAGGAGGTAAACGGAGAGGAGACTAGACGAAAAGAGACTCCCTGGTCTTCCAGGTTTGTGGGCGTGTGATCTTGGACCATCTATCTACCAAATAAACACACAAAAAAACAGTGCTACAGAAACATCAACAAAAGAGTCTACGTGTGGGGTCTTGGCGGAAGAGCGAGGGACTGCGACAATGATATCACCAATAAACGAGTTTGGACGAAAGCGTGAGGGAGGTATCCCGACTTACTCAGGAGAGGAGGGGGTTGCACAACATTTATCTCGGAGGCCCTGTTTAGTCCCTGTTGATTAGAAATTTTTTTTCCATCCATTATAGGGCCCCCTGAAGCCCTCCTGTCCCATAGGCCAGGGACAGAATGGACCTCCATGTCATTGTATATGTGTATGTATGTTTGTATGTGTGTATGTATATGTGTGTAAGATTGCATGTATGTATGTATGTATGTAAGTATGCGTGTATGTATGTATGTATGTATGTATATGTGTATGTATGTATGTATGTATTTTCAAGGTCGGACAATTAAGTAATGAGACTGATTTTATTATGGCCAAGACAAAAATGCCATCTGTGAAGCAAAGCATAAAATCCAAAGAGGCAACATTCATCTATGATCAGGCAAATTTTCATCGCCGCCCGAGAATCAGACAACAAACACGCCGCCATTTTCTTGGTCTGGTCAGAGGTGCAGTGTTACGTAATCAGCATGGAACAAAAAAGCTAACATTAAATTCTGTTTACAACTCGGAAAACGTGACAGTGAGACAGTTGAATTCATGCGACAAGTTTATGGGGATACTTGATTATCTAATGCACAAATATGCAGGTGGTATTCACGATTCAAAAGTGGTGTGGAAACGATTACAAATGCAACTAGACATAGACGCCAAATTTCTGTTCATAAATAGGAGTTCATTGCAAAAGTCAAACACAAGAAGATCGTTGTTTGACTGTGATGATGATGGCAGATGAATTTGATGTTAACCGAGAGACCATTTGTAAAATTTTAGTGGAAGATTTGGGCAAAAATAAAGTTGCTTGCCAGTTTGTACCACATTCTTTGTCTGATGACCAAAAACACCAGCGTGTTGAGTATGCAAAAGACATCATCAAAACGTACCGGAGAAAAAATATGTCTTAAATGTGATTGTTGCAGAAGATGAAACATGGATTTCCCGCTATGATCCCACGCCAAAGTGCTCACTGGAAGTCATCATCGTTACCAAAAGGCAAAACAATTCTTCTTCAAAAGTCGAAAGTGAAGAAAATGTTGGCGTGTTTCTACGACAGCAAAGTACTTATTCTCAAAGAATTTATTCCAGAGGGACAGACTGTCACTGCAAAAGTTTATTTGAGTATTCAACACCAGGCAGTTTTTTTCGTTCTTCATAAAGCACCGGCTCACAGGGCGGTAGCTGTACAGGAATTTTTGGCCCAAAAACAAGTGTGTGTTCTCAACCATCCACCCTATTCCTCTGATTTGTCTCCCTGTGATTATTTTCTATTCCCGAAATTAAAGTTACTATTTAAAGGACGCTTCTTTGACGATACTGACGACATCCTAAGGGATGCAACATCGAGTTTAAGGGTCATACCAACAGAAGAACTGGAGAGGTCGTTCCAGTGTTTGTTAGATCGTGCCACTCGCTGTATCAATGCACAAGGTAATTACTTTGAATAAAATACAAGTTATATCTTCAGTTGTTGTGTATTTTATTTTTTTTTATGTAATTAGTCTTATTACTTAACTGTCGGGCCTTGCATGTATGTATGTATGTATGTATGTATGTATGTATGTATGGATGTATGTATGTATGTATGTATGGATGGATGGATGTATGTATGTATGTATGGATGGATGGATGTATGTATGTATGTATGTATGTATGTATGTATGTATGGATGGATGGATGTATGTATGTATGTACGGATGGATGGATGGATGGATGGATGGATGGATGGATGGATGGATGGATGGATGGATGGATGGATCTATGTATGAAATTATCTATGAGTATGACGAGAGACGAAGGATTCAAACGCAGGATGTAATAGAAATAAAAAAGAAAGTATTATTCTTTCGGAAGTTACTTTTTTTCTTCTAAAATTAGAATATAACGGATAAAATTGTTTGTATATCAGTTTATAAATTCTTTCATCTATTCTTTCAGCTGAATGTTTATATTTTTCTATAAACATTTACCCCAGCGCCTACATGCATCCTTTATATAAATGTGAAACTTTCTATTCTCTTTCACATAAATATTTGCACAGATGACCTTTTCTGTCTTTCTTTCTTTCTTTTTAACTAGTGAGAGACTTTAGATAATGTTCAGACTCCCAGTTTTGACACTTTTTCTGACATAAGCTAGAACTGTATTTGTAGTCTAACGAAATAGCGAATTTCATTATCAGATAGTAAAGAAGTGGGCACGCAGGTCCGTCTCACATTCTACCCTTGATCAAACAACTTTCACTAACTTTTAAACTTTCATTTTAGTACATGGAGTAACATTTACATAAGAATCATGAAGAAAATTAACCTGACAACATCTTAACATTCAAGCTCTGATCTGCAAATGCAGTAGTACTTATATAACATACTAGATACATAACATATAATTAACATATCCATTGTAGAAGTCCTCAACATCATTAAGGACTTCTACAATGGATATGTTTGTGCAGTCATGACAGAAGAAGGGATGAGTGAATGGTTCCAGATTGAAACAGGCGTGAAACAAGGATGTATACGGTCTCCTTTACTTTTTGGGATTACAATAGACTTCATAATGACAAAATGCTGCACAGGTAACACAGGTATTGACTGGGTACATGGGACCCAACTAGAAGATCTTGATTTTGCTGATGACATAACTCTTATCAGTAATAATGTGAATTCCATGCAAGAAAAAACAGATATACTGTCTTCACTGGCTAGCAAAATAGGACTTGAAATTAACAAGGGCAAAAAAAAATACTGAAAATTCCTCTCAATCAAAATGGAAAAATACACATAGAAGGGACAGATATTGAAGACGTCAATCAATTTGCTTACCTTGGCAGCAACATAGACCAGGATGGTGACACCAGAAAGGAAGTTAGAATCAGAATTGCAAAAGCAGTATCAGTCTTCAAGAATCTTGAGAACATATGGAATTCAAAAGTTATAAGCACAGAAACCAAGTTAAGACTATTCAATTCAAATGTAATATCCACCCTCATTTATGCATGCGAAAGCTGGAAAACAACTAAAGAAATAGAAAAGAAATTAGATTCTTTTGAAAACAAATGCCTAAGGAAAATACTCGGCATCAGGTGGAATGAATTCAAGAACAATGCAGAGATAAGACAGATGACTGAACAACAACCAGTCTCACGGGTGATCAGGAAAAGGAGATGGACATATGTTGGTCACTTGATGAGAAGAAATGATCAGAGAATCTGAAAACAAGCTATCAGGTGGAACACAATAGGCCAAAGAAAAAGAGGCAGACCACGTGAAACTCGGAAGAGGACATTATTAAGAGAGGCCAAATTAAGAGGCATAAAATCCTCTGATGAGGTTGAAAGACTCGCCGAAGACATTAAAAATTGGCGAACTACTTTGCGAGCCCTATGTGACGTTTAACGGCATGGGAAGGATATAAGATATAAGATACATTATATACAGCACAGTGATGTTGCTGCAGATATATATTAAAAGCATATTTAAACAATAGAACTACTGATGCTAATCCGTAACATATTATTGTTACTACAAAAGTTTAGAGCTGTGAGAAAAGTACAAGCCGTAAGAAAGCATATAATCTATTTTAAAGAGATATTGAAAACAAAAGCTTGAAGTTGAAAGAAAGAATGTTACTTACAAGGTTTAAGTGAGATGGAAGAGTTTTCCAAAAATGACGGGAAAAGTAAGAAGTGAGATGGGAGATTATTCCAAAAGTGACGGGAAGAATAAGAAAAGAGATGGGAGATTATTCCAAAAGTGACCGGAAGAGTAAGACGTGAGAAGAAAGATTATTCCAAATATGACCGGCAGAGTAAGACGTGAGATGGAAGATTATTCCAAAAGTGACCAGCAGAGAAAGACGTGAGATGGAAGATTATTCCAAAAGTGACCAGCAGAGTAAGCAAGGCTTTTCTTATACTTGTTGATGCAGTATGTGCCTCTTCTCTAGGCACCAAACTGAAGTGGTATCGATGATGCTATTAACTGCAGCCAAAACTAATCTCAAATTAGTCCAAATTATTTTAAACATCTTCCAATCTTTCATCTGAAAGTTAACCTGAAGTAGATAAACACTTTCTTCAGCTCTCAGACATAACCCAAGCAAGACTGGCAACGTGGTGCAGTCCAGACAAAAAGACTTTTAACCAGATAGACTACATATTAATCAACAAACGATTCCGCAATGCATTCTTATCTTATATATATCTTATATCCTGCCCGTGCCGTTAGACGTCACATAGGGCTCGCAAAGTAGTTCGCCAATATTTCCTGTCTTCGGCGAGTCTTTCAACCTCAACAAAGGATTTTATGCCTGTTAACTTGGCCTCTCTTAATAATGTTCTCTTCAGAGTTTCACGCGGTCTGCCCCTTTTTCTTCGGCCTGTTGTGTTCCACTTGATAGCTTGTTTTGGGATTCTCTGCTCATTTCTTCTCATCAAGTGGCCAACATATGTCCATCTCCTTTTCCTGATCACCCGTGAGACTGGTTGTTGTTCAGTCATCTGTCTTATCTCTGCATTGTTCTTGAATTCATTCCACTTGATGCCGAGTATTTTCCTTAGGCATTTGTTTTCAAAAGAGTCTAATTTCTTTTCTATTTCTTTAGTTGTTTTCCAGCTTTCGCATGCATAAATGAGGGTGGATATTACATTTGAATTGAATAGTCTTAACTTGGTTTTTGTGCTTATAACTTTTGAATTCCATATGTTCTCAAGATTCTTGAAGATTGATGCTGCTTTTGCAATTCTGATCCTAACTTCCTGTCTAGTGTCACCACCCTGGTCCATGTAGCTGCCAAGGTATGCAAATTGATTGACTTCTTCAATATCTGTCCGTGCAATGCATTACTGACAACAAAAACCATGCCAGGAGCTGACTGCAATAGTGACCATGATCCACTCTGTGGAAAAGTTAGAATAAAACTAAAGAAAGCAAGCAGAAAAGTGAGAAACATCAAACTGAATACAGAACTTCTTAAAAATAACCAAGAACTGCGAGAACAATACAAAGTTATTATAACAAATAGATACAATGCAATAGCAAAGATAAATAGTATAGATGAACAATGGGAAATGTTAAGAGATTCTATCCACCAAACTGTTAAGGAGATAATACCACCAAAAAAAGAAGCCCCTAAAAATAAATGGATGACAGACGACATCTTAGGACTGATGGACAAGAGGAGGAGGAGTAAAAATAACGAGAAAAAATATAACAAGATAAATAAAGAAATAAGACGCAAATGCAGAGAAGCAAAAGAAGTGTGGTTAAATGAGCAGTGCAGACAGATAGAGGACTCTCATATTAAAGACAGCAAAAACATGCACAAACAAATTAATGAACTCACAGGCAGGAAAACAAAATATACCACAGGATGCCTGAAATCGAAAGAAAGTAAAATGTTAATGGGAAAAGAAGACATTGTGGACAGGTGGACAGAGTATATCGGTGAGCTATATGGAGGAGAAAGACCAGAATTAACACCAGATACTGAAAACTGTGAGGGACCACCAATACTTGAAGATGAAATCATAGATGCCATCAAACACATGAAGAAAGGAAAAGCGACTGGGCCTGATAATATAACAATATAAGAAATAGAGGCACTAGAGGAGACAGGAATAAAAATAATAACCAAGTTACAGAATGACATTTACAACAGTGGTTATATTCCCAGTGACCTGATTAAATCCACGTATATAGCACTACCAAAGAAACCAGGTGCAAAGGAATGTGACGACCACCGAACTATCAGCCTCTCATGTCACATAACGAAGCTACTTCTGAGAATAATTATGAGAAGAACAAGGAAAAAGATAAAAATGGAAATAGCAGATGAACAGTTTGGATTTGTGAAGGAAAGGGAACAAACAATGCCATTTATGCTTTACGAACACTAACAGAAAGAGCTTTAGAAGTACAGAAAGATCTCTACTTATGCTTCATTGATTACACCAAGGCATTCGAAAATGTGAAACATAATGAAATTATTAAATTGCTTGAAGACATCAATATAGACGGCAAAGACCTGAGGATTGTAAAACATCTATACTGGCAGCAAGAAGCAGCAGTTCGAGTTGAAAATAAAATTGGAAAATATCAACCTATAAAACAAGGGGTGCGACAAGGATGTGTACTATCTCCAGACTTTTTTTCTCTGTATAGCGAGAATATTCTAAGAACAATCATCACAGAACCAGGCATAAAAATTGGAGGATACAATATTAACAACCTTCGGTATGCTGACGACACAGTACTGATAGCTGAGAACCAACAAGACCTGCAAAATCTCTTGGATAAAGTCACCAAAGAAAGTGAACAGAAAGGCCTTACTTTGAACATCAAAAAGACAGAGACTATGGTTATATCTAAGAAACAGAATCCATCAGCATGCAATATTAAATTAAACGGAACTATTCTAAAGCAGGTGCAGAAATTCAAATACCTTGGAGCAGTAATAACTTCAGATGGGAAATGAAGAACAGAAATTTGGAACAGAATAGGCCAAGCAAAGGTTGAATTTCAGAGAATGAGAAACATATTAACCAACACATCCTTATCAATGAATGTTAGAAAACGAGTCCTAAAATGCTATATTGAACCTATCTTGTTATATGGAAGTGAATCAAGGACAATAGGCAAGTCTGCACAAAAATCATTGGAAGCAGCAGAAATGTGGTTTATTAAAAGAATGTTGCGAATCCCATGGACAGCAAAAATAACTAATGAAGAATGTATGAGAAGAGCTGGAGAGACAAAAAAAACCTTGTCAAAAAGATAAGAGAGAGACAATGTACTTTCATAGGACATGCAACGAGAAGAGGGGGCATTGAAAATATTATAACAACAGGAAAAATAGAAGGAAGAAGATCAAGAGGAAGACCAAGAGAAATGATACTGGACAGTCTGAGGGGATGGTGTGAGAGGAGATCACCAACTGAGCTGATGGCCTGCGTGAAGGATCGTGTAGTCTGGAGAAGCATAATAGCCAACGCCAGTCGGCACGGCACATGATGATGGTGATGATATCTGGAGGTGAGAGTCAAGGACTAATTTAACGTCTAGTGCAGGTTGTACAACTTTAGCACATGCTAAGAGAAAAATAGACAACCTGCAACAAAAGAATATAACTGCAAGAATAACAACTATTTTTGTTATTCTAGCTTCTTTATATGTGATATATTTTAGCTTCGGGTTGACTGATAATGTTGCTCGTGTGTGTACGTTTGGAGGAAGAAGTTGCCTTGGTGAGTAAAAATTGATTATGATTGCTGCAGACATTTTGTTGTCTGAAGTTAGTCTATGATTTAATACCAGACATCATAAAGGCGGTGCAAAATGTGATAGTAAGTTGTTCTGTAATAGGTAATACAACACAATTATACGTGTCCACGAATAGACTAACAGTTCCTCTGTCTTTAGAAAACCACATTACAACAACAGATCTATTCACATTGTTATCAAAGCGAAACATTATCACTTGTTTCGTTGAGATCGACGAGTAGAGAATGAGTGAAATGCCATTGATGATGAGATTGATCAAAACAGATCGAGATTTTGTGAAAATATTCTTTGTTTTAAAAGGGAACATCACACATCAAACATCTCTCCACAGACAGGTAGACAGTAAGGAGAGTCGATGCAGCGAAGATCATTGCGTTCCCATAACTAACATATACAAAATAGACAGCGAACAAACGGAAACTTGATACAGTGTAGAAGTATTCTATCAACTGGCAAAATAATACAAAGAAATTGATCACAGAGTAGCCAGCATCACAAAGTGGTAAAGCTGTAAATGTCACGGTTGGATTGTCTGTGATGCCTTGCTTCTAGTAAACGAGAAAGTTGGCGAAGTTGGTCATCATTCCAGACAGTGATAGTACACCAATCAAAACACACGTTACGACAAAGTAGTTCAGCAAATCTGGAGGAAGTGTCCACTGTAGGAACATATTAATAAAGTTACATTCTTGACTATCTATTTTTCATTTGCACAATGCCATATCTTTTCCTTATAGTGTCAAAGTTAGCTTTTCTAGCTATTAAGTCTTGCGTAGAACATACAAGAACTATTTCGTGTAGGCGTATTGATATGAAAGCACTACCAGCGTCAGACTTTCACCATCATAATTTCTTGCAATAAAGTTTCTTCTTTTCTACGCTGAAACTTGTGTCTTCATGTGTTGAACACTGAGGAATATATTAATGAGGACATAATCTGTACAATGTAAATGCTATAGAATAGTACTTCAAATATCAGCACAGAGAACACATATTTTTATACTTCAAAAACTTAATATTGAAGTAAAGAAAATTAAACAGAGAAAACTTAAATATTCTGGACATATTAAACGTTATGAGAATTTAGAAAAGTCAGTACATAATAGGAAAAAGAAATAGAAGAAGACCAAGCGAAGATGGCTGCAAGAGATTTTTGATGATCTGCGAATGGATGCATCAGCAGCAGGGCATTTTGCTTACAACCGAGAAGCCCACAGGAGAGCTGATAGGGAGGCAAAGTTCTACAAAGACCATGCAAATAACTGATTGATAGCTTCTTCAGATTATGACACAGAAAAATCATGGACTGATTCTCATTTATGAAATTGAAGTGATATCTGGTCACTATTAAATGCGTCAAATACAGAACCTAACAGCGAAATATTGATTGTACGTCTAATATTATACTGGTCTTACCGACTTACATCCCAATATTATCTCTGTATCTGAGATCTGTCTCTAGTGTATGAGAATACGGGATTAATTTACTTCAACCATAATTCCTGGAAAGTTTTAATCTCAACACGGAATCGGCTTCGACAGCTTTTTCACAGGAATTTTTGTTGAAGTTGTAACTGTGGTATAAATCAGAGATTCTTGATTAGTTTTTTTTTCCTTAAGCGCGATCTTAAACGAACAATGGACTGGAACCGCCACCCGTAACAAAGGTTTAAAAATATTTAAATTAAACCATAAATAAGTATTTCAATTAGCAGTAGCAAGTGTGGTTATGGTTATTTTAATATTTATTCCTCGAAAATGTAAAATAGCAGATGTCTCTATAATTCAGTAATTTATAAAATGTTTGTATTATTTTTTTCTCTATTTTTATGTTTTTGAAAGACATTATGTGATATCTTTTCACTAACCTAACTCAGATCCCTCGCATCCTAAATTAGGGTCATGATCATCATCATCATAATGTGCCGTGCCCACTGGCGTTGGCTATTATGCTTCTCCAGACTACACGATCCTTCATGCACGCCATCAGCTCAGTTGGTGATCTCCTCTTACACCATCCCCTCAGACTGTCCAGTATCATTTCTCTTGGTCTTCCTCTTGATCTTCTTCCTTCTATTTTTCCTGTTGTTATAATATTTTCAATGCCCCCTCTTCTCATTGCATGTCCTATGAAAGTACATTGTCTCTCTCTTATCTCTTTGACAAGGTTTTTTGTCTCTCCAGCTCTTCTCATACATTCTTCATTAGTTATTTTTGCTGTCCATGGGATTCGCAACATTCTTCTAATAAACATGATACCATGATGAGGGTCATGATCCCAATTTGGAAAATACTGATCAAAGCAAATACTGTAAATGTGAAGTTATCACACTGTTATAATATTGTCACTTCCTTGTTATTAGTTTAATTCACTGTTCAGAACGTTCAAGTTCAGACTTTGTTGTCAACGTTTCTATATACATGTACAGGTTACTTCCCTTACATCTAAAGATATAAATGTCTGCAAGCCCATGGGCCTCTACTTTTTCATGAAATTATTGAATAATCTTAACTTCAGATTTAAAAAAGGAAAATTTATTTTAAAATCGCTACCTCATGAAACAATGAATCACTTGCAGTGATTTACAGTTAATTATATTAGGATATCCTATCATTATATTTAGGTACAAGGAAGTTCAAGGAATTAATATGTTATAAAAGTAAATGCTAGATAAACGATACTTCTGTCCTAGAGGGAATGTTAAATCAATTCGAATATCTCTCTCTCTCTCTGAACCTTAAGTGCCCAGGGCACATGGGGCTTCCGCAAGGGTTTTCCACAAATGCCTGTCTTTCGCCTTTTTTTCTGCTCTTGCCCAGGTGAGCCCTCTATTGCTCAACATCCTTTCTGTTGTTCTTCTCCATGTCTCTTTTGGTCTACCCTTACTTCTGCTCCCCTGTGGTGTCCATCTTAGTGCTATTTTTGGTAGTGAGTTGTCAGTCATTCGGAGCACATGTCCCAACCATCGCCAGCGTCTTTCCTCAATAATTGTTGTCAGTGGTTTCATCTGCATTTCTGCCAATAAGATGTTATTTCTTATGGTGTTTGGCCAAAATATTTTTTTAATTCTACGTAAACATTTAGTCTGGAAAGAATTCAACTTGTTTTCTATGGATTTGGTGATTTTCCAGCATTCACTTCCATAGAGTAGTACACTTAGAACATTACTCTTAAATATCCTGATTTTCATATTTATGCTTAGTTTATTTGATTTCCATATATTCTGTAGCATTGCAAAAGCCTGGTTTGCTCTAGTAAGTCTGCTGTTGATGTCCTCTGTGCTGTCTCCATTTTCTACTACTCTGCTGCCAAGGTATACAAATTCGTTAACCTCCTCCACTAACTTGTTATCTACTCTGAGTACATTTCTGTTGTTCACATTTTGCTTCATTAACTTTGTCTTTCCTACGTTGATCTTTAGTCCTATGTTGTTTGCATTCTGGGTTAACTTGTTTATTTTATCTTGCATATCTTTGTGACTGCTTGATAATAGACAAATGTCGTCCGCAAAGTCAAGGTCCTCCAGCACTGTGTCAAGGGTCCATTGTAATCCTCTGCGTTTGTCTGATGTTGCCTCCTTCATTAACCAGTCTACTGCCAAGATAAATAATGTTGGTGATAGTACACATCCCTGTTTCACTCCTGTTTGTACCCTAAAGCTGCTGGAGGTATGTTCTCCACAGATAACTTTGCACTGAAAACCCTCGTATAGGGCTTTGATTACATTAACTATTTTATGGGGGATGCCATGCCATCTTAGGATTTTCCACAGTGCATCTCTGTTGACACTGTCAAAGGCTTTCTCAAAATCTATGAATAATGCATATGTTGTGCTATGCCACTCATTTGCCTGTTCTAATATTTGTCTAAGTACAAATATATGGTCTATGCATGATCTTCCTTTCCTAAATCCTGCCTAATTCGAATATAAAACATATAAATGATGTTCGCTTTAGACGGCTTTGGAAATGTACGGAACACCGTTATCATCATTTTCGTCTATACATTTCATATACTTAGAGCTCATCTGTTTTTGTAAGACATAAAATGATGGTTAGAAGCGGCTATCGTCAAACTTATTACAAAGAGAGATAACTCTTACAAAAATGCGGTGTATTTTATAATTATTAAAATATCTTGATGTTTACTTTTACCTGATATTATGATCTGCTTTACTTAGGTATAGTTTTTTACACATAAATTGAAAGCCAGTTTGAAATGTACATTCAGAGAAAACGTTGAAAGTTATTTTTGATGGTTTGAGATGTCGAAAATCACTAATTCGTGCATATTTTTTTATCATCTTTTAGGGTGAAGTATTTGAATAAGAGATATGTCTGGGCTATCAGGAAAATGATCATGAAAGATGAAAAATATGACTTGGGGAATTCAAAAAATATTTAATCAATCAGATTTTAGAAAAAAAAAGAAAAATAGCAAGTATTGACAAGTCCGTTTGCAATAGAAATGCAGATGTATCATCGTGAAGAAAAAAAATGCATATACACACACGACAAATAACATGCACTGCTAGAAGTGATGGGATCATGTTCTTAAAAACGTAGAAAAAGATAAGTTGGAAAACCGTTGATGCGACACAATACTTCATTTGTCTCATACTCCCAACATAAGATCGTAAACTACCAACAAATAATTAGAGGTAGACAGAAGAAACAACTCAACAGTGTTCGTTTCCTTCTCAACGGTTCTCAAAGTGTGTGCGTTTGTGCCTTTCCTCGTGGATCAGACCAGAATCTGCAGCTACTTTCCAGAATATTATATTTTGATAATATGACAAACATAAGCCAGACTGTTGTCACATTAGTTGAGGCTGGTATTATGACATCTCGATAAACCCAGTTTAATTTAAATGTTGTCTACTTTAAAAAAAAACATTTTTTGACATTTTGATGTTTTCCTAAACCTGTTGCTATATCGTTGTAGTGTATTTTGTTGTAATTTGTTGTGTATGTTGTTTATAGTTTAGTCACATGGATCTACATAAATAAAACATTTGGCATTTTAAAAACTCGTTTCTCCATCATCATTAACGTGCTCTTTCCTCTATTTCCATCAGATACTTAAGATTAACATCACTGCACATATGACACGTTCACCTGTGCTTCACTTTTATACCCGCACTCTAAGCTCGGTTCATTGAGCCAGCAGACTTATAGCGCCTGTTTTTCCTTCTTTTCACTTTGTCTCTTACCATTGTTGTCGTCTGGCGAAGGACTCTTGCCGAAATATTGTATCAATGTTTTGTTCCTATAGTAAAGGTTTTTTCCTATAAGTTCAGATGTTCCATTTACATTCCACATTCTAAGATATGCGACTGAAAATATGAGAGTAATGTTTTATAATATCAGAATATGAGGCTGTGTTGTAGCGCTTCTACTAAGCACCGGGATTTTCTTCACGCATGCCTTTCGGGGAATATCAGACACTTTAGTCTGTTAAAAGAATATCGGACACTTTAGTCTGTTAAAAGAATATCAGGCACTTTAGTCTGTTAAAAGAATATCAGGCACTTTAGTCTGTTGAATGGAGTGTATTGACTAGTTTTTAAAACGTTCCTTTCTTTTTTTTTCTCTTTTTTTTTTGTTCACGATCTATGTCTCTAAATGTCTTACAAGTTAAAACATCAAACCATACATTTCAAAGACAGTAAGATACAAACTCTACTGAAGACACTAATGTTTCAAAGAAACAATGTATAAAGACTTTCAAAGACAGTAGTAAACAACAATTTTCAGAGACAATAATATACAAATATTGTCAAAAACAGTAATATACGTAAGCCAGCAAATAGAGCTCTCTTTTTGTCGTGGGTGAGTACGATGTTGTATATCTCTGTCTATATCTGGCCATGCCAATCAGGCGCTGGTCTTCACTGATGACCACAACCATCCATCCTTTGTTCTTTATATAAGATCTGTGTTGGACCGCGGTCTGTGGCACTCTTTTTTAGTCATCAAGTATCTTGTTTCTGTGTCTTCCTCTGTCCCTTTGTGTCTCTAGTTTTCCTGATATCACCAGGTGTTCCATTTCTTTACTTCTCAAAACATGTCCTACAAATCTGGTCTGTCATGTTCTGAATCTTGCCATAATTTCTCTCTTTTGCCCAGCCTGACTTAGAACCTCTTTATTTGTTTTCTTGGCTGTCCATGACATTCTCTTCATTCTTCTTATAAACCACATCTCGGCTTTCCTCAATTTTTCCAGTTGCCACAATGTGTTCCAATTTTCCTCTTCTCAGGAAATGTCCTACAAATCTCGCTTGTTTGCCTCTGATCTTTGCCGTAATTTGCCTTTTAACTCCAGCCTCTCTTAAGACTTTTTCCTTGATTTTATTACCTGTCCATGGTACCTTCAACTTCCTTGTTATGAACCACATTTTCATGGCCTCCATTTCTCGCTGTAATGTCTTATTCATGGACCATGCTTCATATCAATAAAACAAAATTGGCTCGATGTAACATTTAAGTACTTGGAATCTTGTTTCCATTGATATGGACCTGTTTCACAAGATGTTTCTCATTTTCTGGAATGCTGACTTGGCCTGAGCACGTCTGCCTTTTATTTCTTTGCGACGTTTCCCATCAGCTGTTATCATTGTTTCTACTTGAATCTATCAAATTGTTTCAGTTCTGTGCCATCGATGGTAATGATACATTTTGTTGGTATTCTTTACTTTGAGATGACCATCACTTCAGTCTTCTTTTTATTCAGGCTGAGACCTTTACTTTTACTTTCACGAACTACGATGTCCAGAAGAGCCTGTAGCTCCTCTTCACTTTTAGCAATCAGAACTGTGTCGTCTGCATATTTAAGTTGTTAAGATTGTTCCCGTCAATTGATATTCCTGGCAAGCTCTCTATATTTATAATTATGTTTTCGCTGTACAAGAAAAAGAGGTCAGGATATAGAACACATCCTTGTCTCACTCCAAGTTTTATGTCTTGGAATGCTCCTATTTGGTTCTCAACCTTCATTCCTGGTCTTTGCTGCGAGTATATGTTTTTGATGAGTTTCAGGTCTTTTCCATCTATATTGATGTCTTCCAGCATTCTTATAAAAATAAAGATCATTCATTCATTCTTTGTGTATCTCTATGTGTCTCTCTCTGTGTGTTTCTATCTGTCTTTCTCTCTCCGTCTGTCACTCTTTGCCTCTGTCTCTGTCTCAGTATGTCTCTCTCTGTCTCGGTCTCTGTCTCTATTTCTCTCTCTCTGTCTCTCTCCGTTTCTCTCTATCTCTCTCTGCCTCTCTGTTTCTGTCTCTCTCTGCCTCTCTGTCTCTGTCTCTCTGTTTCTGTCTCTCTCTGTTTTTCTATCTCTATCTCTCTCTCTGTTTCTCTATCTCTGTCTCTCTTTGTCTCTGTCTCTCTTTCTGTCTCTCTCTCTCGCTCTCTCTCTCTCTCTCTGTTACCTGTGAAAGAAAACTACATGACACAAAAAAAATCTGGCGCGCCCTAAGCATAACTATAAATCTTTACAAACAAAACCAAAACTAGCACTAACTCATTGGTCTCACCAAAACACATACTTACCACACATACGAGTAACACTTATATTAATCACATGCACTTAAAAGTACAAAAGAATTCATCACCACACCAAGAACAATAACAATTCTACTTATTCTGCTAGCTCTTTCATCGTATGCAAAGACCCAACTGGTCCTTCCCTCCGAACATGGTAGAGGAATTTAGTCTTACCATGTTGTACTCTCATGGATGGTTGTACTCTCATGGATGGTTGTACTCTCATGGATGGTTGTACTCTCATGGATGGTTGTACTCTCTAGACTTGCTTCAGTTCTTGACATTTACTTTGATGTTACATTGTGCTAGTGTTTCTTGGAAATGACCAGGACCTCGCTTTTCATCTAATATCTTTACATTTTTTGTGGCAAGTAAGCAAATCTGTCAATACTCATTACTTTTCATTAATATTTAATAATATGATTATCGTTTGAAACCAGAAAAGTATATCATTCCCCCCTTTTTTCATCTTTCAATCTAATTTGCAAGCTGGTTCAAACAACAACTTCCTATGTTAAGATAATGCTCCAAATTACTGTGCAGTCCTGCACGAACTGGTAATATTCTTCCTATCAAATGACATGAAACTATCTACTCTGCAAGTAGCGTACATTTTTGTAAAAGAACAAAATAAAGGTACTCTTTTCATGCCTTAGAGGCACATAGGGATATGATGCTAGTGCCCATATTTTCTTGACCTGTCAGCACACTAGAGCGCGATATGGTCAGTATCACGGATGGCTGCCTTTTCCTTTCCCAACTTCAGAAGAAGTCGGGAACCCATTTCTACATCTGGGTGACTGGAGTGCCTCCGGCCAGATTTGAATCCTCGATCTTCGCCAACAGAGACCAGTGCACTAACCACTTCGCCACAAAGACACCCACACATTTCTGAATTACCTTTAATTGATTAAAAATATATTGAAATACGAAATATCATAAACTAAAAAGAACTTCAAAAAATTATAAAACGGGCTGGAGTTTTTCAATAGAAGGAGTCAAAGTTTTGTTTAATTTGTAAAAGCACCAGGCTTTTAGAATGTTCCCTGTGTAATCTATAACACAGGAACAGCGCAGTTAAAGTATTTTATCGCTCAATTTGAACGACGGCGGTGTAGCTTGGCTAATATGTTTCCCATTCTCTGAAATGCAGTCTTTGCTTGGCCTATTCTGTTCCTAATTTCTGTTCTGCATTTTCCATCTGAAGTTATTACTGCTCCAAGGTATCTGAATTTCTGTACCTGCTTTAGAATAGTTATGTTTAATTTATATATATATATATATATTCTGCCTGACCTAAATCACGAATGATTATTACTTTTGAAAATCCCGTGACATGTTTTTGACTTGTGCTCATAACTAAGAGCTTTATCTCCACGTTGACACTAAACTCTCCCTCTTTCTGTCAATCTGTGAAAAAACGGAAGCTACGATATGAGGAATAAAAATTACAATGTTTGATAATATACACTAATATTTTTCTATAACATAAAAAAATGTAAATTAAAATGAAAGGTAAAACATACAGAGGAAAACAAGTGAATTGAAAAATCTAACGTTTTGGACAATGCACACGAGGCCTTCTGGTGACAATTTTGTACAGGTCATAATGTTCTAATAAAAAATTTATCTACTATTAGGCTCCATCATCCGTGGACTCCGGATACGCCCATGGGTGTTTCGGTCTTTTCCTTAATATGCCCGTCAGTTTCGAGCAAGTCATGACACCAGCTTCAGCACATCATCTGATTGAAAGGAACTTCGTTTGTCAAGAAAAAAAGTGTTCGTTCTTGGAGTTTTACAATTAATTAAATTCTTGCAATGTGTAATTCTTGTAATGTGTAATCCATATAATGTGTAGTTCTTGTAATCCTCGCGCTTTTACGAAACAGTTTTCAAATTTATTTATGCCAGTAGCTCTCTAAACAAGAATTAATTGAAAGAAAAACTTTACTTCAGACTTTAAAGAGATATAATGAGCGTGTGTAACTCTAACACAGAAAGGCAAGAATGCAGAATTTTTACTGTCAATCCATGGTGGAAGGTTACACCTGAATTGCTGAACTACTTTGCCGCCTTGTGCACATTGATTGGTCTACTATCAATATTTGGAACACTATCAAATTTGGTCAACTTTCTTGTTTTCTACAAACAAGGACTTACCGAGAGGCCTACTGTCACATTTATTGCTCTATCACTCTGGGACATGGGCTTCTGTGTGATCAGTTTTTTCGGTGTGATTTGCCAGTTGTCAGAATACTTTTTCCCAGTATCTAACTTCAGTTTGCTGACTGTGTACTTCGCATATTTTGGTAATATCAGTGGCATGACTGTCACAGCATCAACTCTCCTGACAGTCTACCTCTCTGTGGAGAGATGTTCCTGTGTGGTGCTCCCTTTAAAAACGAAGAATATCTTCACAAAATCTCGGTCTATTTTCGTCAACTTCGTAATCCTTGGTGTTTTATTAGCTTTATACTCCACAACAGCCGCAACTCAAGGGTTAATTTTAGTGTTAGAAAGTGTGAATCGATCTGGAGTAGCATTGTGGTATAGCAAAAATAGACGCTCAGTCAGTGTCCCTATAGAACTATTTACTAATGTTATAGCACCGATATTAGGCCAGTTTACCATCACATTTTGCACTGTCTTTATGATATCTGGTATTAGAAGGTGGGCTAACTTCAGACGAAAAGCCGTCCCAAAAAGGAATAATCAGTTCTTATCCAACCAGGCAAAGATGACCTCCCCCAAGAATTTATCACAACTTAAAAGTTCGAACAATCAGAAATCAAAATATATAGCAAATAAAGAGGCCAGGTTAAGAAAAATCGTTATTTTTCTTGCAGTCATATTTTTTTGCTGCAAGTTGCCTATCTTTTTCTTCGCTTGTAACAGGGTTGTGGAACCTGCAATAGAAACTGCATTAATGTACATCACACATGCCCGAATAATCTTAACAATTATTCAGTTCTTTGGTTTAGTGAATGCAAGTATGAATTTCTTTGTGTATTTCTATTTGAGTTCTTCTTATAAAACTGTTTTCCTCTCTGCTTTTAGTTGCCTAGAAGTCAAATGAAATAGATCGAAAAACTTTCTATGCAAGGTTAATTAATTTCGTTAAAATTAACTTTGGTTGAGTAAGTAATCTTGGCATATGGTGTGATTCATTTGTGTCACGTAAATTTTCATTTCATTGTTTTGTTTTTTTTTTAGTAATCTTTTCCTGATTTGATCCCATAAATTTCGCTCTTGGTCTACATTATTATGTAGTCTTCTCCTGATTTGACCACATAAAGTTCCCTCTTGTTCTACGTTCTTATCTAGTCTTCTCCTGATTTGACCACATAAAGTTCCCTCTTGTTCTACGTTCTTATCTAGTCTTCTCCCGATTTGACCACATAAAGTTCCCTCTTGTTCTACGTTCTTATCTAGTCTTCTCCTGATTTGACCACATAAAGTTCCCTCTTGTTCTACGTTCTTATCTAGTCTTCTCTCGCGTTCGACTCACAGGCGCTGTGTCTGAGTTATTTAAAGAGTTAAATTGTACTTTTATGCCCACACGTGAACATCTTTGTATACAAGTAAACAGAGCTTGGCTTCCACCAATGGTGTCTCCAGCTTATCGTGGTGGGAATTGCCGCACTTCGATGATACGAGGAGCTACTAGGGGTGATTGATAAGTTCTCGGCATAAGGTACAACGGATTATTTGTGGACAACATTTTTGGGTTATTCCTCAACATAATCCTCTTACGAGATTATGCACTTAGTTCAGTAATCCTGGAGCATACGGATCACTTCTTTGTAAAAGTCAGCATCTTGTGCCAGTAGAAAGTGGTCTGCAGCATGAATGACGTCATCATCTGAAGCAAATTTGCAACCACTGAGCTCCTTTTTGAGTTTAGTAAACAGGTAATAGTCCGTAGGGTCAAATCTGGGGAATAAGGTGGATGTTCAAGAAGCTGAAAGCCGCATTCATGGATGGCAGCCATTGCGACCGAAGACTAACTGGAACATTGTCTTGATGAAAGATGACTCCTCTCGTCAATTTCCCTCGACACCTTTTCTTCAATTTAACCCGCAGTTGCTTCACAAGATTAGCGTAATAGGCCCCGGTGACCGTTCTGCCCTTTTGAAGATAGTCTACCAATAGCACACTTTCTGATTCCCAAAAGATAGAAGCCACCACTTTGCCTGCATATAGAACCACCCTTGCTTTCTTTGGAGGTGGGGATCCATGATGTTTCCACTGCTCTGACTGCTCTTTGGTTTCTGGTTGAAAATGATGAACCCAAGTCTCATCATAGTCACAAATTTCTGAAGGAAGTATTCAGGATCTGCAGAAAAATGGCCAAGATTATCTCTTGACATGTTGAGACGCTGTCGTTTGTAATCAGCTCCAAGAAGACCCATCCAGCAGAGAACTTTGTCATTTTAAGACCATTGTGAATAATGGCATGAACACTTTCCTTGGAGATGCCCAACTCAGTAGCAATGTACCGCTCAGTTAGTCGTCGATCCTCCATTATCATGTCATGGATTCTGCCGCTGGTTTCATCCGTGGTTACCGTTCTTGTTTTTCCTGGACGGGGATCATCATCAAGACTCTCCCTTCCATGTTTGAACTGAGCTGGCCATTTCTTCACTGTGATGTAATAAGGGGTACTCTTCCCTAGAGTCTTTACCATATACTCATGGATCTCCTTCGATGATAAGCCCTTGATGCAGAGGTAGCGAATGCCTATCGATGAGAAATGTTATCTATTTTACAATTTCTGCCACCCCTGGCCACTTCAGTAGCCTGTAAAAAAATTGATTGCAGTTAATTTTTTAAAACTTGGTGTTTAATCTTACATTAACCTGATCTACAAATGCACCTAATATCAACTGTGTGTTTCAAGTATTTGTACCTTAAGCCGAGAACTTATCAATCACACGTCGTATACCGGCGATAATATTATTAACTTCGCAATGAACAGTAAGCTGTATGTTTGTTTTACTCGAGTGTGTTAGTTTAACACGGAAGATCTGCATCATACACATTTTGATTTAGTGACTACTGAAGGGAATCAAGATTATTTGCTGTGTGATTTATTTATGCTAATTAGTAGAACCTGTGAAGTTTGAGGGAGCTTGGACAGTGTGATCTCTTGATTGTTTTGTGTTCGATACTGGAGTGAAATAAACTGCTTGATATTTGACTGAGTACTCTGATTCTTGCATCAAACTACATGTGTATACTCTGTTGAGTTGTATCAAACTACATGTGTATACTCTGTTGAGTTGTATCAAACTACATGTGTATACTCTGTTGAGTTGTATCAAACTACATGTGTATACTCTGTTGAGTTCCATCAAACTACATGTGTATACTCTGTTGAGTTGTATCAAACTACATGTGTATACTCTGTTGAGTTGCATCAAACTACATGTGTATACTCTGTTGAGTTGCATCAAACTACATTTGTATACTCTGTTGAGTTGTATCAAACTACATGTGTATACTCTGTTGAGTTGTATCAAACTACATGTGTATACCCTGTTGAGTTGTATCAAACTACATGTGTATACCCTGTTGAGTTGTATCAAACTACATGTGTATACCCTGTTGAGTTGTATCAAACTACATGTGTATACCCTGTTGAGTTGTATCAAACTACATGTGTATACCCTGTTGAGTTGTATCAAACTACATGTGTATACCCTGTTGAGTTGTATCAAACTACATGTGTATTCTCTGTTGAGTTGTATTAAACTACATGTGTATACTCTGTTGAGTTGTATCAAACTACATGTGTATTCTCTGTTGAGTTGTATCAAACTGCATGTGTATACTCTGTTGAGTTGTATCAAACTACATGTGTATACTCTGTTGAGTTGTATCAAACTACATGTGTATACTCTGTTGAGTTGTATCAAACTACATGTGTATACTCTGTTGAGTTGTATCAAACTACATATGTATACTCTGTTGAGTTGTATCAAACTACATGTGTGTACCTTGTTGAGAGCCGCTTAAGAGAGACAGTGTTTTTAGAATAACTTCCATTGCTTGCGTTTCCTGATCTGCAGTTAGATTCGTCCTCGTAAAAGAAAATATATGCATAGTTACATAGAAATTATTCGTGGAGAATTGTTTTAGCTCCATTGTCACAGCTATAACAGTGAATGTGAGGAGGTGAAATGAAAGACAATATGTGTGTTATAGAAGGAAGTTCACGCGTTGCATTATTTCTTGTTTGTCTCGTTGTCTGCTGGCTCGGTGGTTGGTGCACTTGTTTGTCAGGGTGAGACAAATGAGTTGGTGGTTGGTGAACTTGGTCCTCATGGTGAGACAAGTGAGTTGGTGGTTGGTGCACTTGTTTCACACTGTGAGACAAATGAGTTGATGGTTGGTGACAGATAAAAGAGATGGTGACTGCAGTAAAACTGGTTTAAATAATAAAGTTAGATAGAGGTGTATGGTGTAGTTTTACAAAGTGGCAGAGGGAGTGAGTTTTTTCTCACGGTGAGACAAGTGAGTTAGTGGTTGCAGCACAGGCAGGCTGTTTGAGAGGGCATGGGGTTCGAGGTCTGACCAGGCCTAGAAGGGGTAATGGACCTGTAGTGGATGAGGGCATAATCAGGATTTACTGATTGACTGATTGATTTCTTTGATTGATCTTTATTTCCAAAGGGTTAGGAATTGGGCACGCAGTCCCATCTGAGATTCTTCTCTTTATCGCACAACTTGCTCTCTATCTATTCCGTTAATATATAATGTGCGTGTCGGCCTGGTTGGCTGAGTGGTTAGGCGCTCGGTTTATTAATCCAGTGGTACAGGGTTCAGTCCCAGCAGTCTGACTTTTTTCTCGTACACACTAAAAAGGCCCCGGGGGTTCACCCAGCCTCTAAAAATAGGTAGCAGAGAAATCTGGGAAGGTAAAGCTGCCAAGCGTGATACTGCCTACATCATACTTTCATGTGTCGAAGGTTATGGAAAATACGGGCATGACATCGTATTCCCCAATATGCCTTTATGGCAAGGAAACGGAAATGTTACCGTACCTATATAATGAACATAAGCGACATGGAAAAAGCTGAGAAAAATAAAACATTTACCTTTCACTCTTATCTATGCATTCAATGCAGAAAGTAAGTACATGTATGCAAAAAAGAATAATTCTCGCAATCTCACACTAATCAAGCATGAAAAAATGGACAGGAAACGGTTTATATAAGTGTAATATCAAGAGACAAAACAGCCAATTGGAGATGGCAAAGGATGATGATGATGTTTATGATCTAGAAAACAGGCAAAAGCATGTGATTTCATAATTCTGTTTCTTAATCCAGTCTGTCTCGCTGTGGAACTGATTAAAACAAATTATTTTTAGAAAAACGTCGAGTTACAGCAGGGACAGCAACTCGCGGACAGAAATCACTGGATGCTGTTAAAGTAACAGTAAATCTGTTCATTCGGTATCTCCAACTTTACAGGTTTTAAGATGAAAAGAAATTGGTAGACTTTAATGAATGAAAACATATGAAAATAATGACGCTTTGAATAAATCCTGTTCTGTTATATATAGCGACTTACATAAACTTGATATAATAGTACAGGGAATAAGTAAGAGTTATCTGCGGTTTATAAACATAAATAGATTTTGGATTAAGGTATATAAAAATACAAACACAAAGCCACCGCAGCAAAGTTGTGATAACAAAATGTTAAAACTATTTAAAACAAAAGTAGTAACAGCTTTATTAGTTAACGTGGACCACGGCTCCCCCCCCCCCCATTCCTGTTTGTTTTATATCATTCACGTGATTTTATCTTCTATCTTTCTCTATTTCTGTGTCCTATTTGTTCTTTAATGATGGAAGTATCAACAGAAACGTTAAAACTGTGTGCTCGTTAATTAATAAAGTTGTTCCTGTCTCTGTTTTAAAGTCTTAATACTTTATGGTGTGATAGTGTCTCATGCTGTGGGTCTACCTTTATTTTTCATTTAAGGCGAAGCTCCATACTTCTTGAACTGGTTGCTTCGATTCTATCCATCTGGCTATTCTATTGTCCAGCCCAGTCAACATTTTATCTGGAACTTGACATGGACGTAGGTTTATAACTTTGGTTGCATGACAGTTTCATCTAAGTAAAAAATGCATTATTAAGAAAAGGTCTTTGTTCTTGTTCTTCATGGCTGAATGGGTTAGGGCGTGTTGTTCTCTTGTGGCTAAGCGGTTGCTTGTTGTGCAGGAGTCTGGAGTTCAGTTCCCAGGCATCCACTTACTACATTTCTTTGCGACAATATCGCAGCACTGCACCCGTACATCTGGAGTTTCCAGGAATATTTGGATCAGCAAAGCTTTGGACATCCCGTTCTAGGAGAAGATGTTAATGCAAAGAGTTGGGGTAACACCAAGAAAGCAGGGTATAAAGAAATTTGCAAAAAGCAACAGAGGATTAAAAGTTTAACTAAATACTTTAATACAGTCTTCTAGCAGAGAATCCACGGAGTCTACAGAAATTACTAGATAAGATACACAACACAAGCCAAGTATGGGGACTGCAGAGAGAAAGAAGAAAAAAAGAAATACTCGTGTTCGGCAGGGAAGACCAAAAGCCACACATAGAACAACGGGAAACGAGCAAGAGACAAACTACAGCGACCTGTGACAAATACCAAGGATGAGAGATGAGACTGATGTCAGAGATAAACTGTAGAACAGACATGGCAAGACACACATTCAACACCATGAAGACAATGCTGTTATCCAAGAATCTGTCCATTCAGACAAAAATAAGAGGTTTATAAACTGCTGTTTCTTTTCCAATGACTGGCTAGCCTAGTGGTTAGAGCATTCATCTAGCAATCGAATGGTCCAGGGTTCGAATCCCCAGTTGAGCGGGATTATTCTTCCGTCAAATAGGGACCCGAGGTCGACCTAACCTTGTAAAATGGGTACCAGAGAAAATCTTGGAAGGAAAGGCAGCAAGGAAAGGAACTGGCCACCTTACCTCACACACTGATGGCCCAGCATATTGAGGTCTCTAACACTTCATCCCCTACGGCATTTGTTATGGGATTACTTTTACGTTTTCTTTCAGGTCTGTACTAATGTACACTAATGTGTACTAATGCACACTAATGTGTACTAAAGTACAAAGCAGAAACCTGGACTCAATTTTTACCCTCTGAGTAGTTATTTATTGTTAGAGGAGGTAGGGAATGAATGAGATGATAAATTGTTTTCCAGCCAACAAAGGTTATGTACGGGACCTTATATAGACACCAACTGGGAGGGCAAAAGAGCTTAGGTGGTGGATCGTATGTAGAGGCTGAGTAATTGAGAGTGTTCCAAGCACAGCTGATCTTCACTGCGCACTAACTCATTACATTAGTCTAGCGATTCAAGCCATGAGCACCAGAGAAATCTCCATGACGACGATAAAGACAAAAGTACTACAGAAGTAAGAGTGAAGATTAAAGTAATAAAAGTAATAAAAGAGGTGGGAGAACATCAAATAAGCACCAAAAAGGGAACAAGTAATAAGTAATATTTTACACACGTCTGTGATAGGGCAAGACAAGATGCTGTTGCCAGGACCGGCCTACAAGTGTTGGCCAAAATCTTAGTAATCTTCCGAAATTCTATCTCATCCCTCAGTCAGCCAGAACCAGGATGTTGATTTTGTTTTTGTTGTTGAATCAGCCAACAATCTGTGTGCTTATATAATGAATAATAATAACAATAATAAGAATTGAAAAGAACTATATTCATACCACTGCCAAAAAACAGGGTAAGCTGAAATTATGCACAAACTACAGAACTGTTGCCCTGATTTGTCATGCCAGTAAAATTCTGTTAAGAATCATAATTGGTAGACTTCGAAAGAAAATAGAAGAAGTCAATATGGTCCAAGCTGGTTTCAGGCAAGGAAGAGGATCAGGAGATCATATATTCAATATAAGATTAATAATAGAGAAATGAAGAGAGTTTAATGTGAATCTATATTTAGCCTTTATAGACTGCTCAAAAGCATTTGATTGTGTAAAACACCAGAAACTTTGGGAAATAATGGAAAAAATGGTATTTCCAACACATTTGATACAATTAACATCACTGCTGTATCTAGACCAACAAGCAGCTGTAAGAATAAATGGTGAAACAACAACTTGGTTTGACATAAAACAAGGGGTCCGTCAGGGGTGCATATTGTCGCCTTATTTATTTAACTTCCATACTGAAAATATAATTAAGAATGTTAGAGAAGATGTAGACAATGAATATTACGTGCCGTAACAATTGGAGGTTATGAAATACCAGAGATTAGATATGCTGATGACAAAGTATTACTGTTCACAACACAAAAAGGAATGGAAAAACTAATTATGTCACCGAAGAGCAAAATCTCTATCTTAATGCGAAGAAAACTAAATTGATGACATCTGACAAAACAAACAAGGTAGCTGATATATGTATCAATAATGAAAAACAGGAAGAAGTGGAGAGTTTTGGATATCTTGGATCACTGTTTACTAATAATGACGATACAATGAGGGAAATGAAAAGGAGGACATCTATCGCTCTTCAGAAAGTAAAACAACTAAATAATCTGTGGAGAGGAACAGACAGAACTACAAAAATAGGACTTTTAAGGGCATATACCTTCCCCATCACAACGTATGCCTGCAAGACCTCGACATTTAACAAAACAGCTGAGAAACACATAAATGCCTTTGAATGTAAATGCTACAGAAGAGTTCTTCATATATCATGGACACAAAAAAGAACACATATATCCATACTACAAGAATTTAATATTGAAGAAGGCTAGCTAATAAAGAGGATTAAAGAGAGAAAACTTAAATATTTTGGACACATTAAACGTCATGATAATTTAGAGAAAATCTTCTTGGAAGGGTACATAATGGGAAAAAGAAAAAGAGGAAGACCAAGGTGAAGATGGCTGCAAGACATCGTTGATGATCTGCAAAGGGATGCAGCAGCAGCAGGCCATCTTGCTCACAACCGAGATGCCTACAGGAGTACTGATAGGGAGGCAAAGTTCCACAAGGGACATACAAATCAATGAATGAGTGAATAACAACAATAATAAATTAAGGTTGGTCATCAGGCTTCTTCATCTTGTACAATCTTAAAAAGGTAAAGATAGTCCCATAACAAATGCCGTAGGAGATGAAGCGTTAGAGACCTCATTATGCTGGGGCCATCAGGGTATGAGCTAGGATGGCCAGTTCATTTCCTCGCTGCTTTTCCTTCCAAGATCTACTCTGGTTCCCATTTTCCGAGGCTGGGTCGACCTCGGGGACGTATAGGTCGGAAAATAAACCCGCTCAGCTTGGGATTCGAACTCTCGACCATTCGAAGCCTCCATCATCCATAGTGTATCCCAATAAGTGAAATGTTTTTTTGTTCTTAATGCAAATTGATCAGTTCCCTGATATTTTTTTTCTCTTGTCAAAACGTCTAATAGTCCACTCACTGTCCAACTCCATACCTGTGTTTGAAGATCAACAGCATGGACCTGACATCAGAAAAATACATTTCACAGCTACTGTGAGCTCGCTAATCAAACCAAAACTATGTTCTGTCGTCCTTTAAGATTCAGTGATCTGGCAACACGGAAATGACGTGAAACTCCTTACATCACGGGTAAGCAGTAAATCAAGTCACGTGTGACGGAGTTTCTTTGTTGCCCGTACATGAAGCTAACCCGTGTAATGTTTAACTAGTGGCTGATAACATCATTCCGCAAGATGTGGGAAAACTCATCAATATTTCACCTTCGGAGATTTCTGATCTACGATAATTATTTTCAAACTCCCTCTCATTAATGTTTTTCTCCACGGCTTTCTTGTGTTATAGAGTAAAGTTCAAGTCAAAACAAATACTTATGTGTTTGCTTTAATCACTTATCAAATAGGTTAACCTACCAACATACAACATTTCCCATTAGACTAGTAAAAAGCTAATTACTTGTAGCTTGTGTTTCTGCCAGTCTTTAACAATGTTTGGTTGCTCTGGTTGAAGTTATTTCGATAGATATTTGGGGGAGGGGTTTAAAAGAAAGTAATAAGGCTAATTTTCCCGCTAGAGGAGAAGGAAATTGACACAGTGTAATACTTTTTAGCGAGATACATTAAAATGTTGGTTTAAATTATCAGAAAGAAGACCAGTTTATTTTAAAGAAGCCTAGCTCCGATACGCTTTTGATTAGATCAAATGAAATGTTTTTAATGTTCTTGTTGTTAAATCATCTAACATTACTAGTTCCAGATTTTGGTTATTACTTTCAGTTTTTTGTTTGCTTTTTCCCATTTTGTTGCCTGGTAAGATATGATACATCTTATGTGCTCTTCTAGAAGCTTAGGCCATAAACATCCTGCCATGGATGGGGAGAAGTTAGTGGAATACTTTGACTTTAGAGAAGAGGCCATTTTCTGAACAACGAACTAAAATCTGAAAAGTATACCTTACTTATAGAGAATATAATGTGGTTCAATCAGCCGCTGGAAACAACAAAACGTTCCTATCATCTGTTTCCTGTCACGTGGCACTGATATTTGAGTTCTTACTTTTAGTACTATTTGTCACATGATTCAAGTCATTTCTTTGATGGAAGTACTCGATCTACATCTGATACTGATCGAGTTTACAGACATTAGAAGTAGTTTTTCCTCCACTTTACGGCTTCATGTATTATCTCTCTCAAGGTCCCTACCGACAGGTGTAGGGTATCATGTCCTTCCATAACCCTCGATCCCTTGTGCATCTCAACAGACTTGTCACTGAGTATTTCTCATGCCAGGTTACCAAACCATCAAACATCTTTTTCTCTCTGTCTACCTCTGCTTCTTCTACCTTCGATCTTCCATGTTGCCATTATGTGCTCTACTCAGCCTCTCCTCCAAACACGCCCCACGTTTTCTGATCTTTGTTATAATTTTCCTTGTTTCTTGTGCCTCTTTCAGAAATTTCTTATTCGATGATCTCGCTGTCTGTGGTACCTTCAGCATTCATTTTAAGAACTACATTTCAACTGATTCCAACCTTCATTGTATCTATTTAAAATAATCATTGATAATGTTACAGATTAATTGTATTCTTCAGATTTGTTTAATGAGTTAGGAGTAATAAATACAATTATTAATTTCAATGAATCATAGTTTTTTATATTTAGATGAACTCACCAAAGGAAACCTGTCTACTAAGACAAAGGATGAAGGACAACCCTCATAACTTCAGGAAATAAACGTAATAAACATAGTTCTGCTGACGTTAAGAAGTTGCCACGAGACAGATCACATGAAATTACCATAGAAAACACCCACAGAGGTGAAAACCCAGCTTTAGAAGCGAATGTTTCAAGTTAATTAGTCCACACTGTTTGAGGAAACTTTCATTTTGCGTAACCATAATTTAGAAAAAAGAAAAGCTGTTAATATGAGGACTTTCTCTCAACAGCAGTTTTGAAAAAAGCCTTTGTAGATGCCATGCAGCCACACAGAATAATCCCATCACACTTAATATAATTAGTACCAAAAAAAAAATTTTAAACATAAATATTCCAAAATGAACAGTTATTTTCAGTTGCCTCGAGAAAATAACATACAGACTGGCAACTGATATAAAATAATTTGGTCGGTTTCATGAATCAGATCCTGGCTACGATGCAATCAGCGATAATGAAAAATTTTATGAATCTTTCGATGATTATAAGCGCAAATAAATTTAGCTAAATTAAAGAGATGTGACCACTAAATCTTCTTTAAAGTTTGAAAACCTTTTTTTCGTTGTTTAACTGGCCAGATGACTAATGATGACATGAGATTCTTTGTGACTGAGGTTGTGTACAAGATCCTGAGACTAAATAATCAGATCGAATAAGTATAAGCCACAATGGCTGTATTTAATTTTAGAATGGAAATCAAGAAACATACTTTTGAAGAAATCATAGTCCCGGTATACAGTTTGTATATTTACGAAATATAGAACTAAAAATAAGTATTTATAAAATGTCTATCATTTGTTTGTCAATAGCTGGGCTACTTAGGAAAAAACTTGAAGATTCTGGTCAGACAAGTTACTTGTCCATACAGGGACTATTGATAATATTTTTCTTATACTTTGAATGATCTATTTCTTAAGAAGATGCACTACTTTATTGGGTCGCAGCTGTTCTACGTCTGGATAAGTCTTTGCGGAATAATTTCTGTTTTTTGTTTAGTTTCTAACATAATCAATTTCGTAATTTGCTTGAAGCCGGAAGTTAGAAATTTTGTGACGTCCTCTTTCTTAGTTGTTTCTCTGTTGAATGCTGCAACTTGTTTTATGACTTTGCTTTCCGTGGCTTGTTCGGTTGCTGAACATCATTTTCTCTTATGTGAAGTCATTCTACTGTACGTTCAATATGTGTACATACCTTTTACTACGACAATCCTGTACACAATGGCATGGAGTATGATTGGTCATATGTGTATCAAGATGTGCATTTTTATAATCTTCCCTCTCAAGGTCAAAACTGTATTCAGAAAACATCTGTCGTCTGTGACACAGGTATTGTTAGCAGTTTGTACAATAGTCTATTTTTGTCCCGCGTGGGCCACTCTAAGTTTGAGTTACAAGAATGAAGATAAAGTCAACCACACTCGCTTGGTATTGTCGTATGCAAGAGGCAAGGAAGTAATCGACGTTTGTATCAACATTCTCGCTGGCATAGTAATAACCACCATCGTTGGAGTCTTGGGAATATTTACCACTGTGTCCCTCATATGGACTTTGGGAACCTCTGCAAAATTCAGACACAAACACGCAACATCTGATTTTACAAAGGAGAAAGGACCAAAATCTGAGACTGAAAATAACAAGAAGACATTAGCACAAAAAGGCAAGATGTTGCCTATGCAAAGAAGAACTGGTAAAATATATATCAAAGTTATGAAAGCGGTCATTGTGTTTAGTATTTTGTACTTTATGTGTGGCGCCCCAGTATTGTTAATGAGCATCTCTAGAGTTCTAATACCGTCTGGGAACTACTTTGATCTATATTACTACGCGATCACAAACGTGTGTGTTTTGCTGGCCTGCAGTTTGTCTTGTGCTGAACACCATTTTAACAGCAGCTATAGAAAGGTTCTTTTGTCTTGGTTATGAAAAAATGTAAAATGAACTTGTGTCAAGAGCTACGGAAAATAGGCACTCAACGTTACAGGCGCTGGATATTAAAATCTGAGGAACTTAAAGACCACAGCTAAGGGGGAATTAAACATTCACAGCTGAAATTATTTGGCATCGATAGCTGGAGTGAGCAATCCCATCAGACGAACTTCAGACCTCACAGCTGCAGATTTTAAACAACAGATAAAGGGATTGGGCATTCACGAGTGAAGGACTTAGAGCATTCACAGCTGAAGAATTGTAACATTTACAAGGTAAAGATCTGAACATTCACATCTGGAGAATTTAAATTTTAAAGGTCTGAGACATGCACGCCACAGCCGGAGGTCTAAAACAATGAAAGTCTGAGAACTGGATATCACAGATGGGGGAGTGAACAATGAAAGTCTGAGAACTGGATATCACAGCATATCACAGGACTGAACACTGAAAGTATGAGAACTAGATATCACAACTCTAGTACTAAAATTCTGAAAGCTTGAAAACTAGATATCACAGCTGGGGGATTAAACACTGAAAATCTGAGACCTAATTATCACAGCTAGTGGACTAAACACTGAAAGTCTGAGAACTAGATATCACAGCTGGGGACTAAACACTTAAAGCCTTTGAACTGAATATCACAGCTTATGTACTATATACTGAATGTCTGGGAACTAGATATCACAGTTGGAGTACTAAATCACTGAAAGTCTGAGATCTGGATATTACAGCTGAGAGATAAACACTGTAAGACTGAGAAATGGATAACACAGCTAAGGGATTAAATACTGAAAGTATGATAACTAGATATCACGGCTGAGGGATTAAAGACTGAAAGTATGAGAACTAGATATCGCAGCTAAGGGACTAAACACTGAAATCTGATAACTGGAGATCACATTTGATGGATTAAACACTGAAATCTGATAACTGGAAATCACATTTGATGGATTAAACACTGAAATCTGATAACTGGAGATCACAGCTGAGGGATGAAAGTATGAGGACTAGATATTACAGGTGGTGGACTAAAGACTGAATGTCTGATAACTAGAGATCACAGCTGAGGGACTAAACGCTTAAAGTCTGATAATTAAATATCACAGCTGGAGGATATAAAAACACTGACCATCTATATCTGTAGATCAGAGAGACCGACTTTTCCGCTTTGGACCTCTGACCTCCAGTATGTTCGGAGTAATATTACAAAAACTGCATATTTTATTCATTCAAATGTCAATGACAGAACACAGCGTATTATAATTAAGTATTACAGAAAGAACGTAAACGCTTGATAGAAGAAATAGAATTGTTTAAAAAATATATTTCTGAATAAAATATAATATACAGTTTAAGAGGTATAAATACAATACTGGATGTCTCATAGATTCTGGCGTGGATTTGTTTCAGCAACATAACTTAGTTTTGTCAGTAAGCACAGACAAAAGATTCTAGAAACTCATTACAGATTCTAATATGTTGCTTGAGTAATTCTCACAACCGAACACACTCTGAGAACCACTGAAAGGAACTCACAAATATCGCTCTACTTTATCAACATCTAACGTTTCAATATACGAATAAGAGAATCTTCTACCTGCGCATGCACCCACTTTTGTGTTCTTAACTATGGTGTTCAGAACTGCCTTTTCAAAAGATTTTTTTTGGAACTGCCTTTTCTATATTTTTCATAAAACTGACGATTGACCATTTCAGCTGCACTTGTAGTGTATAAAATGTAACAAACGTTGTTAAAGATTTGACAAAATTAAGAACTTATTGACAAAGACACTATGGACAAATACAACGTATCACAAATACAAGCACACGCTTTGATTACTGTTATACAGTCCGAGATCAAACAAAATTGTTCCATTATGTTCACAGGGAAGACAGGTGGAAAAGGGGAGAAAACCCATATCTAACCGAGTAAGATCCATATTTAATACTATACAGAATCAGTATTGCAGTTTTAGACTTACAGCAAAATGTATTTAACGTGTCGTAAATGAGCACACTTTGTGAATAAGTCTGACCTTAGCTTGATAAAAGCGCTGTTAACGGTTCATTGAGTTCTTTCTTTTTTTTGCCTATATAATCAGAACAAGGCGTTATACGTACAAAATAATGGGAAAGAAATGAAAATGTGCCTTTTTGAAAAAGTCGAATCAGCTACTTCTCTCAGTTAACTTTCCAATCTTTAGAATATATATATATATATATATATATATATATATATATATATATATATATATATATATATATTCTGCCTGACCTAAATCACGAAAGATTATTACTGCTGAAAATCCCATGACGTGTTTATGACTTCTGCTCACAACTAAGAGCTTTATAGCCACGTCGACACTAAATTCTCCTTCTTTCTGTCACTCTGTGACAAAACAGACGCTACGGTAAGAAGAACAAAAATTAAGTTATTTGAAAGTGTTTACTAATATTTTTTTTTCTGAAAAGTAAGAAAATGTAAATTTAAAAGAAAGGAAAAACTTATAGAGGAGAATAACTGAACTGAAACATCTAACATTTTGGACAATGCGCAAGATTCTTTCGCAGTGTTAATTTGACCAGGTCATTTTCTAATAGAAAAAATGTATCATTTACTTTTGTTTTGATATTTCCCTTAATATATCCGTCAGTTATAATCAAGTCATGACTCCAGTTTCAGCAAATCATTTGATTGTAAGGAATTTCCTTGTGAAAGTTTTACACTGAAATAAATGTGTAAATGAAATAATGTATAATCCTTGTAATGTCTTTCTAATGCACGGCCTTTTACGAAATAATTCTGATAACTTTTACATTCCAGAAGCTCTGCATAAGAATTAATTATAAGAAAAACTGAACTTCAGACTTTAAAGAGATATAATGGGCGTGTGTAGCTCTAACACAGGAAGGCAAGAATGCATAATTGTTACCGTCAGTCCTTTGTGGAAAGTTACACCTGAGTTTCTGAACTACTTTGTCGTTTTGTACACAATGAATGGTTTACTATCAATATTTGGAACACTATCAAATTTGGTCAATTTTTTTGCTTTCTACAAGCAAGGACTTACAGACAGCCCTACTGTCACATTTACTGCGCTGTCACTCTGGGACATGGGCTTCTGTATGATCAGCTTTTTCGCTGTGATTTGCCAGTTGTCGGATGACTTTTTCCCAGTACCTAACTTTAGTTTGCTGACTGTGTACTTCGCATATTTTGGTAATGCCCTTGCCATGACTTTCACGGCATCAACTCTCCTGACAGTCTACCTCTCTGTAGAGAGATGTTCCTGTGTGATGCTCCCTTTAAAAACGAAGAATATCTTCACAAAATCTCGGTCTGTTTTCGTCAACTTTGTAATATTTGGTGTTTTATTAGTTTTATGCTCCTCAAAAGCCGCAACTCAAGGGTTAATTTTAGTGTTTAATGAAAGTGTGAATCGATCTGGTGTAGCATTGTGGTATACCAAAAATAGACGCTCAGTCAATGTCGCCACAGAGCTGTTTACCAGTGTTATAGCTCCGATATCAGGCCAGTTTACTATCACATTTTGCACTGTCTTTATGATATCTGGTATTAGAAGGTGGGCCAACTTCAGACAAAAGGCCGTCCCTGCACGCCATAACCAGTTCTTATCCAGCACGGATTGGACAACCTCCCCCAAAAGTTTATCCAAACTTACAAGTCCAAACAAGCGGAAATCAAAATATATAACAAATAAAGAGGCCAGGTTAACAAAAATTGTTATTTTTCTTGCAGCCATATTTTTTTGCTGCAAGTTGCCTGTCTTTTTCATCGCTTGTAACAATATCGTGGAACCTGCAATACAAACTCAGTTAGCGTACATCACACACGCCGGAATAATCACAGTAATTATTCAGTTCTTTGTTTTAGTGAATGCAAGTATGAATTTCTTTGTGTATTTCTATTTAAGTTCTTCTTATAAATCTGTTTTCCTCTCTGCTTTTAGGAGCGTAAAAGTCAAATGAAATAAATCGCAAATATTATATGTAAGTTAATATGGTTCATTACTTTTATGAAAAAGTAACATTGTCTGATAAAGTGATTTTGGGACCTGGTTTGATTCATTTTTATCACGAAAGTTTTAAATTCATTTTTTTTGGTAATATTCTCCCGCTTTGATCCTATGGTCTACAATCTTATCTAGCCTTCTCTCGGATTCGACTCACAGGCGCTGTGTCTGAGTTATTTAAAGAGTTAAATTGTATTGTTATGCCCACACTTGAACATCTTTGTATACAAGTAAACAGAGCTTGGCTTCCACCAATGTTGTCTCCAACTTATCGTGGTGGGAGAGTTGGCGTGCTCCGGTGATATGAGGAGCTACACCCGCGGTAGTTTAACTAACATAAGGGTCACCCATGTAAAGAAGGTCGACGGAGACGAGACTCGAGCAAAAGAAACACCCTGGTCTTCCGGGTTTGGAGGGTTTGATCTTGGGTCATCGATCTACCAAATAAAAAAAAAAGAAACCACTGCTACAGAAACATCAACAAAAGAGTCTACGTGTGGAGTCTTGGCGGAAGAGCGAGGGACTGCGGCAGTGATACCACCAATAAACGAGCTTGGACGAAAGAGCGAGGGAGGTATCCCAACTTACTCAAGAGAAGAGTGGGTTGCACAACATTTATCTCGGAGACCCTGTTTAGTCGCTGTTGATTAGAAACTTTGTTTCCATCCATTATAGGGCCCTGGAAGCCCTCCTGTCCCATAGGCCAGGGACAGACTGGACATCCATGTCATTGTATATGTATATGTATGTTTGTATGTGTGTATGTATATGTATGTATGTGTGTGTATGTATGTATGTATGTATATATGTATGTATGTATTTATGTATGTATTTATGTATGTATATATGTATGTTTTTATATGCATGTATATATTTATATTTGTATGTATGTATGTATGTATGTATATATGTATGGTTTTATGCATATTTTTATATATTTATATTTGTATGTACGTATGTATGTATGAATGTTTGTATGTATGTATGAGTGTATGTATTATGTATGTGTGCATGTATGTATATATGTATATTTTTATGTATGTATGTATATATTTATATTTGTTTGTATATATGTATGTATGTATGTATGTATCTACAATGTCCGATAATTAAGTAATGAGACTGATTTTATTATGTCCAAGAGAAAAATGCCATCTGTGAAGCAAAGCATAAAATCCAAAGAGACAACATTCATCTATGATCAGGCAAATCTTCATCGCCGCCCGAGAATCAGACAACAAACACGCCGCCATTTTGCTGACCTAGTCATAGGTGCAGTGTAACGTAATCAGCATGGAACAAAAAGCTAACATTAAATTTTGTTTACAACTCGGAAAACGTGACATTGAGACATTTGAATTGATGCGACAAGTTTATGAGGATAATTGAGTATCTAATGCACAAATATGCACGTGGTACTCAGGATTCAAAAGTGGTGTGGAAACGATTACAAATGCAACTAGACATAGACGGCAAATTTCTGTTCGTAAAGAGAAATTCATTGCAAAAGTCAGACACACGAAGATCGTTGCTTGACTGTGAGGATGATGGCAGATGAATTTGTTGTTAACCGAGAGACCGTTTGTAAAATTTTAGTGGATGATTGGGGAAGAAAAAAGTTGCTTGCCAGTCTGTACCACATTCATTGTCTGATGACCAAAAACACCAGCGTGTTGAGTATGCAAAGACATCATCAAAACGCATCGGAGAAATCAATATTTCTTAAATTTGATTGTTGCAGAAGAGGAAACATGGATTTTCCGCTATGATCGCACGCCAAAGTGCTCACTTGGAAGTCATCATCGTTACCAAAAGGCAAAACAATTCTTCTTCAAAAGTCGAAAGTGAAGACAATGTTGGCGTGTTTCTGCGACAGCAAAATAGTTATTCTCAAAGAATTTATTCCAGAGGGACAGACTGTCACTGCCAATGTTTATTTGAGTATTTTGAATGGCCTATTGAGAAGAATTCTTCGAGTCTGACCCGACTATTCAACACCTGGCAGTTTTTTCCTTCTTCATAATGCACCGGCTCACAGAACGGTAGCTGTACGGGAATTGTTGTCCTCAAAACAAGTGCGTGTTCTCAACCATCCACCCTATTTCTCAGATTTGTCTCCCTGTGATTATTTTCTATTCCCAAAATTAAAGTTACGATTCAAAGGACGCTTCTTTGACGATACTGAAGACATCCAAAGGGCCGTAACATCGAGTTTAAGGGTCATACCAACAGAAGAACTGGAGAGATCGTTCCAGTGTTTGTTAGATCGTGCCACTCGCTGTGTCAATGCACAAGGTAATTACTTTGAATAAAATACATATTATATCGTCAACTGTTGTTTATTTTATTTTTTATGTAATTAGTCTTATTACTTAACTGTCGGGCCTTGTATGTATGTATGTATGTATGTTTATATGTATGTATGTATGTATGGAAGGATGTATGTATGATCTATGTATGAATTTATCTATGAGCATTACGAGAGACGAAGGATTTATACGCAGGAAGTAATAGAAATAAAATAGAAAGTATTTTTCTTCACCGAAGTTACTTTTTTCTTCTAAAATTAGAATATAACGGATAAAATTGTTTGTATATCAGTTTATAAATTCTTTCATCTATTCTTTCAGCTGAATGTTTATATTTTTCTATAAACATTTACCCCAACGCCTACATGCATCCTTTATATAAATGTGAAACAAGGCGTCCTTCCTAAAATCCATAAACCAGGTAACCCTGGACGCCCCATTGTGTCAGCGTGTTCATGCCCCACTGAGCACATTTCTGACTTTTTAGATAGCATTTTCCAGCCTCTAGTACACAAACTACCCTCCTTTTTGAAAGATACCAACCATGCATTAACAACTTTTGATACGATCACACTCTCTCAACATCACACCTATCACATCTTTTTTCTTGATGTCTGCTCCCTATACACTTCTATCCCCCATGAGGATGGACTTTTAGCACTCCGCTATTTTCTGGACAAAGACCCTCACCCCACAACTAACACTGACACCATAATCAGACTTACAGAGCTAGTACTAAATCTAAATTCTTTCGAATTCAACGGCGAATACTTCGAGCAAATCAGTGGTTTTGCCATGGGAAAGAAAATGGGTCCCCGTTATGCATGTCTATTTATGGGCTTTCTGGAAGTCAAATTATGGGAAACCTACACTGGCAGACTTCCAGAATTCTATAAAAGGTACATCGATGATGGCATTGGAATCACAAGTATGCCACAGGAAGACCTTTAAAAATTTACTGAATTCGCCAACACACTCAGTAACAATATACAATTCACTTATGAAATTTCTGACAAGTCTGTTAACATTAACATTTCTGTTGGCACAAACAGGCTTGTCACGTCTGTATTTTACAAGCCCACCGACAGCCACACCTATTTTCTTTATACCTCCTCTCATCCTGAAGCCTGTAAGAACTCCATCCCATACTCCCAACTCCTCCGTCTTCGCCGCATATGTCAGGATAATTTGGACTTTATAAATCAATCTAACAAGTTATTAGAATTTTTCCGTCATAGCCATTACCCAGAAAAAGGTCATTCGTGAAGGCTTCAACCGTATCCAACTAGTGAGCTGCAAAGAAGTATTCAGAAAAACAGCCTGTTACTCCATGTGACAGAGTTAAGTTAGTACTGCCTTTCCACCCGCACGGTCAGATGGTTAAGAAAATTCTTTATCGTCATCTGCCGATAATCCAACTCAACCCCGACACTCGCAACATTTTTTCTGATCCACTCCTATTGGCATACAAACAGTAATATACGTAAGCCAGCATATAGAGACTAAATCTTTATATCATGAATGAGTACGATGTTGTATATCTCTGTCTATATCTATATCTGAGCATGCCAATCAGGCGTTGGTCGTCACTGATGATCAAACCATCCATCTTTTGTTCTTTCTATAAGATCTGTGTTGGACCGCGGTCTGTGCCACTCTTTTTTTAACCATCAAGTATCTTGTTTCTGTGTCTTCCTTTGTCCCTTTATATCCCTAGTTTTCCTGATATCACCATGTGTTCCATTTCTCTACTTCTCAAAACATGTCCTACAAATCTGGTCTGTCGTGTTCTGAATCTTGCCATAATTTCTCTCTTTTGCCCAGCCTGACTTAGAACCTCTTTATTTGTTTTCTTGGCTGTCCATCATGGCATTCTCTTCATTCTTCTTAGAAACCACATCTCGGCTGCTTCCAGGGGATTTTGAGAGCCCTTGGTTACTGTCCATGCTTCGCGTCCATACGGGTTTGATGTAGCACTGAATAACTGTCTTTTTTGTTATTTATCAACCGAGTTTGTGCATTGTATACTTTTCACTGGTTAACTGAGTGGTTAGACGCTCGGTTTACTACTCTGCTGGTACCAGGTTCAAGTCCCAGCTGCGGGGATTTTTTCTGGTATAAACCTAAAAAGTCCCGGGATCCACCCAGCTTCTAAAAATAGGTACCAGAAAAATCTGGGAAGATAAATACGGCCAGTCGTGACACTGACCACTTCAAACTTTCATGTGCCGAAGGTCTTGGAAATAAAGACCTAACACCGTATCATGAATATGCCTTAATTGCAGGGAAACTGGGATTTTATCTTGTTACTCTCTCTCCATCCCCCGTCTCTCTCCTCTCTCTCTCTCTCTCTCTCTCTCTCTCTCTTACCTGTGAAAGAAAACTACATAACATAAAAAAAATCTGGGCCCGCCCTAAGCATAACTATAAATCTTTACAAACAAAACCAAAACCAGAACTAGCACGAACTCACTGCTCACACCAAAACACATACTTACCATACATACGAGTAACATTTATATTAATCACATCCACCTAAAAGTATTAGCGGGGTAGGGGTATCCCCTATCAAAGGAGAAGTAAGTCGCCTCCTTACCTCCGTTAGTCTACGGGACACCCTTGGGCAAGGTGGAGTACCCGTATAGCCCCCCGATCAGGGTGACGTGAAGCCATGGGAGCAGGTGGTGGATGGAATGGGAGAGCAGCTGACAGATAATGTTGGTTATGGTCACCATTCTATGATGGTAGGCAGATGATCTCAATGTAGGGACAATGGCTACGATCACTGACTAGTACAGTCACTGCCCGGAAGGAAAGCAATGGTAAACTACCTTCTGGAAACATACCAAGAAACCCAAGCAGCAATCATGGTCTCGTTGATGATCTGGAAATGGATGCAGCAGCAGCAGGCCATCTTGCTCACAACCGAGAGGCCTACAGGAGTGCTGTTTGGGAGGCAAAGTTCCGCAAGGGACATGCAAAGGAATGAATGAATGAATGACCTAAAAGTACAAAAGAATTCATCACCACACAAAGAACAATAACAATTCTACTTATTCTGCTAGCTCTTTCACCGGATGCAAAGACCCAACTGGTCCTTCCTTCCTAACACGATAGAGGAATTCAATCTTCCCATGGCCTACACTCATGGATGTATAAACTACGAAAAATAAGTAGGAACAGTTTATTACTTGACGAACACAAAGATGTGACTTGTCGGCCTTAGCCTTAATCATACAAACATAAACAGGACGAAGAAATAGAGAGACGAGATAAAGTATAGAATCACATTAATCTTATGTTACAGAAATAATAAATAAATGAAATTAATTAACACTTAGCTCAGTCTTGGAAGAACATAAGAATGCGTTGCCAGTACAATATTAAGAATGAATGCCATTTATTCTATGTTACTCTTATGGATGATTGTAGTCTCTAGACTTGCTTTAATTCTGTGGCATTTACTTTGATCTTACATTTTGCTAGTATTTCCTTGAAATAACCAAATCCTATCGTTTCATTTTAATTTCATTTAGTATCTTTGCTTTTTGTGGCAAGCAGGCAAATCTGTCACTTGTCAATATTAATTACTTCTCGTTAAAACTTACTAATACGATTATCCTTTGAAACGAGAAAATTATACCATTCCCTCCCTTTTTTCGTCTTTCAATATCATTTGTAAGCTGGTTCAAACATCAACTTCCCATGCAAAGATAATACTCGAAATTACTGCTCAGTCCTGCATGAACTGGTAATATTCTTCCTATCACCTGACATGAAAATATCTACTCTGCAAGTAGATTACATTTCTGAATTACCTTTAATGTATTAAAAATGTACTGAAATATGAAACATCGTAAGTTAAGAACCATGTTTAATAATTATAAAATAGGCTGCAATTTTGTAATAGAGGAGTTAAAGTTTTGTTTAATTTGTAAAAGCGACAGGCGAAAAAAATCGTCCTTGTGTAATCTATAACACAGGAACAGAAGAGTTAAAGGGTTTTATCTCTCACTTTGAACAATGCCAGTGTACCTTGTTTCTAAACGTATTTAAACTTAAAGCAATATTTCGTAAATGTCCGAAAGAAGATTAAAAATATGTTTTTTAAGGCTCTTCTGGACATCGTGGTTCGTGAAAGTAAAATTAAAGTTCTCAGCCTGAACAAAAACAACACTGAAATGATGGACATTTTCTGAGAAGAGAAACACTGGAACACATTGTGGCAACTTGAAAAACTGAGGGAATAAGAGACAGAGGAAGACAGAGAGAGACGTTAATGGATGGGCTGTGCGTGTGGTTAGGAAGAAAGTCACCGGCGGAATTCATAATCAAGTCCAAAGACAGGGAACTGTGGAGAGAAATGATCGCCTAGGCCACGCGACACGGCACTTGATTGATTGATCGGTTGTTATTTTTTTACATTCTCAACATGATACATGCTTTGTGTTTTTGGCCACGTTTAACTTTGTTCTGTCATGGGTTCGATCCCGGGACCAAAAAAAAGCAACAACTCACAAGACCTCTGGGAGTCATGACCCAGAGGGGCCCACCCCCCCCCCCCTTAGAGTGTCAGGAGTTTAAAGGGCCGAAACACTTGTCTGAGGGGGGGTACTTCCTCTGATGATCTGAAGGAGTTGTGTTGTTGTTCCGCTCTCTACGGTAGAGAGTTTCCTGCATATGTCTCCAGATAATACATTATTATTTTTAAGATCGATATTTAATACAATATAGAATCAATACCGCAGTGTTAGACTTACAACAAAGTGTATTTAATGTGCCGTATTTATAAATGAGCACACGATGTGAGTAAATCTGACATAAAAAATGCGCTATGAACGGCTCATTGAGTTTTTTTTTTATTTTTTCGCTTTATAATCAGTACCAGGCGTTATACGTACAAAATGATGGGAAAGGAATGAAAATGGGCCTGTGTGAAAAAAGTCGGATCAGCTACTTTTCTCATTTAACGTTCAAATCCTTAGAATTAAAAAAAAATAATATACATATTCTACCTGACCTAAATCACGAATGATTATTACTATTGAAAATCCCGTGACATGTTTTTGAGTTCTGCTCATAACTAAGAGCTTTATCTCCACGTTGACACTAAACTCTCCCTCTTTCTGTCACTCTGTGACAAAACGGAAGCTACGGTAAGAGAAATAAAAATTACGGTATTTTATATTTTTACACTAATATTTTTCTGTAACTTAAAAATTTGTAAATTTAAATTAAAGGAAAAATTTACAGGAAAATAAGTAAATTAAAAAATCTAACATTTTGGACAAAGCGCACGAGGCCTTCTCAGGGACAGATTTGTCCAGGTCATAATGTTCTAATAAAAAATTTATCATTTACTATTAGGCTCCATCATCCGTGGACTCGAGATACGCCCATGGCGTTTCCATCAGTTTCGATGAAGTCATGACACCAGTTTCAGCTCATCATTTGAGTGTAAGGAACTTCCTTGTCAGGAAAAAAAGTTTACAATTAATTGAATCCTTGTAATGTGTAATTCTTGTAATGTGTAATCCTTGTAATGTGTAATCCTTGTAATTCACGCCATTTACGAAACATTTCTTAAATGTATTTATGCCAGTAGCTCTCTATATACGAATTAATTACAAGAAAAACTAAACTTCAGACTTTAAAGAGATATAATGGGCGCGTGTAGCTCTAACACAGGAAGGCAAGAATACAGAATTGTTATCGTCAATCCATGGTGGAATGTTACACCTGAGTTGCTGAACTACTTTGCTGCCTTGTTCACACTAATTGGCTTAGTATCAATATTTGGAACACTATCAAATTTGATCAATTTTCTTATTTTCTACAAGCAAGGACTTACCGACAGCCCTACTGTCACATTTATGGCGCTGTCGCTCTGGGACATGGGCTTCTGTGTGATCACTTTCTTCGCTGTGATTTGCCACTTGTCAGACTACTTTTCCCCAGTACCTAACTTCAGTTTGCTGACTGTGTACTTCGCATATTTTGGTAATATCAGTAGCATGAGTTTCACGGCATCAACTCTCCTGACAGTCTTTCTCTCTGTGGAGAGATGTTCTTATGTGGTTCTCCCTTTAAAAACGAAAGATATTTTCACAAAATCTCGGTCTATTTTCGTCAACTTCGTATTCGTTGGTGTTTTATTAACTTTATACTCCACAACAGCCACAACTCAATGGTTAATTTTAGTGTTTAATGAAAATGTGAATCGATCTGGTGTAGCATTGTAGTATACCAAAAATAGACGCCAAGTCAATGTCGCCAAAGACCTGTTTTGACCTTGGGCCATCTGTAAAGGGAAATAAATGAAGGTGTAACGTGACTGGAACCGATTGGCGGGAAATATTACGTCATAGGTTAGGGCGAGAGGGAAAAAAAAGTCAGAGTGACCATGACCATTTTGTGTCAGTCAGACAAGCAAGGCCAGGGTTATGATATAAGATATTTATCAACGAAATCTCGAAAAAGTGAGCGATAACATCTGAGAGAAGGCTAGTGATAACAAGTGAGATAAAGTTAGTGAATGAATGAATGAATGAATGAATGATCTTTATTTTTAAAGGGTAAAGAATTGGCCACGCAGGCTCGTCTTACATGCTGCCATTCATCACTCCATCTTTCATAACAAGTGAGAGAAGGTTAGTGATGACAAGTGAGAGAAGGTTAGTGATAAGAATTGAGAGTATGTTAGTGATAACAAGTGAGAGAATGTTAATGATAACAAGTGAGAGAATGTTAATAATAACAGGTGAGAGAATATTAGTGATAACAAGTGAGAGAATGTTAATGATAACAAGTGAGAGAATGTTAATAATAACAGGTGAGAGAATATTAGTGATAACAAGTGAGAGAATGTTAATGATAACAAGTGAGAGAATGTTAGTGATAACAAGTGAGAGAAGGTTAGTGATAACAAGTGAGAGAAGGTTAGTGATAACAAGTGAGAGAAGGTTAGTGATAACAAGTGAGAGAAGGTTACTGGTAACACGTGAGAGAAGTTTAATGATAACAAGCTCTGAAGAATATAAATCAAAATACGACTGACAAAGATGAGACTCAGATCTGAGGGAAGACGGATGCAGTAAGTTACATTGGAACAAAGATGGTGGCAGGAAATCTAAGACAGGACGAGTCGCAGTGAGCAGTCAGTTGTATGTTTTTTTTTAGTCGGGTGTGTTAGTTTAACATAGAAGATCTGCATCATGCACATTTTGATTTAGTGACTATTGAAGGAAATCAAGATTATTTGCACAGTGAATTGTTTGGAATAATTAGTATTTATTTGTAATTATGTATTTGTCTGTATTCTGTAGACAATTTCTGCAGAAAATACCAACCAGACTATATGTTGAGAACAACGGCTACACACAACCACACTATATGTTGAGAACAACAGCTACACAAAACCACACTATATGTTGAGAACAACGGCTACACACAACCACACTATATGTTGAGAACAACGGCTACACACAACCACACTATATGTTGAGAACAACAGCTACACAAAACCACACTATATGTTGAGAACAACGGCTACACACAACCACACTATATGTTGAGAACAACGGCTACACACAACCACACTATATGTTGAGAACAACGGCTACACACAACCACACTATATGTTGAGAACAACAGCTACACACAACCACACTATATGTTGAGAACAACGGCTACACACAACCAGACTATATGTTGAGAACAACGGCTACACACAACCAGACTATATGTTGAGAACAACGGCTACACAACCACACTATATGTTGAGAACAACAGCTACACAAAACCACACTATATGTTGAGAACAACGGCTACACACAACCACACTATATGTTGAGAACAACGGCTACACACAACCACACTATATGTTGAGAACAACAGCTACACAAAACCACACTATATGTTGAGAACAACGGCTACACACAACCACACTATATGTTGAGAACAACGGCTACACACAACCACACTATATGTTGAGAACAACGGCTACACACAACCACACTATATGTTGAGAACAACAGCTACACACAACCACACTATATGTTGAGAACAACGGCTACACACAACCAGACTATATGTTGAGAACAACGGCTACACACAACCAGACTATATGTTGAGAACAACGGCTACACACAACCAGACTATATGTTGAGAACAACGGCTACACACAACCAGACTATATGTTGAGAACCACAGCTACACACAACCAGACTATATGTTGAGAACAACAGCTACACACAACGAGACTGAGCACAGTCAGACCAACTCAGCCCAAGCAAACTATGCCACCAAGAGATCCTAAAATCACGTGATCTTTTCTCTACCTTCTGTAGACTGCCACCCATTCCCCGCACCCCTGAAGTAAAAGATGACCTGCAAACCAAGGGCACTATTTGCCTTCCAAACAATAATATATACTATTGCCTCCCATACCACTATGTTGTGAAGCCTATGTTCTTGGAGCGGACAATTATATAGACTTTGACTATGTTTTGGAGTAGACTTAATGTAGCAGTAAATCGTTTATTTTTGTAGATTAGTTTTCATAGGGTTAGCCAAAGGGACATAACTCTACTTTAAAGTTAGGCATAGTAAGGCTCTTTTCCGTATCGTTACATGTTTACGTCACATTCTAAAATTAGAATGTTCACCTTGGAAATTTGTGTCAAACATAATAGTCTGTCTGTTTGTTTAAGCAGCAGACAAAAACTCATGTCTTAGAGGAGTGTTGCACAGGATATTTGTCTAGGGAAGAATTTAGTCATATTTAGTTGGAAGATTCCCTGGGAACAATAATTTAAGGTACAAAAGTTCAGGGCATGAGTCAAGTTTTGTGAACTCGCACGGAGTTAGGAATCTCGTGCTATAGTGAAGGTCATAACAAATATCTTTTGCGTGAATGTGAATTCCAAGGAAAAATAGTTCTGGAAGGATAGCAGAGAAAATGTCTGTTGTATAAAAGAACTCAGAGCTGAGTTGAAGGATTACGAGGATTATTAGAGATATAGGAAAGTTAGAGAGTCACGAAGAAGTTGTGTTTGAGTTTTTTTGTTCTAGGAGTCGCTGCTGAGTAGAAATTGTCCGGTCGTGCTTTAGATTCATTGCTGTAGTAATTGTCCTATTTACATTCTGGATGATTGTTTTGAGTTTCATAGAATTGTAAGTTGTGCCTTCGTTTATAACTACTCTGATGGTGGTTATTACTTCCTTCCCCACGGCATTGCTCTCATGGCAGGGAAGTACAGTGAACTTTTTGTAATCACCCTGCCATGTTGGTAGCTCTTTGTTTCGCCTCATCCACATAGTTCATACAACTTTCTATTCATTCAATAAATGTTGATTTTATATTGTAACTTGAACTCTTGCTTCCTACATGAGTTGAAATGTGAGTCTAGCCGGGTGTGTGTGGAAAGTATTGTGACACTCTGTGGTTATTGTAAAGTTGGTGAACATGGTTTTGTTGTTGAGTCACGTGGTGTATAATAATGCTACAATCTGCCGTTTGGTGTAACAACAAGTTCCAGGCTTACGGCAACAACAACATGTAATAATTCAGTTCAGTGGTTGTCAAATCTTTAATATCACCAGACCATTCTATACAACTGTCATCTTTCCACACTCGTATTCTTCTAGTAGCTGCGCTTTAGAGAGAGAGAAAGGGAGAGAGAGAGAGAGAGAGAGAGAGAGAGAGATTGATTGATTGATCTTTATTTCAAAAGGGTTAAGAATTGGGCACGCAGGCCCGTCTGACATTCTGCCCTTTATCATACATCTTTCACTCTATTCCAGACATTCTACAAATATGCTGTTCATGTAACAAATATAATTAACACTGAAGCTGAGAGACATAAAATAAAATATAACATTTACGTTTCGCTCTTAAACATTCACTCAGTACAGAAGTAACTACATACATTATAAATGAATATCTACTAAACAAAATTTTCGGGACTATTCAGAAAACAATTAATTGTATTCGGTGTCTGTAAGAGCAGGTTAAGATAACTTTTAAGTTTTATAATTCATGGAGGCATGTAGTCGACATCAAATAGATACTGGGAAAGCTTGTAGTTGTAGGAGGGAGTATAATTTATATTTTTTTATATAGGATGGGAGGGTATTCCAAGGATGAGCAGCAGAATAACTAAAGCTTTTCTTGTAAAGACCAAGTCTAGGTTTTGGAAGACATATGTTGTTCAAGCGTTGGCTGCACTTTGGGCTAAATTTAAACAGGTTCCATAGATAAGGCGGGGCATGCCGTGAAAGAATGTGATGTACTAACTTGGCTTTGTTGAAGAGGAACCTGTTCTTAAGGGGTAGTATTTTGATACGTTTGTGATGGTTAGTTGTTTGTGCTTGATCTTTGTCACTAATGAGCTTTACTGTTCGCTTTTGGAGAGAGCAAAGCCTCTTTGTATTTGACACTGAGCAACCATCCCAAACTGTTGAGCAATAGTCTAAATGTGTTTGTATATGAGCTATGTAGTATGTCTTCCTACTGTCTTGATCTATGAAGTGCTTAATTTTAGCTAATTGGTATACTTTTTGTGCGATAAGTTTTGTTAGACATTGCACATGAGAGTTCCAGGTCAGATGTTGGTCAATAATAAGACATAGTGTTTTGTGCTCGCTAAAGTTTTCTATCTGTGATGTTTCTGTACAGAGCCGAAGTGTTGTTTTTGTTGCATTTTGTAGTTTCTGTCTTGTTGTTATGAGCATTGATTTTGTTTTATCTGTGTTTATAATCATGCCATTATTTTTGCTCCATCCAATTAAATTGTATAACTCGACCTGAAGAGTTGATTCTGGATTAACACAATCGTAGTCACTGGTGTAGACTGTGCAATCATCGGCAAAAAAGTCACAAGAAGAGTGTTTAAGATGAAGTGGAAGATCATTGATATAGATAGCAAAGAGCAACGGGCCTAGAATAGAACCTTGCAGAACACTAGTGTCAACTTTAGCAGAATTTGATAGAGAATTCTTGAAGAATACTACCTGTTGTCTGTCTGAAAGAAACGATGCAATTAATTTTATTAGGTCATGGTGCAGTCTATAAGTCTTTATTTTCTTACAAGAATATCGTGTTCAGTCATATCAAATGCCTTTTAAAGTCGACAAAGATGGCACCACATAGTCTGTCGTCATTTATGTTTACTAACCAGTTTTCTGTCATTTTGGTAAGAGCTGTGTGGCAGGAATGATTGGGTCTAAAGCCTGACTGACTGTCTATGAGTAAATTATTCTCTTGCATGTGTTGTAGAGTTATTTTGTGTATGTGTTTTTCGAGTGGTTTTGATAATGACGATAATATAGTTGGTAAGATTGTTGGATGAGCCAGATTTAAAGCGAGGATACACCTTAGCTGTTTTAAAAACCTCAGGGAAATAGCATTTTGCAATGCACTGGTTGTAAATATATGTTAGTGTATGTGAAATGACAGGTGCAGCATAACGTAAGATCTTGTTACTAATATCATCAAGCCCAGCTGTATTGTTGTTTTTTAAGGTTAAGAGATAACTGTGAACTTCACTGACTGTTAAGAATGGAATGTGTAACTGTTTAAAATCAGTACATCTGCTGTCCAGGAATGTTTGTAGTTCATGTAAGTCGCATACAGGAGCTGATATTGATGATTTAAGAACGTTGATTTCTTCTCTGAAATGTGTACTGATATGTGCGCTAGTGTATACACGATTGATGGCTTGAGAATCAAATTCTTTTCTTTTATTTGATAGGGTATTTATGGCTTTCCAAATTGATTTACTGTCTGATTTATTCTGTATTAGATTCCTGAAGTAATTTTTTTTCTCTTGTCTTATTAAGTATTAAACTTTGTTTCTGAGTGAACGGTAGGTCATAAAGTCCTTGATTTTGTGCGCCCGATCACATTCTTTCATGGATTGTAGTATTTCAGGTGTTATCCAAGGTGACTTCGTCTGGTGTTCTACTCTCACCTCTTTCATGGGGACATGTTTGTCTAATATATCTCTGAAGATCTTTAGCCAATATTCTATTGCCTCATCAGGGTCAGTTAGGTGGTACACGTGTGTAAGTGAAGATTATTGCAAATCATTAAGGAATAATTCTAGGAAAATTTTCTGAAGCTCCTAAATTTCATACTGATGTGATTGTGTTTAGGAAGTTTATACCCCTTTCTTGTCCATGTACAGCAGACTGGGTAAACTACGAGCTATGTGAGTTTGATAATAGTAAACTATGGACACTGTGAGTTTGATAATAGTAAACTATGGATACTGTGAGTTTGATAATAGTAAACTATGGACACTGTGAGTTTGATAATAGTAAACTACGGACTGTTTGAGTTTAATAATAGTAAACTATGGACACTGTGAGTTTGATAATAGTAAACTATGGACACTGTGAGTTTGATAATAGTAAACTATGGACACTGTGAGTTTAATAATAGTAAACTACCGACTCTCTGAGTGTGAAAATATTAAACTACCGACTCTCTGAGTGTGAAAATATTAAACTACCGACTCTCTGAGTGTGAAAATATTAAACTACCGACTTTCTGAGTGTGATAATAGTAAACTACCGACTCTCTGAGTGTGATAACCGACTAATAGAAACTTTGAATCTGTAATCAGAGACTGGCATCCCCATATCCGGACATTCCCATATGTACTCCGTCTTCTGTTCCAACACCCACTGAAACGTGCACCTGCTGGTAAAGACAGTCAAATACTACAAACTTTTTATGCAGTTTATTAATGCAGGTACTCAGTGACATAGAGTATACCTGGCTTGTGTTTATGAACAAAATTTGACTCTCTCGTGTGTTGTGTGTCAGTGCTTTGCTTGTATGCGTTGGATGTACGGAAACATTGTAACTGGACGTTGAAAATAGAATTCTGAATTACAATGTCTGTTTTGATCTTCTTCAGCGGCACCGAGAAGCTCGTGTCTCTTAGCAGGCTCCACTCAGCAGAGAGAACATAATAGTTTCTCTCTCTGCCGGCCAGGTGGTCGTTTTCTAGTAGTCGAGTATCATTACCACAGGATATAGCACAGGATATAGCACCGGTTACAGGCAGGGCGTAGTAGCCACCAGAGACTTGGGTAGATGCCTATGGCAGTGCCCCGCCTCTATTATTCGCAGGCAGACATTCCAACATAAAAACACAAGTTTCACGTACAAGCTGCCATCAAAATAAAATATGTCAGTCTAACCTCCTGCCCAGATTATTCTTCGTGAGCGTTATTTGTGAGTGCCTAATATCATTTTATACTATGTCCTTGCTGTCTTCTTCTGTCCTCGTTTCTGTGCAATAGCGAAACTTTCTCCGAAACCGGCTCTCTGTTTCTCTGAATTTCTTTGTCATCTGTCAGTTTTACAAAGCATCCAGCAATACTGACTTTTTATAGAACAGTAATACTCTTTTCATTACACAAAACATAACACACCATACACCAAAAAACGCACAACACAGTACACCACACACCACACCACACAACACAACCACACCACACAACACAGCACACAACGCAGAATACCACACACCACACCACATAGCACACAACATACCACACCCTACATCCTTACATCACACAACACAACACAACCACACCTCACAACACAACACACCATACAACACAGCAAACCATACCACACAACACATCACATCACACAACTCAGGGTGAGCAGGCCAAGACCATACTTCAATGATGACAGTATCCAGCGCATGCATCAGCAAGAAGAGAGTGCGCTGTGGAAAGCTCGCTGAGGCAATTAACCCAACAGCTCCCAACGCTTTCCTGACTTTTTATATTGTTTTCCTGACTTTTTTATTGTTTTCCTGACTTTTTGTATTGTTTTCCTGACTTTGAGTATTGTTTTCCTGACTTTTTTGTATTATTGAAGTTAAGAAAAACGCGTTGAACAGATGACAGTGCATGCTATTATTCGAACACCATGCTTGAATAAAATGGCAGTATGTAGTAGAAGCGTTACAACACAGGTCTCATATTGTGTCTGTACTATAAGACATTCTACACATATTTTCAGTCGCTGATCTTATGATATGGAATGTAAATCAAACGTCTAAGCGTTTAAGTAAAAAGCTTTACTATAGGAACAGAGCAACGATATAATATTTCGGAAAGGGTCTTTGGTCAGATGACAACAACAAGAAGCAAAGAAAAAGAGAAGGGACAACAAATCATGTACGCCAGTACACTGCTGGCTAGATGAACCGAGCTTGGAGATGTATGTACTGAAGATGGATATCGGAGCACAGGTGGAAGTGTCAGACGTGCAGTGATTTTCATCTTAAATAACTAACAGACATGAGAAGAAAAACGCTAACCGTGATGGAGAAGAGAGTCAATTAATGAAAAATTGTTTTCTTTATTTAGATGTCAGTGACTAAACAATAGCGCTAGAGGCGTTAGAAGAGATAGGAATAAAAATAATAACCAAGTTACTGAATGACATTTACAACAGTGGTTATATACCCAGTGACCTGATTAAATCCACGTTTATAGCACTACCATAGAAACCAGGTACAAAGAATGTGATGACCACAAGACTATCAGCCTCTCACGCCACATAACAAAGCTACTTCTGATACTTATTATGAGAAGAACAGAGAAAAAGATAAACATTGAAATAGCAGATGAACAGTTTTGATTTGTTGAAGGAAAGGGAATACACAGTGCTATTTATGCTTTGCGAACACTAAGAGAAAGAACTTTAGAAGTACAGAAAGATCCCTACTTATGCTTGATTGATTACACCAAGGCATTCGACTAGTTGAAACATGATGCGATTATTAAACTGAATGAAGACATAAAACACAGACGGCAAAGACCTGAGAATTGTAAAACATCTATACTGGCAGCAAGAAGCAGCGATTCGAGTTGAAAATAAGACTAGAAAATATCAACCAATAAAACAAAGAATGCGACAGGGATGTGTACTATCTACAGACTTTTTTCTCTGTATAGCGAGAATATTCGAAGAGTTATCATTTCAGAACTAGGTATAAAAGTAGGGAGATACAATATTAACAACCTTCTGTATGCCGATGACACGGTACTAATATAGCTGAGAACCAACAAAACCTGCAGAATCTCTTGGATAAAGTCGCTAAAGAAAGTGAACAGAAAGGACTTACTTTGAACATAAAAAATAACAGAGACTTGGTTATATCTAAGAAACAGAATATACCAAAACATAGTATAAAATTAAATGGAATTATTCTTGGAGCAGTAATAACTTCAGATGGGAAATGCAAAATAGAAATTAAGAATATAATAGGCCAAGCAAAGACTATATTTCAGAGAGTGAGAAACATATTATTCAACACATCCTTATCAAGGAATGTTAGAAAACGAGTCCTAAAATGCTATATTGAAACTATCTTGTTATATGGAAGTGAATCATGGACAATAGGCAAGTCTTCACAAAAATCATTAGAAGGAGCAGAAATGTGGTTTATTAAAAGAATTCTACAAATTACCTGGACAGCAAACATAACTAATGGAGAATGTTTGAGAAGAGCTGAAGATACAAAAAATCTTGTCACAGATAAAAGAGATAATGACTGCGGTAAAACTGGTTCTAGTAATAAACGCAGATAGAGGTGTATGATTCTAGTAATAAACGCAGATAGAGGTGTATGATTCTAGTAATAAAGGTAGATAGAGGTGTATGATTCTAGTAATAAACGCAGATAGAGGTGTATGGTTCTAGTAATAAAGGTAGATAGAGGTGTATGATTCTAGTAATAAACGCAGATAGAGGTGTATGGTTCTAGTAATAAACGCAGATAGAGGTGTATGGTTCTAGTAATAAAGGTAGATAGAGGTGTATGATTCTAGTAATATAGATAGATAGAGGTGTATGGTTCTAGTAATAAAGATAGATAGAGGTGTATGGTTCTAGTAATATAGATAGATAGAGGTGTATGGTTCTAGTAATATAGATAGATAGAGGTGTATGGTTCTAGTAATAAAGGTAGATAGAGGTGTATGGTTCTAGTAATAAAGATAGATAGAGGTGTATGGTTCTAGTAATATAGATAGATAGAGGTGTATGGTTCTAGTAATATAGATAGAGGTGTATGGTTCTAGTAATAAAGATAGAGGTGTATGGTTCTAGTAATATAGATAGATAGAGGTGTATGGTTCTAGTAATATAGATAGATAGAGGTGTATGGTTCTAGTAATAAAGGTAGATAGAGGTGTATGGTTCTAGTAATAAAGATAGATAGAGGTGTATGGTTCTAGTAATATAGATAGATAGAGGTGTATGGTTCTAGTAATATAGATAGATAGAGGTGTATGGTTCTAGTAATATAGATAGATAGAGGTGTATGGTTCTAGTAATATAGATAGATAGAGGTGTATGGTTCTAGTAATATAGATAGATAGAGGTGTATGGTTCTAGTAATATAGATAGATAGAGGTGTATGGTTCTAGTAATATAGATAGAGGTGTATGGTTCTAGTAATAAAGGTAGATAGAGGTGTATGGTTCAGTTATGCAAAACGATAGAGGGAATGAGGAAAGTGAGAAAAAACACAAATGGTAGAAAATATGAAATTAAGATGAAAATGTATAAATGAAAAACATAGAATATCCAACATTTAACCGTCAACCTTTATCAAGGATTACATACAAGAAGAGCACAAGGCATAAATAAAAAGAAGAAAATGAAAACTTAGCTACGAGCCATAATATCGCAGCAGATGTACGCAAGACATCAATTTAAAAAATGGTTTTGTTTAGTTTTCATTATTTTGTTTTTTAGTCGAAAATATATTTCTTTTAAGCTGCGTTAACTGAGTTGTCGTAATGTCAGCCGGAACTAATATAACATCAACCTCGTTTGTTTTTGCCAATTTATGAAAATATAATATTCTGGAACTTAACTGCAGATACTAAACTGACAGAAGATGCAAGAACAGCACCACCGAGAATTCTTTGAAAACCACTGCCACGGAACCGAATGTTTTTCGAATGTTTTTTTTAATGTTTTTCCGGTTAAATGTATTTTTATCTTTGTCTAAGGAGTTATTGCTATTTTACGATCTCTCTCTCTCTCTCTCTCTCTCTGTCTCTCTCTCTTTCACACACTCTTTCTCTTTCTCTTTCTCTGTCTCTCTCTTTCTCTGTCTCTTTCTCTCTGTCTCTCTCTCTCTCTCTCTCTCTCTCTCTTGCGTGTATGCGCCAAAGGCAGTACGATTTTATATACGGTGTTTCAGCTCACCTTTCTCTACATTTTTTGTTAGAAACGTCCAACACTGCACCTTGTTTATGTATGTGTACATTCACATTTCTTTAAGTTACTGGTAGATTTGTATTTCTATGGCATACTGCCTTGTAAAAGGTTACTACTTATATATATATATATATATATTCTTGTCTTGTCCTTCCTCATTTACTGTTAGATGTTGAGGTGAAGTGCAACTATCTCCCAGTGGCTCGCCTGTTGGCTTCGTACATTGAGATGTTCAGGGACTCTGCTATACCATCTGTCCATCCTTTGTATGGGCGGCCCCTTCCTCTGCCTTTGTGTGGTCTGTAAAACATTGCTCTCTGTGGTACACGTTCTGTTGGTAGTCGTGATACATGACCCAACCATTTTATTTGCTATTTTTGTATATAGCTCAGAACGGGTTCAACTCCTACTTTATTTCTAATGACATCATTTCTGATTCTGTCCATTCTTGATAGTCCAAGAATTCTTCTCAAGAATCTCATTTCAGTTGTTTTAATTTTGTCTTTTGCTCTCATCGTCCATGCCTGGCATTGGTAGCACAAAGGTGATATGAAGATAGTTCTTATGGTTTCCAGTGAGACATGCTTGTTGTTTAGTATGGGAGCCATTTGCTTGATAAGTTGGTTCGCTTTGTGACATCTGTTTTCGATCACTATGTCTACTTTTCCTTTTGTTGAGAAAATGCTTCCGAGGGATTTGAAATGTGTTACTTGCTTCATAGCATGGTTTTCCAGTGTAATGTTTATTGGTGTGTTTACTCTTGAGATGGTCATGATTTCTGTTTTGCCTAGGCTAATTTTCATATTGTGTTCTTTGCCTGCATCATTCAGTCTATTAATGTGATCTTGCAAGCCTTCTTCTGAGTCGGCAACTAGAGCTTGGTCATCAGCAAATAATAGTTCGTTTATGGTTATGTTTGTTTTATTTCATTTTGTTGAATTTTTTGCTCTCCTTATCAGTCCAGCTTCTCTACAGATGTTATCGGTTATTGTTATAAATATCAGCGGTGATAAGATGCAACCTTGCCGAACACCAGATTTAATAACAAATGGTTCAGAATGCGAACCACCCCCCCCCCCAAAATCGCTCTCATGATGTCACTTCCGTTATTGTACAGACTCTTACACAAATTTAGTAGTTGATTCGTAACCCCATATTGTTTTAGGACTTCCCGTAGTTTGATTCGTCCACTCTGTCGAATGCTTTTTCCTGGTCAACAGAAGCCAAGTAAAGACTGTTATTAAATTCGAAGGCTTTCTCTGACAACTCTCTGAGGGCAAATATTGCGTCCGTGCATCCTCTGTTTTTCCTAAAGCCTTCTTGAAGTTCACTCAGCTGGGGCTCTATCATTGGTCTTAATCTCTTCTCTAAAACTTTACAAAATATCTTTCCTGTATGGCTTAATAAGGAGATGCCTCTGTATTGTGTGCAGTCACTTTTGCTGCCTTTATTTTTTTTTTTGACAGTGGGGGTGATTATGGCATTAATCCAGTATATATATATATATATATATACATACATATATATATACATATATATATATATATATATATGTTGCAATCACGAAGTTATATTCTTCATTTTTATGATCACTTTTCTGATGGCTAACATAAACCGTTTATTCAAATACTTCACCTTAAATGATGGTAAACAAATGCACAAAGAAATAATTTTCTTACTCTCAAACCATCACAAATTATCTTTAAGGGTTTTGCTGGAGCGTACATTTCAGGTGTGCCATTAACTATACCAGAGTGTGACACATCATATTATCATGTAAAACTAAATGTCAGGATGTTTTCATAATTCTAAAATGCACTAGATTTTCTTGATATGGAAAGTTATCTCTCTTTATAACATGTCTGGCGATAGCCCTTTCTAACCATCATTTTACGTCTTACAAAAACAGATGAGCACTAAGTATAGGAAATGTATGGAAAAAAATGATGATAGCGATGTGCCGTAAGTTTCCAAACAATGTATGGAGGAAATTGATGACAGCGGTGTACCTTAAGATTCCAAAGACGTCTAAAGTACACACCATTTATGTGTTTATGTCCGAACTTCATTAAAGACTTAGCGTCGTATTGACTTTTATAACGTATTAAGTATGTACCTACGTATAAAGATAAGGTACTCCAAAATAATTAACTTCAAAGTATAACAAATGATTCGTTGTTTCATGTGATAAAGAATTCAAAGATTATTCTGTTTTAAATATGAAACTAAGATTATTCTAATATTGCATGAAAAAGAAGAGGCCCATCAGCTCGGAGATATTATTTCAATCTTTAAATCTCTGGGCATTATCGTATATATGTGTACAGAAAGAGCAAAGTGTACACTGTAATGCCGTGGACAGCACATTAATCATAAAACAAGATTCGCATGTGATAGTATTGTAACAATGTGATAACTTCACAGTGGTAGAACTAACTTAGGTCAGTGGTATCCAAACTGGGGTCGTGAGACTTGGCCAGAGGACACAAGGTTGGGGCAAATGCTCTAGGGCACCTATCAGGATCAGGATATGGAGAGGACTGCGGGCTTTGCCATGTCGACAGGGATCAGGATCTGTTGTGACCAAGAGCCTCGAAGGCGAAAGAAGAAAAAGAAGGAACATAGAGCAATGTTAAGTTTTTACAACTAAGTATTAAAAAAAAAACCACAATTGCTATTGCTCACTGATATAATTTGTAATTTTTTTATTGGTTGGATTTCAGTTTTTCTATAACTTTATAACGAGCCTCGGTTGCAGTACTATCCCTGGTCAAGGGTCGAGCTAAACGCTGATGAAGACCCTAGTTAAATCTTCCATAAAAATCCCTATGAAAATGCTGTCGAAGCCGATTGCCTGCAGAGACTGAAAATTTCAGGCAACAGTTGCCAGAGGAAATGAATCAGTGATTCTCTCACTGGAGACAGATCTCAGTTATACCTTGGGTATAAGTCACTAAGAAAAAAAATGTCATATTAGACGTAAAATCAAACGCAGAGGATTACAATGGATCCTTGACACAGTGCTGGAGGACCTTGACTTTGCGGACGACATTTGTCTATTATCAAGCAGTCACAATATGCAAGATAAAATAAACAAGCTAACTCAGAATGCAAACAACATAGGACTAAAGATCAACGTAGGAAAGACAAAGTTAATGAAGCAAAATGTGAACAACAGAAATGTACTCAGAGTAGATAACAAGTTAGTGGAGGAGGTCAACGAATTTGTATACCTTGGCAGCAGGGTAGTAGAAAATGGAGACAGCACAGAGGACATCAACAGCAGACTTACTAGAGCAAACCAGGCTTTTGCAATGCTGCAGACTATATGGAAATTTTTAAAAAACTAAGCACGAATATGAAAATCAGGATATTTAAGAGTAATGTTCTAAGTGTACTACTCTATTTAAGTGAATGCTGGAAAATCACCAAAACCATAGAAAACAAGTTGAATTCTTTCCAGACTAAATGCTTACGAAGAATTATAAAAATATTTTGGCCAAACACCATAAGAAATAACATCTTGTTGGCAGAGATGCAGATGAAGCCACTGACAGCAATTATTGAGGAAAGACGCTGGCGATGGTTGGGACATGTGCTCTGAATGACTGATAACTCACTACCAAAAATAGCACTAAGATGGACATCACAGGGGAACAGAAGTAAGGGTAGACCAAAAGAGACACGGAGAAGAACAACAGAGAGGATGTTGAGCAATAGAGGGCTCACCTGGGCAAGAGCAGAAAAAAAGGCAAAGGACAGGCATTTGTGGAAAACCCTTGCGGAAGCCCCATGTGCCCTTGGCACTTAAGGTTCAGAGAGAGAGAGAGAGAGACGTAAAATCATTATTTCTGTCTTAGACTCTGCGACTGACTGCAGTTGATTACTTTATAAGTGAGCTCATTGTTTGAACACATCTCATTTAAACCTCATAAAAGCGAACTATTCGCTGACTTTTCCGTGTCATAAACCGAAGATGTAACGAGTCTAAAAATGATGAGATCTGAAATGAAAATGTTCTATTTACTCAGCTTCTTTTCTCAATTAAACTGTTATCATTTCCCCTGAGAACAGTGTCATCAATGGTGAAAATTGTTTTATCTGACTGAAAGATATGCCTCGTGAGTTATTATTACTACCGAAAATCTCAAGACATTTTTAATAACATGTACTGGTTAAAGTGTATGTCTTTCTACCGAACTGAAGGACTTGAAAACATCAAAGCAACATCACCATCCTCTGTATGCAGGAAACTCTCTACTGTGGAGAGCAGAGCAACAGCGCAACTCCTTCAGATCATCAGAGGAAGTGGTTCTAAGGACTGCAAACGCGCCACAAACAGCCTCTGGCAGTCAAGTCCAGCTCCTGGCCTTCCCGTGGCAGAACTGTTTAAACTGACAGGAGAAGGGGCGAGGGCGAATATCTGGCGCCTGAAAACCAGTTACTTAGGGTAGATGAGTGTCACGTTTGGTAGCTCATCTGCCGCTGTTGGCGAGATCTTCAGCTGCCGTGCGTGGAGCGGTGCTCTTCCCGGCCAATGAAGAAATTTGCAAATGAAGTTGCCGCGCAGCATCACTGCGGAAAAGTTGGTTGAAAGGATAAATCGAAGCAAACAGTCAAATCACGGCACCTCTGGTCTGGAGGTCAGCCACGTCCTGAGTGCAGTCATATCGGGTGAAATGCATGAACCAGCTTGTCCCAGAGGTTAAGACACTGCTGGCTTGACTCTTCAAATGCCGCGCGTGGAGTGAAGCTCCTCCCGGTTAAGGAAGTAAATGCGGAAATAAAGGTTGCTGTGCGGCGCCGATGGGAAAAGGTGGTGGAAAGTGAAGTTTAACCTGGTATGTCCAGTAGTATCGCTACGAGAGCTATACCACGGCGCCTCTGCTCTAGAGGCCGCCTATGTCCGAAATACACCTACACTGGTAAAATATGCCTAAACCGGCACACACCAGGGGTGGAACTCGATGGCTAGACATGCCACCTCCGCTCTAGAGGTCGGTAACGCCTGATAAACACCCATACTGGTGAATTTTGCCTAAACCGGCTCATACCAGGGGTGAATCTTGAAGGCTATGAATGTCACAGTACCTCTGCCCCAGAGGTCGGTCCCGTCCCAAACACGCCCATACTGGGAAATGCCTAAACCGGCTCAACCCAGGGGTAGAAGTCACTAGTGGCGAGGATTCGTCCTCCTGGACAAAAGCTCCATCCTGGTCACAACTAGGAAGGGTAGCGGCCACGACCGCAAAATGCTGAAGTCGGAGACACTGGACCAGGGAAGTCTATATAGGCAACCACCTCTCACCCGGCGGGGATGTCTGCGTATCCTAATCACGCTGAGGTTTTCCGGTGAGAAAGTCCAACCCTGGACTGGATGGGCAACCACCTCTCACCCGGCGGTGATACACGGGTATCTCAAAACACGTCGAGGTTTTCCGGTGAGAAAGTCCAACTCTGGCCTGGGTGGGCTTACGCCTCTCACCCACCGGGGATGCACTGATATTCCAAACACGTCGAGGTCTTCCGGTGAGAAAGTCCGACCCTAGACCAAACTGGTGCAATGAAAACCACGGTGTCACGCAATCCCGCTTCCGAGACCCACCAAGAATACAGGCTAAAGCACTGTGATACTCTGAACCCCTTGTGGTCCTTTCGTGGAACTCGAGTGGTCTATTTTGGACCACACAGGGGACCACGTGACCTAACGAGGACCACATGCGTGAATTCAGTAGGTTCACAGTGCGGTTTTTGGTGGTAGAAGTGAACGAAGAAGAAGAAGAAGAAGAAGAAGATCAGAGGAAGTACCCTAAAGATAGGTGGGAAGAAAGGCAGGGAAAGGACAAAGAAGAAAATCATTAAAATCTAACCCATTGCTCCGATTACAAAGTCTCCCGTTTTCTGAGCTGACGACAAATCTCTTTGACAGATATCTGTGGAGAAGCATGTCCACCAACGTCTGCTAGCACGGCACTTGTTAATGATGATGTTCAGTACAGAAGGGAAATATGAACACATGATGAAGAAAAAAAAATCTTCCGATAATTCTCATTCTGTGACTATGTACAGATTCTTTCTCTCTCTCTCTCTCTCTCTCTGAACCTTAAGTGCCCAGGGCACATGGGGCTTCTGCAAGGGTTTTCCACAAATGCCTGTCCTTCGCCTTTTTTCTGCTCTTGCCCAGGTGAGCCCTCTATTGCTCAACATCCTTTCTGTTGTTCTTCTCCATGTCTCTTTTGGTCTACCCTTACTTTTGTTCCCCTGTGGTGTCCATCTTAGTGCTATTTTTGGTAGTGAGTTGTCAGTCATTCGGAGCACATGTCCCAACCATCGCCAGCGTCTTTCCTCAATAATTGTTGTCGGTGGCTTCATCTGCATTTCTGCCAATAAGATGTTATTTCTTATGGTGTTTGGCCAAAATATTTTTCTAATTCTTCGTAAACATTTAGTCTAGAAAGAATTCAACTTGTTTTCTATGGTTTTAGTGATTTTCCAGCATTCACTTCCATAGAGTTGTACACTTAGAACATTACTCTTGTACAGATTATGTCTTCATTAATACATTCCTCAGTGTTCGTCATATGACGACACAAGTTTCAGCGTAGAAAAGAAGAACTCTGTTTCCAGAAATTGTAGTGGTGAAAGTCTGACGGTGGCAGTGCTTTCATATCACTACGCCTACAAGAAATAGTTCTTGTATGTTCTACAAAAGAATAATATCCAGAAAAACTAACTTTGACACTATAAGGAGAAAATATTGGATTGTGCAATGGGAAAACTGAAGATCAAGAATGCAGCTTTATTACTGTGTTGCTACAATTGACATTTCCGCTAGATTTGTTGAACTACTTTGTTGTAACGCGTGTTTTGGTTGGTGTACTATCACTGTCTGGAATGATGACCAACTTCGCCAACCTTCTCGTTTACTACAAGCAAGGCATCACAGATAGTCCAACCGTGATATATACAACTTTATCACTTTGTGATGTTGGCTACTCTATGTTAAACTTCTTTGCATTATTTTGCCAATTGATAGAATACTTTTATCCTTTATTAAATGTCCATTTGCTCGCTGTCTATTTTGTATATTTTTGTTATGCCAATGCCATGACCTTTTCGGCGTCGACTCTCTTGACAGTCTACCTGTCTGTAGAGAAATGTTGCTGCGTGATGTTCCCTTTTAATGCAAAGAATATATTCACAAATCTCGGTCCATTTTAGCCAATTTCATCATCTTCGGCGTTTCATTAATTCTCTGCCTGTCTACCTCGCCAACACAAGGGATAATGTTGTAGTTTAATAAAGGCATGAATAGATCTCGTTTTGTAATATGCTTTTTTAAAGACAAAGGCACTATTACTTGAGTCGTAGACACGTATAATGGTAATATAGCACCTATTGTAGGACAGTTTACTATTACATTCTGCACTATCTTTATGATGTCTGCTCTCAAATCATGGACTAACTTCAGACAACAAAATGTCTACAGCAATCATAATCAATTTTTATCCAGCAAACCAGTTTCTTCCTCCAACAGTACACACACAAGCAACATATCAGTCAACCGAAGGCTAAAATATATAACACATAAAGAAGCTAAAAAAACAAAAATAGTTATTTTTCTTGCTGTTATATTCTTTTGCTGTAAGTTGCCAGTCTTTATTTCAGGATGTGGCAGACCTCTACAGCCTGCACTAGAGAATGGAACAATTTTTGATACTCATCTCCAGATAAATTTAGCAGTACTTCAAGTATCTGGTCTAGTGAATGTAAACTTTTGTGTTTATGTCTATTTAAGTTCATAGTATAAATCTTAGTTTCTCTCTGTATTTTGCCGGAGGAAATCAAAATGAAATAAATTTCATATATTCATTGTTTCCTCTACCGAATGTAAATACTGAAATTGTTTTATGTGACGTGTAGAGGTCTTATCTGATAGTGAATTTGCAATATGATGTGGCTCATTAGTGACATTTAGAATTGTGTGACAGATGCCTTTCATTTATCAAGTATTATTTGAATAAATGTATTATATCTTCTGTGTTCTTCTCTATCTAACCGCTATCTCTCTCTCTCTCTCTCTCTCTCTCTCTATGTGCCTTTCTATATGTGCTTCTCCATCTGTTTGTTTCTCTATGTCTTTCCCTTTTGTCTTTCTCTCTGCATCTATAAGTCTCTCCCTGTCTCTGTCTCTGTCTCTATCAGTCTCTGCCTCTATCTTATTAGCTTCCCGTAGAACAGATTGTTTACAGAATCAAACAATATCCCTCTCTCTTTCTCTCTGTGCCTCTCTCTCTCTCTGTGCCTCTCCGTTTCTCTGTGTCTTTCCTTTTGTCTTTTCCTCTGTATCTATAAGTCTCTCCCTGTCTCTGATTCTCTCTCTGCCTCTATCTCATCAGCTTTCTCTAGAACAGATTACTTAAAGAATCAAGCAACTCCCCCTCTCTCTCCCTCTCTCTCCTTCTCTCCCCTCTCTCTCCCTCCCTCTCTCCATCTCTTTCTCTCTCTCTCTCTCTGATTCATGCTAATCAGGTGTTAATAGCCACTGTTTTCCACAGCCATCTCTCCTTTGCTATTTCTATAAGCTGTGTTTTGAACTGTGCTCTTGTGTGCCACTATTTCAGTCCCTCTTGTTTTTTCCCCCATCCAGTTTTTCTGTTGTCATTAAGTGTTCAATTTTGATTCTTCTTAAAAATGTCCTACAAATCTGGACTGTTGTGTTCTGAATGTTGGCACAGTTTTTGTATTCTGGCCATCTTTTGTCCCTTTTTTATTTTAACTGAAACTTTCCATTTGATTTTGTACACTTGTCTCACTTCACTTGTCTTAGTACACTTGTCTTAATACATTTGTCTTAGTACACTTGTCTCAGTACACTTGTCTTAGTACACTTGTCTTAATACATTTGTCTTAGTACACTTGTCTTCGTACACTTGTCTTAGTACACCTGTTTTAGTTCACTTGTCCTAGTGCAGAGTTCTACAAGGGTTCACGTTTGTAAATTTACTTCGGAACTAATACTTGATGAACAGTTCTCAATTCTTGTTCCGAATTTTGTCGTGCCGTGCTGTCTAGGTACTTTTGATAACAATGATGATAGATAGCAATGATAGTTCTCTGACTCGCTGTCTGGATACTTCTGATAACAGTGATGATAGATGGCAACGATAGTCTCTGCTGTGCTGTCTAGATACCTCTGATAACAGTGATGATAAATGGCAACAATAGTTCTCTGCCGTGCTGTTTGGATACCTCTGATAACAGTGACGATAGATGGCAACGATAGTTATCAGAGTGACTTTTCTCGCTCCCTAAGATGCTATTCAGGGCATGCACCAGAAGGCGGGGCACGTACGAGAAGACGGGACATGCACCAGAAGACGGGACACGTACAAGAAGACGGGACACGTACAAGAAGATGGGACACGTACGAGAACACGGGACGCTACTTTCCTAGAGAGCTTCGGTGCTGAATTTTCACCAAGTACTACTAGGGACAGAGCCCATGCGGGGATCAAAACTTCAGTAACTGGGCATTTTCAATTAAAGATAAAGCGAAATAGGGTCATGACCACACATGTGATTCTTTCTTCTTCACGTCAAAAAAATGATGGCTGAATTTCTATTGAATTATAAGTAGCATATCATCTAAACTTTATTACCTGAATATTTTGGTATTCATTGATTGAAATATTAACCGTGGAAAAATAATTAGAACAGAAATGAACAGTAAAAAATAAAACATTGCAGAGAAATGGAGGTGAAATGGAAAGTGACAAATAACAACAGGGATGAATATAAATCTTTAACAAAAGAAGTAAGAATAAACATAAGAAAAGACAAAAACAATACATACAAGATTGTTGTGAAAGAATAGAAGGAAATCTTTAAAGAAATGAAGACATTGACGAGAAATGCCATACCTAAGCTAAATGTAAATTGTGACAAGATTGGAAATACCTTGACAGAGACAGGAAATTCTAGAAAGATGGAAGGAATATTGCAGAGGAATGTATGAAACAACTGACCGTGAAAGCAGAAATAAACAGTGTGAAATATTGTTGGAGGAGAAAGAACCCGAATCGACAATTGAAGAAGTTTTATGGGCAATAAAGAATCTGAAAAAATGTAAATCGATTGGATGTGATGAGATAACATCATCATGATCAGGTGCCGTGCCGACTGGCGTTGGCTATTATGTTTCTCCAGAGTACACGATCCTTCATGCAGGCCATCAGCTCAGTTGATGATCTCCTCTCACACAATCCCGTCAGACTGTCCAGTACCATTCCTTTTGGTCTTCCTCTTGATCTTCTTCCTTCTATTTTTCCTGTTGTTATAATATTTTCAATGCCCCCTCTTCTCATTGCATGTCCTATGAAGGTACATTGTCTCTCTCTTATTTTTTTGGCAAGATTTTTTTGTCTCTTCAGCTCTTCTCATACATTCTTCATTAGTTATTTTTGCTGTCCAGGGGATTCGCAACATTCTTCTAACAAACCTCATTTCTGTGCTTCCAATGATTTTTGTGCAGACTTGCCTATTGTCCATGATTCACTTCCATATAACAAGATATGTTCAATATAGCATTTTAGGACTAGTTTTCTAACCTTCATTGATAAGGATGTGTTGGATAATATGTTTCAAATTCTCTTAAATGCAGTCTTTGCTTGGCCTATTATATTCCTAATTTCTGTTCTGCATTTCTCATCTGAAGTTATTACTGCTCCAAGGTATTTGAATTTCTCCAACTGCTTTAGAATAGCTACGTTTAATTTTATGCTGCATGTTGGTGGATTCTGTTTCTTAGATATAGCCGCCATAGTCTCTGTCTTTTTGATGTTCACAGTAAGGCTTTTCTGTTCACTTTTTTTAGCGACTTTATCCAAGATATTTTGCAGGTCTTGTTGGTTCTCAGCTATCAGTACTGTGTCGTCACATACCGAATGTTGTTAATATTGTATCCTCCCATTTTTATGCCTTGTTCTGTGATGATCGTTCTTAGAATATTCTCGCTGTACAAAGAAAAAAGGTCTGGAGATAGTACACATCCTTGTCGCACCCCTTGCTTTATAGGTTGATATTTTCCAGTTCTATTTTCAACTCGAATTGCTGTTTCTTGCTGCCAGTATAGATGTTTTACAATCCTCAGGTCTTTGCCGTCTATATTGATGTCTTCAAGCATTTTAATAATTAAATTATGTTTCACCTTGTCGAATGCCTTGGTTTAATCAATGAAGCATTAGTAGAGATCTTTCTGTACTTCTATAGCTCTTTCTGTTAGTGTTCGTAAAGCATAAAAGGCATTGTGTGTTCCCTTTACTTCAACAAATACAAACTGTTCATCTGCTATTTCCATTTTTATCTTTTTCCTTGTTCTTTTCATAATGATTCTCAGAAGTAGCTTCGTTATGTGACATGAGAGGCTGATAGTCCGGTGGTCGTCACATTCCTTTGCACCTGGTTTTATTGGTAGTGCTATAAACGTGGATTTAAGCAAGTCACTGGGCATATAACCACTGTTGTAAATGTCATTCAGTAACTCGGTTATTATTTTTATTCCTATCTCCTCTAGCGACTCTGTTTCTTCTGTTCTTATATTATCAGTCCCAGTCGCTTTTCCTTTCTTTATGTCTTTGATGGCATCTATGATTTCATTTTCAATTATTGATGGTCCATCACAGTTTTCAGTATCTGATATTAATTCTGGTCTTTCTCCTCCTTATAGCTCACCGATGTACTCTGTCCATCTGCCCACAATGTCTTATTTTCCCATTAACATTTTACCTTCTTTCGATTTCAGTCATCCTGTTGTATATTTTGTTTTCCTGCCTGTGAGTTCACTAATTCATTTGTGCATGTTTTTGCTGTCTTTATTATGAGAGTCCTCTATTTGTCTGCACTGTTCATTTAACCACATTTCCTTTGCTTCTCTGTATTTGCGTCTTATTTGTTCATTTATCTTGCTATATTTTTGCTGGTTATTTTTACTCCTCCTCCTCCTCTTGTCCATCAGTCCTAAGATGTCATCTGTCATCCATTTATTTTTAGAGGCTTCTTTTTTTCGGTGGTATTATCTCCTTAACAGTTTGGTGATAGAATCTCTTAACATTGCCCATTGTCCATCTATACTATTTATCTTTGCTGTTGCACTGTATCTATTTGTTATAATAACTTTGTATTGTTCTTACAGTTCTTGGTCATTTTTAAGGAGTCTGTATTCACTTTGATGGTTCTTACTTTTTCTGCATGCTTTCTTTAGCTTTATTCTAATTTTCCCACAGAGTGGATCATGGTCACTATTGCGGTCGGCTCCTGGTATGGTTTTTGTTGTCAGTAATGCATTGCGGAATAGTTTGTTGATTAATATGTAGTCTGTCTGGTTAAATGTCTTTTTATCTTGGCTGCACTACGTTGCCAGCCTTTGGGGATGTTGTTTAAACCAGGTGTTTCCTACAACCATGCTGTGTATTCTTGCCCATTCAATTAATTTATAACCTCTGTCATTCCTCCCCCCCCCCCCCCCCGTCCATAGTTACCAACGATGTCTGAAGTTCTTCCTTTACCAACTTTGGCATTAAAATCTAGTATGAATATAGTAACTTCTTGTGACTTTGTGTGTTTTAATGCTGTCTCTATGTCATTATAAAATAGCTTTACATCTTCTTCAAAATTTTCAGATGTTGGAGCGTACACTTGTATAATATTTATGTTTATTGATCGTCCTTTCACTTGGACTAGCAGGACTCGGTCTTAGATGTTCAAATATCCTACAATTATCCTTGATGAGATACCAGCTGAATTTAATAAAGCAGTAGGAAAGGAATGTGCAACAATCTATCATGCACTATGTAAAAAGATATGGCATTCAGGTATTTGGTCAAAAGAATGGAAAATAACTGTATTCATACTATTCCCGAAAAAGGGTAACTTGAAATTATGCACAAACTATAGAACTGTTGCCCTGATAAGTCATACCAGTAAAATCATAATTGGTAGACTTCGTAAGAAAATAGAAGAGGAAGTCAATATGGTCCAAGCTGTTTCAGACAAGGAAGAGGATCAAGAGATCATATATTCAATATAAGATAAATAATAGAAAAATGCAGAGAATTCAATGTGAATTTATATTTATTCTTTAACTCTCTCTCTCTCTCTCTCTCTGAACCTTAAGTGCCCAGAGCACATGGGGCTTCCGCAAGGGTTTTCCACAAATGCCTGTCCTTCGCCTTTTTTTCTGCTCTTGCCCAGGTGAGCCCTCTATTGGTCAACATCATTTCTGTTGTTCTTCTCCATGTCTCTTTTGGTCTACCCTTACTTCTGTTTCCCTGTGGTGTCCATCTTAGTGCTATTTTTGGTAGTGAGTTATCAGTCATTCGGAGCACATGTCCCAACCATCGCCAGCGTCTTTCCTCAATAATTATTGTCAGTATTTTCATCTGCATTTCTGCTAATAAGATTTTATTTCTTATGGTGTTTGGCCAAAACAGTTTTCTAATTCTTCGTAAACATTTAGTCTAGAAAGAATTCAACTTGTTTTCTATGGTTTTGGTGATTTTCCAGCATTCACTTCCATAGAGTAGTACACTTAGAACATTACTCTTAAATATCCTGATTTTCATATTTATGCTTAGTTTTTTTGATTTCCATATAGTCTGCAACATTGCAAAAGCCTGGTTTGCTCTAGTAAGTCTGCTGTTGATGTCCTCTGTGCTGTCTCCATTTTCTACTACTCTGCTGCCAAGGTATACAAATTCGTTGACCTCCTCCACTAACTTGTTATCTACTCTGAGTACATTTCTGTTGTTCACATTTTGCTTCATTAACTTTGTCTTTCCTACGTTGATCTTTAGTCCTATGTTGTTTGCATTCTGAGTTAGCTTGTTTATTTTATCTTGCATATCTTTGTGACTACTTTATAATAGACAAATATATATATTTATATAATTTATTCTTTATAGACTACTCAAAATCATTTGACTGTGTACAACACCAGAAACTTTGGGAAATAATGGAAAGAATGGGATTTCTAACACATGTCATACAATTTATATCACGGATGTATCTAGTCCAACAGTCAGCAGTAAGAATACACGATGAAACAATAACTTGGTTTGACATAAAACAAGGGTCTATCGGGGGACCATTTTCTCGCCTTACTTATTTAACTTGTATACTGAAAATATAATGAGGAATGTTAGAGACGATGTAGACAAAGAATATTACAATGCCATAGCAATTGGAGGTCATGAAATACCAGAGATTAGATATGCTGATGACACAGTATTACTGACCACAACACAGAAAGGAATGGAAAAACTAATTATTTAAGTCTTTAAGAACAGCGAAGAACAAAACCTCTATCTTAATGCAAAGAAAACTAAATTGATGACAACTGACAAAACAAACAAGACAACTGAAATATGTATCAATGAGGAAAAACTGGAAAAAGTGGAGAGCTTTGAATGTCTTGGATTATTACTAACTAGTAGTGGAGATACAATGAGGAAAATTAAAAGGAGGACGTCTATCGCTCTTCAGAAAGTAAAACAACTAAAAAATCTGTGGAGAGGAGCAGACAGAACTACATAAATAAGATTTTTAATGGCATACATCTTTCCTATCGCAACATATGCATGTGAGACATGGACACTTAACAAAACAGATGAGAATCACATAAATGCCTTTGAATGTAAATGGACACATCAGCAGCAGGATATCTTGCTCACAACCGAGAGGCCTACTGGAGAGCTGTTAGGGAGGCAAAGCTTCGCAAGGGACACGTAAGTGACTGATTGACTGACTGACTGACTGACTGATAAGATTACTAAATAGTCGAGATTAATTGTTTATCTCATGGACACTATCAAAGAGTACGCTCTTTGTTTATTAGAGCCACTAGCCCTTATGTTTCTCCTCCACTGTCTCTGTCTGATGTTCGAAGATGTGAGAAGATGTGAGAAGATGTGAGAAGATGTGAGAAGATGTGAGAAGATGTCTGAAGATCTTTACGGCCTTGCTGTTCTCGTATGTCTAATTCGATAAGTGGGATAAAAGTAGCGAAGAAAGAAGTGTCATGAAGATGGTTGCCAATCCAGGTGGGATCTCCAAAATAGTTTAGCTTACTAAAGTCCATCATTCGAGGACAATATAGACACTGAAAATATAGACATTACTCTTCCATGAGACAAAGAGAGCTCCATTTGCTGGCTTCATATTCCTGTCTTGGAAAATATTGCATATTACTGTTTTTGAAAATATTGTATATTACTGTCTTTGAACATATTATTTATTACTATTACTGTCTTTGAAAATATTGTATATTACTGTTTCTGAAACTGTATTTTGCTGTCTTTAAAAATGCTTATATATTAATGTCTTTGAAAATATTTGTGAATTCTTATATCTTATATCCTTCCCGTGCTGTTAAATGTCACATAGGGCTGGCAAAGTAGTTCGCCAATTTTTCCTGTCTTCGGCGAGTCTTTCAACCTGATCAAGGGATTTTATGCCTGTTACAGAAACTCGCAGAGAAGATTTGTGAATAAGTTTTGATAAAATGTTTGCATATTAGTGTCTTTGAAAGTGTTTCTATTTTACTCTTTTCGAAATGTAAGGTTTGATTACTCTTTTTGTTTTACAGAATTATTTATATTGTGAGGAAAGATAGTGAAAAAAAATCAACGGAATGTAGAAAGAAAAGCAGGCAGTAACAATGCCTTTAAAAGATTAAAGTGTATGTCATCCACGAAGAAAATCTGTGTGAATAACTGTAGCGCAGCAACACAGGACCAATATTGTGAGTGTACTTTAAAACATCCTACAGATATGTACAATCACTGATCTGATGATGTGGGATGTAAATCAGACGTTTAAGCCAACAGGAAGAATACTTTACTATAGCAACAAAACAATGATATAATATTTCGGCAAAACTTCCTTCTCCAGACGACAAAAGCGACACGAAACAAAGAGACAAGAAGGGATAGCAGATGCTGTCGGCACACTGCTAGCTCAATGAACCGCGATTAGAGATGTGGGTACACTACTGCCTCCAAGAAACGCGATTAGAGATGTGGGTACACTACTGCCTCCATGAAACGCGATTAGAGATGTGGGTACAGTACTGCCTCCATGAACCGCAATTAGAGATGTGGGTACACTGCTGCCTCCATGAACCACGATTAGAGATGTGGGTACACTACTGTCTCCATGAACCGCGATTAGAGATGTGGGTACACTGCTTCCTCCATGAACCGCAATTAGAGATGTGGGTACACTGCTGGCTCCATGAACCACGATTAGAGATGTGGGTACACTGCTTGATCCATGACCCATGATTAGAGATGTGGGTACATAAGGTGGATATCGCAGCAGAAGTGTACGCGTCTGGAATCCAGTAATGTTAATCAAAGTTCAAAATTCAGACTCCGGCTTCACTGCATTCGGGACAACCTATATATACTCCGCCGCATGCCGCAGCATTCATCCAAGTAATGTTAATCTTAAGCAACTAAGGGAAATGTAAAAGAAAAAAATACGTTGATGGTGAAGGGTAAAAATTTATATGTATTTAAATGTAACGTCCTACAGAATGTACAACATAATCAACAGATATTGAAACAATATGGCAGCAGATGACCCGAAGACATCAAATTATAAAAAACATTTTTTTCTTCCTTTTTATGTAGTGGGAAATATTATATTGAATTTACATTGGGTTAATAAAGTTATTACGATGCCAGTCTCAACTAATGTGACAGTAACATGACTTGCCTTTGTCATTTTATTAAAATATAATATTCTGGATAGTAAATGCAGATACTAACCGATAGTCGAGAAACGGCACCAACGGACACACTTTTGGAACCGCTGGAAGGACGCGAATAAAAACACTGGCCAATACACATTGTGGTGCCTCAAAAGCTATACTTGTTTCTGAGTATATCTGACCTGCTGGTTAAAAAAAAACAGTGACACCAGTTTTCCCCCTATCAACTCTAGTTTTTGAGATACAGAACTTATGCCATATACCACTCTTTACTCTGCTCGCTCATAACAAATCATTTTAATTCATTCATTCATTTGCATGTACCTTGCGGAACTTTGCCTCCAAAACAGCTCTCTTGTAGGCCTCTCGGTTGTGAGCAAGATGGCCTGCTGCTGCTGCATCCATTTGTAGATCGTCAACGATGTCTTGCAGCCATCTTCGTTATAGTCTTCCTCTTTTTCTTTTTCCCATTAATTATCCATCCAATACGGTCTTTTCTAAATTATCATGATGTTTTATATGTCAAAAATATTTAAGTTTTCTCTCTTTAATCCTCTTTACTAGCCAGCCTTCTTCAATAAAAAGCTCTTGTAGTATGGATATATTTGTTCCTTTTTGTGTCCACGATATTTGGAGAACTCTTCTGTAGCATTTACATTCATAGGCATTTATGTTTTTCTCATCTGTTTTGTTAAGTGTCCAGGTCTCACAGGCATATGTTGCGATGGGAAAGATGCATGCCCTTAAAAATCTTATTTTTGTAGTTCTGTCTGCTCCTCTCAACAGCTCCTTTATTTGTTTTACTTTCTGAAGAGCGATAGATGTCCTCCTTTTAATTTTCCTCATTGTATCTCCATTATTAGTTAGTAGTGATCCAAGATATTCAAAACTCTCCACTTCTTCCAATTTTTCCTCATATATATATATATATATATATATATATATATATATATATATATCATCTGCCCTGTTTGTTTTGTCAGTTGTCATCAATTTAGTTTCCTTTGCATTAAGATAATGGTTCTATGCTATAAATAACAAATCAGGATAATTTAATATCGTTTTTAAATTAATATCTTTTACGCATAAAGGTAACATGTTAAAAATTAAAAGAAAAGTGTACTACATGAAAATTTACTTCTTTCATATCAAAACCACAAGTTTATGATACAAACTTTCCACTCATTCGACACACAAGAATCTCCTTTTGCAAGACTTCCGAGAGTGGGATCTCCCAGGACAATCCCTCATAAGATTCCAGCAAAAGTCTGCCACCATGTGTGCATCATAACTTCCTTTATCTGGCTTTCATTGTTTTTATGTCTTGGTGAAATCTTTCACCTTGTTCTTCACTTAAGTCACCAAGGTTCTCTGGAAAGCGATCTAAGTGAGTGTGCAGATAATGGATTTTAACACTCATGTTACAGCCAAACCTGGTGAAATGAAATAACATATCCTCTACTAATTGTGTCTGCCTTTTTGTTGCCTAGAAAACTTTTCACAGCAAGAACGCATGAAGACCAGGTACAAAAATCTATGGCATTCATTGATGCTATGAAATGTGGGTCATTTATAAGGTGTCTGATCTGTGGACCATTGAAAATTCCTGCCTTCAGTTTTTCAATGCTAAATTCAGGTAACTTATGCTCTATTTATTCAATGAGCGAACTGTCTTTATTCAAAGCCTTTACAAATTGTTTCATCAGACCTAGTGGTGGCAGTATGTTCTGTCTCGTGCTACCAAAGGTTCATTAATTACATTCTGTCCTCCAGCCACCATATATTCCCTCGAAGGACAATCTTTTCTTGCCCAGTGTTCATGTTTGGCTCGACTATCCAAAAGGCATAAAAAAGCAAAGATACGTTGTGTAGCCACTTTGCTGACCAAGAAGAAAATTATCATCTGCATGTCTACACAAATCACTCATTGATGTTCTTGGTAATTTATCTTTTTCAAGACTAAAGAGATGGCTTTGTACTCATCTTTCATTCTTGTGAAATGACCGATAGTAATAGAGTCATATTTGTTTGCAGTTATTTAAAAGAACACATTTCAAACTACGTTTTAAACTGTCGACGAAAAGACGCCACCCGCTTGGGTTATATTCAAACTATACTATAGGAACAAAAGAACGATATAATATTTCTCCAAGAATCCTTCGCCAGACGACAAAAAACAAGACACAAAAAAAAAACAGAAAGGACAACAAGCAATGTAAGTCACTACACTGTTGGGTCGATGAATTGCTCTTAGAGATGCGCGTATACAAGGTAGACATCGAAGCACAGGTGGAAATGTCAGAAGTGCCGTGATTTTCATCTTAAGAAACTAATAGAAATGAGAGAAAAAAAATACTAACCGTGATGGAGAAAACAGCTAATTAATGACAAAGTGTTTTAATTATTTAGATGTCTTATACAATAGAAAAGGGAATCAAGAAACATTGAAACAATATAGCAGCAGATGTACGCAAGGCATCAAACTGTCAAAACAAAAATGGTTTTGGTTTGGATTTGTTTATTTTTAAGTCGAAAAAATATGTGTCTTTAAGTTGGGTTAACTGAGCTGTCATAATGTCAGCCGTAACTAATATGATATTAACCTGGTTTGGTTTTGCTATGTTATCAAACTATAATATTCTGAAACTTAACTGCACATATTAAACTGATAGAAGAGGAACAGCACTACCGAACACAATTTGAGAACCATTGCCGTGGAAGCGAATAATGGTTAAATGTTTTTCTATCTACGTCTAATGAGCTATTGCTATGTTACGATCTCTTTTTTTATGCGTGTATGCGCCAAAGCCAGTATGTTTTTTATCTATGGTGCTCCAGCTCATCTCTATCTATATTTTTTACAAACGTGATCTTCCCCACATCTAACACTGCACGTTGTATGTCTTATGTGTACGTTCTTTTTCTTTAAGACACTGATAGATTTGTATGTCTATGGCATGTTGTCTTGTCAATAGTTATTACCTTTATATATATATATATATATATATATATATATATATATATATATATATATATATATATATCGTATGATTAAGTTTGGAAATCATGAAGCCATATTCTTTATCTTTTATGATCACTTTCCTGATGGCTGACATATACCTTTTATTCAAATACTTCACCATAAATGCAAGAAGAAGTAATTTTCTTACTCTCAAACCATCACAAATTATCTTTAAGGGTTTTACTGGAGCGTACATTTCAGGTGTGCCATTGACTATACCAGAGTGTGAAACATCGTAATATCTTGTAAAACTAAATGTCCGGATGTTTCCATAATTCTAAAATACACTGTATTTTCTTGATATGAGGAGTTATATCTCTTTGTAACATGTCTGGCGATAGCCGTTTCTAACCATCATTTTACGTATTACAAAAACAGATGAGCACTAAGTATAGGATATGTATGGAGGAAAATGATGATAATGATGTGCCGTAAGTTTCCAAAGACGTCTAAAGTACACACTATTTATGTGTTTATGTCCGAATTGCTTTAAAGACTTAACGTCGTATTGACTTTTATAACATATTACATATTTGAGCTTGCGTGTACCTATATATAAAGTTGGAATACTCCAATATAATTAGCTGTAAAGTATTGGAAATAATTCGTTGTTTCATGTGATAAAGAATGCGAAGATTATTCTGTTTTAAACATGAAATTAAGATTATTCTAATATTCCATGAAAAAGGAGAGTCCCATCGGATATGAGATATAATTTCAATCTTTAAATCTCAGGGCACTATCGAGTATATGTGTACAGAAACTCTAACAACAAAGTGTACACTGTAATGCCGTGGACAGTGCACATTAATCATAAAACAAAGTTTATGTGTAATAGTATTGTAACAATGTGATACCTTCACAACGATAGTAATAACTTAGACTAGTGCTTTCCAAGCTCGGGTCAAGACTCTAAATTGAGTTTGCATGGAGTCTGGGTTAGAAACGTGACAATATAATATTAAATATGTTCAAGAGAGAGATAAAGAAAATATAGAAAAATAAAGAGAGAAAGAGAGAGAGAGAGAGAATTGTTAAAATTTTATAAATTACAGAATTTTAGGGAAATATGTTTCACATGCCCAAACCATGCCGACCTGAGGCGTAAGACTTGGCCAGAGGACACAAGATTAGGGCAAAAGCTTTGGGGCTCCTATCAATAATCTGGAGAGGACTGAGGGCTTTGCATGTCGACAGGGATCAGGATCTGAACATTTCAGGCAACAGTTGCCAAAGGAAATGAACCCGTGACTCTCTCACTGGAGACAGATCTCAGTTATACCTTGGGTATAAGTCACTAAGATAAATGTCATATTAGACGTAAAATCAATATTTCAGTTCTAGACTCTGCGACAGACTGCATTTGACTAGTTTATAAGTGAGCTCATTTAAACCTCATAAATACGAGTTACTCGCTGACTATTCTGCGTCATAAACCGAAAATGAAACGGGTCTAAAAATGATGAGAGAAGAAATGAAAATATTCTATTTACTCAGTTTCTTTTCTCATTCAAACTTTATCATTTACCCAGGTGTTACCAATTGTGAATTTCTTTTACCTGATTGAAAGATATCCCGTTTGGGTTATTATTACTGCCGAAAATCTCAAGATATTTTAAAAATAACCTGTACTGATTAAAGTGTATGCCTTTCTACCGAAGCAAAGGACTTGAAAACATCAAAGCAACATCACCATGCTCTGTATGCAGGAAACTCTCTACTATGGAGAGCAGAACAACAAAGTAACTCCTTCAGATCATCAGAGGAAGTACCCGAAAGTTAGATGGGAAGAAAGATAAGGAAAGGACAAAGAAGAAAATCATTAAAATCTAACCCAGTGGTACGATTACAAAGTCCCCCATTTTCTGAGCTGACAGAAAATATCTTTGACAGATATTTGTGGAGAAACAGTACAGAAGCGAAATACGAACACATGATGAAGAAGAAAAATCTCCAGATAATTCTCATTCTGTGACTTTGTACAGATTATGTCCTCATTAATACATCCCTCAGTGTTCAGCACATGAAGGCACAAGTTTCAGCGTAGAAAAGAAGAAACTTTCTTTCCAGAAATTATGGTGGTGAAAGTCTGACGGTGGCTGTGCTTTCATATCAATACGCGTACAAGAAATAGCTCTTGTATATTCTACAAAAGAATTAATAAACAGAAAAGCAAACTTTGACACTATAAAGAGAAAATATGGGATTGTGCAGTGGGAAAACAGAAAGCCAAGAATGCAGCTTTATTACTGTGTTCCTAGAGTGGAAGATTACTCCAGATGTGTTGAACTACTTTGTCGTAATGTGTATTTTGATTGGTGTACTATCACTGTCTGGAATGATGACCAACTTCGTCAACTTTCTCGTTTACTACAAGCAAGGCATCACAGATAGTCCAACCGTGACATTTACAGCTTTATCACTTTGTGATGCTGGCTACTCTATGTTAAACATCTTTGCTTTATTTTGCCAGTTGATAGAATACTTTTACCCTTTATTAAATGTCCGTTTGCTTGCTGTCTATTTTGTATATTTTTGTTATGCCAATGTCATTACCTTTTCGGCGTCGACTCTCTTGACAGTCTATCTGTCTGTAGAGAGATGTTGCTGTGTGATGTTCCCTTTTAAAGCAAAGAATATATTCATAAAATCTCGGTCCATTTTGGCCAGTTTCATCATCTTCGGAGTTTCATTAATTCTCTACTTGTCTATCTCGACAACACAAGGGATAATGTTGCAGTTTGATAAAAGCATGAATAGATCCCGTTTTGTAATGCGCTTTTCTAAAGACAGAGACACTGTTAATTTAGTCGTGGACACGTATAATGGTATTGTAACACCCATTGTAGGACAGCTTACTATTACATTCTGCACTATCTTTATGATGTCAGCTCTCAAATCATGGACTAACTTCAGACGACAAAATGTCTACAGCAATCATAATCAATTTTTATCCTGCAAACCAGTTCCTTCATCCAAACACACACACACACAAGCAACATATCAGTCAAACCGAAGCTAAATTATATAACATACAAAGAAGCTAAAATAACAAAAATAGTTATTTTTCTTGCAGTTATATTCTTTTGTTGTAAGTTGCCAACCTTTATTTTAGCATGTAGCAGAACTCTACAACCTGCACTAGAGGATGGAGCGATTTTTGACACTCATCTCCAGTTACTTTTATCAGTACTTCAAGTATCTGGTCTAGTGAACGTGAATGTAAACTTTTTTGTTTATCTCTATTTAAGTTCATCGTATAAATCTACGTTTCGCTCTGTATTTTGCCGGAGGAAATTAAAATGAAATAAATTTCATATATTCCATGTTTTTACACTTGTCTCAGTACACCTACTTTAGTACACTTGTCTTACTATACTTGTCTTAGTATACTTGTCTTACTATACTTGTCTTAGTACACTTGTCTTAGTACACTTGTCTCAGTTCACTTGTCTTAGTACACTTGTCTTAGTACACTTGTCTCAGTTCACTTGTCTTAGTACACTTGTCTCAGTACACCTACTTTAGTACACTTGTCTTACTATACTTGTCTTAGTACACTTGTCTTACTATACTTGTCTTAGTACACTTGTCTTAGTACACTTGTCTCAGTTCACTTGTCTTAGTACACTTGTCTTAGTACACTTGTCTCAGTTCACTTGTCTTAGTACACTTGTCTCAGTACACTTGTCTTAGTACACTTGTCTCAGTACACTTGTCTCAGTACACTTGTCTTAGTACACTTGTCTTAGTACACTTGTCTTAGTACACTTGTCTCAATACAAGGGTTCACGTCTCTAATTTACTTCGGAACTAATACTCCACAAACAGTTCTCAGTTCTTGTTCCGAAATCTGTCGTGCCGTCCTGGCTGTATAACAATAGATGGCAACGATAGTTCTCTGCCGCCCTGTCTGTATACCTCTGATAACAGTGACAATAGATGGCAACGATAGTTCTCTGCCGCCCTGTCTGTATACCTCTGATAACAGTGACAATAGATGGCAACGATAGTTCTCTGCCGCCCTGTCTGTATACCTCTGATAACAGTGACAATAGATGCAACGATAGTACTCTGCCGCCCTGTCTGTATACCTCTGATAACAGTGACAATAGATGCAACGATAGTTCTCTGCCGCCCTGTCTGTATACCTCTGATAACAGTGACAATAGATGCAACGATAGTACTCTGCCGCCCTGTCTGTATACCTCTGATAACAGTGACAATAGATGCAACGATAGTTCTCTGCCGCCCTGTCTGTATACCTCTGATAACAGTGACAATAGATGGCAACGATAGTTCTCTGCCGCCCTGTCTGTATACCTCTGATAACAGTGACAATAGATGCAACGATAGTACTCTGCCGCCCTGTCTGTATACCTCTGATAACAGTGACAATAGATGGCAACGATAGTTCTCTGCCGCCCTGTCTGTATACCTCTGATAACAGTGACAATAGATGCAACGATAGTACTCTGCCGCCCTGTCTGTATACCTCTGATAACAGTGACAATAGATGGCAACGATAGTTCTCTGCCGCCCTGTCTGTATACCTCTGATAACAGTGACAATAGATGCAACGATAGTACTCTGCCGTGCTGTCTGTATACCTCTGATAACAGTGACAATAGATGCAACGATAGTACTCTGCCGTGCTGTCTGTATACCTCTGATAACAGTGACAATAGATGGCAACGATAGTTCTCTGCCGCCCTGTCTGTATACCTCTGATAACAGTGACAATAGATGCAACGATAGTACTCTGCCGCCCTGTCTGTATACCTCTGATAACAGTGACAATAGATGGCAACGATAGTTCTCTGCCGCCCTGTCTGTATACCTCTGATAACAGTGACAATAGATGCAACGATAGTACTCTGCCGTGCTGTCTGTATACCTCTGATAACAGTGACAATAGATGCAACGATAGTACTCTGCCGTGCTGTCTGTATACCTCTGATAACAGTGACAATAGATGGCAACGATAGTTCTCTGCCGCCCTGTCTGTATACCTCTGATAACAGTGACAATAGATGGCAACGATAGTTCTCTGCCGCCCTGTCTGTATACCTCTGATAACAGTGACAATAGATGGCAACGATAGTTCTCTGCCGCCCTGTCTGTATACCTCTGATAACAGTGACAATAGATGCAACGATAGTACTCTGCCGTGCTGTCTGGGTATCTCTGATAACAGTGACAATAGATGCAACGACAGTTCTCTGCCGTGATGTCTGGGTGTCTCTGATAACAGTGACAATAGATGACAACGATAGTTCTCTGTCGTGCTGTCTGGGTATCTCCGATAATGGTGTCGATAGATGGCAACGATAGTTCTCTGCACTGGCTTTTCTCACGTCCTAGGATGCTTTTCGGGGCACATACGAGAAGACGGGACACGTACGAGAAGACGGGACGCTGCTTTCCCAGAGAGCTACGGTGCTGACCTTCCAGCAAGTACTACCAGGGACAGAGCCCAAGCGGGGGGGGGGGGGAGGAGGGAATAAAAACTTCAGTGACTCGTATTGTTAGTTAAAGGTAAAACGAAATAGGATCCTAACCACACATGTGATTCTTTCTTCATGACGGCAAAAAAGGATGGCTGTATTTCAACTACTAACATATCATCTAAACTTTATTACCTGAATAATTTTGGTATTCATTGCTTGAAATATTAAAGGTGGAAAAATTATTAGAATTTATATATATATATATATATATATATAATATATATATATATATATATATATATATATATACAGTTACGCCTGATGTTTTCTGTTTCATTTTCCAATAAGCGCAAGTGATGTGGACGCTCTTCTGTGTGCAGATGAGTCTGATAGTGATGAGCTGTTTGTTTTATATTTAGTTATCAATTGTGGACCCTCTGGGAGTGGCGAATGATGAATGCTGGGATACAGTGTAGTGTGTTCATGTAAATATGTGATCGTGTGGGAGTTACGTGGGTTGATGTAAATATGTGATGGCGTGGGAGTTACGTGGCTTGATGTAAATATGTGATGGCGTGGGAGTTACGTGGGTTGATGTAAATATGTGATGGCGTGGGAGTTACGTGGACTGATGTAAATATGTGATGGTGTGGGAGTTACTTGGGTTAATGTGTCCTTGAATAAATTAAGACTTTGTGTAAGTTAATGTTTTGCTGTCAAATATTGTACTTGTGTGAGAAAGTGATTTGAAAGTTACTTGTCCTGAAATACATTCTCTTACTCTGTATCAATCTCTCTCTCCTCTCTCTCTCTCTCTCTCTGGCTGTCTGTTTTTCTCTGTCTGTCTTTTTTCTGTGTCTGTCGCTGTCTATCTCTTTATTTGTCTCTCTCTCTCTCTCTGTGTCTTCCCTCTCTCTCGCTGTTTTTCTCTGTCTGTCTCTCTCTGCCTCTCTGTGTCTCTGTCTGTCTGTCTGCCTCTCTTTGTCTCTCTCTCTCTGTCTCTCTTTGTCTGTCTCTGCCTCTATCTTTCTCACTTCGTCTTTCCCTCTGTCTATCTATCTCCCTGTCTTTATAGCTTCCTAAGTATTTAATGTCTGTATCTATTCATCCTTGTTCCTAACTCTCTCTCTCCATCTGTTTACTCTCAAATTCTCGTAGCTATCTCTTAACGTGTCTCCCCATATTTGCTTGAAACTGACAACGATGATGATGATGTTGATGATAATGATGATGATGACGACGACGAAAGTCTTGACACAGGATATTGGAAATAAGAGGCTGAGTGTACTTTGTTGGCTGTTTAAAAACACACTACCCTTCATCACTCCATCTTTCATCAAAGGTGTGGTCTGGGAGACAAAAGGACGGCAACCCGACAAAGTTTTGAAATCGCTGCTGCATAAAAACAAATGACGGCAGTTCTTTGGTGATTCTCAGCTTTCTTATACTCATTTAACTTGATGCCCTCATTCCACATTCTACTCTGGGCTTTGTGCACTAAGCAGACATGTCACAGAGTGAATGTCCAGATCATCTGTCCTGCAGACATGCCGTGTCACAGAGTGAATGTCCAGATAATCTGTCCTGCAGACATGCCCTGTCACAGAGTGAATGTCCAGATCTTCTGTCCTGCAGACATGCCGTGTCACAAAGTGAATGTCCAGATCTTCTGTCCTGCAGACATGCCGTGTTACAGAGTGAATGTCCAGATCTTCTGTCCTGCAGACATGCCGTGTCACAAAGTGAATGTCCAGATCTTCTGTCCTGCAGACATGCCGTGTCACAGAGTGAATGTCCAGATCTTCTGTCCTGCAGACATGAACGAGAATGTTAACGATGTATATCCAAGGATTTGTCCAGCTGGTACTGTAGCTCTAACCAGCTCGGTATAATTTGGTTATTAAAGATCTGCTGAAAGATCTCCTGGTAAACCAGATAAATAGCAAACAGTAGGGCAATAAAACTTGCTTTGTCTTGTCTCCTTCCTCATATACCTTTCAGTGCTGAAGGGGACAACTGGACGTCTTGTTAACTTTCGGCGGTGTGCTTCGTATAATGGATGTTTAAGGCTTCTGTATTTATGTTAACAATTGTGTCAGTTACTCGCAGTTGTTCTTCTTCAAGGAAGAACCAATGAAAATCTAATAAAGGGGCACAAATCCTAATTAATAACGACAAAACATGCGCTTGTATTAGATATTCAGTGTATAAAGATACACATTACGGTGATATATTGCTCAGTGTATGAAAACAATCTACTAACTAGCAAAGTAAAGTTTACTGATAAGAATACTAAACAGTCGAGATTAACTGTTTATCTCTTGGATGCTATCGGAGTGTAGGTTGATAACAGCGTGTTGGAGCAGTAAATGGTCAGTTATCTCCCTTGACACCAAGTCTCACAACGTTTTAATGCTTAGCTCAAGCCGGTTTAGAGCCAATCCTGTCATGAATTTGTAACCACCAATCCTGTCATGAATTTGTAACCACCAATCCTGTCATGAATTTTTAACCACCAATCCTGTCATGAATTTGTAACCACCAATCCTGTCATGAATTTGTAACCACCAATCCTGTCATGAATTTGTAACCACCAATCCTGTCATGAATTTGTAACCACCAATCCTGTCATAAATTTGTAACCACCAATCCTGTCATGAATTTGTAACCACCAATCCTGTCATGAATTTGTAACCACCAATCCTGTCATGAATTTGTGACCACCAATCCTGTCATGAATTTGTAACCACCAATCCTGTCATGAATTTGTAACCACCAATCCTGTCATGAAGTTGTAACGACCAATCCTGTCATGAATTTGTAACCACCAATCCTGTCATGAATTTGTAACCACCAATCCTGTCATGAATTTGTAACCACCAATCCTGTCATGAATTTGTAACCACCAATCCTGTCATGAATTTGTGACCACCAATCCTGTCATGAATTTGTAACCACCAATCCTGTCATGAATTTGTAACCACCAATCCTGTCATGAAGTTGTAACGACCAATCCTGTCATGAATTTGTAACCACCAATCCTGTCATGAATTTGTAACCACCAATCCTGTCATGAATTTGTAACCACCAATCCTGTCATGAAGTTGCAACCACCAATCGTGTCATGAATTTGTAACCACCTCAAATGTTCTGAACGACTATAAGACTAGAAGAACACATACAACAGGAACGTATATGACACAGACCTGTCTTGTCTTGTCTTGTCTTGTGCTATCTCCCTGTAACTGTGACCTGGTGTTCTTTGCAGCCGATGCCGTGAAAGTGTTGAGGCACAGCATCGTCTCGGCGTGGGAGCGGGTTATGGCGGCTATCTTTTCAGTCCCGGGGTGCAGCTAAAAAGAAGGGGGTGTACAATGCTTCTTTAGCAGACTCCACCACCTTGGGGACTATGGCGATCCCTGTCCCGTTAGCCGGGCTGTGCCAGTTATTGGGGGTATCACGGAGAGGCGGGACAGGGTCTTGGTCAGCTACGGTTCGTTAACCCTGAAGCTAGCATGTCAGTTATAGGTCGGTGACTACTTACTCAGACAGCATCTTCTCCCCCAAGATGACACAGAAACAGAAGCAATGAAAGATGACAACCAACAAGAAGAAACAGAAGCAATGAAAGATGACAACCAACAAGAAGAAACAGAAACAATGAAAGATGACAACCAACAAGAAGAAACAGAAGCAATGAAAGATGACAACCAACAAGAAAAACAGAAGCAATGAAAGATGACAAACAAGAAGAAGAAACAGAAGCAAAGAAAGATGACAACCAACAAGAAGAAATAGAAGCAAAGAAAGATGACAAACAACAAAACGAAACAGAAGCAATGAAAGATGACAACCAAGAAGAAGAAACAGAAGCAATGGAAGATGATAAACAACAGGAATAACCAGAAGCAATGAAAGATGACAGACAACAAGAATATTTGGAGAGAAGAATCTTAAGAAGACTTTCAGATCCCGTCAAAGAATATAAGAGTCGGATCTGGAGTCAGAATCAACAGAAAGGTCTGTAATTTTTCATAAATAACTACTCGCCTTTACTATCTGTAGTTTTCACAAAGAACAACTACTTACATTTTCTATCTATAGTTTTTCAAAAAGAATAACTTCCTGTCTCTTATATCTATAGTTTCTAACAAAGAATAACTTCTTGCCTCTCTATCTATAGTTTTTTTTCAGAAAGAGCAACTACTTGTCTCTTCTATTTATAGTTTTCACAAAAGAAACATCTTGCCTCTTCTAGTTTTTCACAAAGAATAACTTCTTTCCTCTTCTATCTGTAGTTGTGAAGAGAAGCACCACTCGTCTCTTCTATGAAGCTACCAGATTAAGATCGCGGGGTTAATTAGAAGGAATGAAAGAAAACAGTAAGACCAAGCCAACATAAAATATACACAAGGGACGAAGAGACAGGAGCGAGGGGTTGAGCAGGACAAAGATGGAGGAGATAACGTGGAAGAAAACCTTGACGATATGAAGAAAAAATGAAGAGAGAAAGGACGAAGAGTCGACTACGATCAATAATAGTTGTGCTAGGGCAGTGGTTTGTATTTTATGGCTACCGGAATTCTGCATCCCAGATTACATGTCTAATACAATCATAGAAATTCATACAAACACATACAAACATACATTTCATTTGCTTCTGATGTCCTCCTGTCCTTCTCTGTTCCCTTACTGCCAACTTTGATTATCTCAATGCCCTCAAGGATGCCACACCGCCAACCTGAATTGCTATACCTGAAGGAAACATGTGACATCGCCAAACGGAGTATTTATGCTTCATGTAAACATACCACACCACCAACATGAGTATTTATACTTCATGGAAACATGCCACACAGCCAACCTGAGTATTTATACCTCCTGTAAACATGCTACACAGTCAACCTGAGTATTTATGCTTCATGTAAACAAGCCACACAGCCAACCTGAGTATTTCTGCTTTATGTAAACATGTCACACAGCCAACCTGAGTATTTATACTTCCTGTAAACGTGCCACACAGACAACCTGAGTATTTATACTTCATGGAAACATGCCACACAGCCAACCTGAGTATTTATACTTCATGTAAACATGACACACAGCCAACCTGAGTATTTATACTTCATGTAAACATGCCACACCACAAAACTGAGTGTTTATACTTCATGTAAACATGCTACACCACACACCTGAGTATTTATGCTTCATGGAAACATGCCACACCACCAACCTGAGTATTTATATTTTATGTAAACATGTCACACTACCAACCTGAGTATTTATACTTCATGTAAACATGACACTCCACCATCCTGAGTATTTACACTTCATGGAAACATGCCACACCACCAACCTGAGTATGTATACTACATGAAAACATCCCACACTACCAACCTAAGTATTTATACTTCGTGTAAAGCTGTCACCACCACCAAACTGAGTATTTATACTTCATGTAAACATGCCACACAACGAACCTGAGTATTTATACTTCCTGTAAACATGCCACACCACCAACGTGAGTATTTTTACTTCATGTAAACATGCCATACCACCAACCTAAGTATTTATACTTCCTATAAACATGCCACACAGCGATCCTGAGCATTTATACTTCATATAAACATGCCACACAGCCCGCCTAAGTAGTTATACTTCATGTAAACATGCCACACAGGCACCCGGAGTATTTATGCTTTATGTAAACATGCCACACAGCCAACCTAAGTACTTATACTTCCTGTAAACATGACACACAGCCAACCTGAGTATTATGCTTCATTTAAGTATGCCACACAGCCAACCTAAGTATTTATGCTTCATCTAAAAATGCCACACAGCCAACCTGAGTATTTATGCTTCATGTAAACATGCCACACAGCCAACCTGAATACTTATACTTCCTGTAAACGTACCACACAGACAACCTGAGTATTTATGCTTCATGTAAACGTACCACAGAGCCAACCTGAGTAATTATGCTTCATGTAAAAATGCCACACAGCCAACCTGAGTATTTATACTTCCTGTAAACATGCCACACCACCAACCTAAGTATCTTTACTTCATGTAAACATGCCACACCACCAACCTGAGTATTTATACTTCATGTAAACATGCCACACCACCAACCTAAGTATTTATACTTCCTGTAAACATGCGACACAGCCAACCTGGGACTTTCTCGCGGCATAGAAGAAACTGAAACAACCCCTGTGGAAACCAATGTGCTAGATCTTCACAGCCAGTTATAAATCCTGCCAAACCAGAACTGGCTTGCCACTTCATGCTTTCAGAGAAAAATAAAGATATTAAAATAACAACAAACACATTTCGCTGTTGTTCCTTGAAGTTAATTTTGTTTATTAGTGAATTACCTTTTTTTACACCTTTTTCAAGTCGTGAGTACCCTACTTTATCTAATGTAGGGTTGTGCAAAAACAAAAGTTATAAATATGAATAAAACAAAACATAACAAGCGAAAACAAAGACCATGTTAATCAGATTTCCTCATTGTTTCTTTAAAATAATAATAGACCAACAAACGAAGTCACCGACATTTTGTTTGGATCATTTATGCGTCGACTGTTAAATTATTTTAAAAATAACCCTAATAATTATGTGTACAACAAAAAATGGGAAACTTGTAGACTAAATGTACATCAAGTTTTAGCATAAAGTTCCCATTTTCTACCTAAATGAAGACCACAACATGGAAAACTTGCACTCCTAGAAAATGTCAAGTTTTGGTAGATGACGTCTGGGAACCTGGCAACTTTCTGTGACAGGTCTAGGTTACAGCAACTAATCTTAAATCAGAGTTAGTTTAAGTGAGCCTAGAACCCCATTCTCTCTCGGATACACTACAGCAACTAATCTTAAATCAGAGTTAGTTTAGGTGAGCCTAGAACCCCATTCTCTCTCGGATACACTACAGCAACTAATCTTAAATCAGAGTTAGTTTAAGTGAGCCTGTAACCTCATTCTCTCTCGGATACACTACAAACCACATAACGACTTGGGCGTGTTACCTGACCTTCACGCTGTGAGCAGAAATCACGATGTGATCAGTGAAAAGAATGTGACGAAAAGTGAAGACACTGTTAAGAGAAACTTTTTGTGTAGTAACTTTGTAGAGAAATAACTCAGACACAAAAGATACTTGAATGAACAAGCTACCTATCTACCTACCTACATACCTACCTACCTATCTACTTACTTACCTACATACCTACCTACCTATCTAATACCTACCCACTTACCTATTTACCTACCTACCTACTTACCTATTTACCTACCTACCTACCTAACTACCATCTATCTACCTATCTATCTATCTATCTATCTATCTATCTATCTATCTATCTATCTATCTATCTATCTATCTATCTATCTATCTATCTATCTATCTATCTATCTATCTATCTATCTATCAAATCTTCAAGCTACCCAACTTGTTTCCTCTTTTCAAATCCGGACTTAGTAGGGACCTTTCTAATTATAGACCTATATCAATACCTTTTTCATTATCTAAATCCCTTGAAAAACATATATAAAACTTAACCTTGCTATATATGCCTGTGAGACCTGGACACTTAACAAAACAGCTGAGAAGCACATAAATGCCTTTGAATGTAAATGCTATAGAAGAGTTCTCCAAATATCGTGGACACAAAAAAGAACAAATATATCTATACTACAAGAGCTTAATATTGAAGAAGGCTGGCTAGTAAAGAGGATTAAAGAGAGAAAACTTAAATATTTTGGCCACATTAAACGTCATGATACTTTAGAGAAGACCGTATTGGAAGGATACATAATGGGAAAAAGAAAAAGAGGAAGACCGAAACGAAGATGGCTGCAAGACATCGTTGATGATCTGGAAATGGATGCAGCAGCAGCAGGCTATCTTGCTCACAACCGAGAGGCCTACAGGAGTGCTGTTTGGTAGGCAAAGTTCCGCAAGGGACAAGCAAAGGAATGAATGAACCTTGCTATACATGCAAGAAAACAATCTACTAAGAGACAGTCAGTCAGGTTTTAGACCAAATCACTCCTGCCACACAGCATTAACTAAAATGACAGAAAACTGGCTGTCTCATATAAATGATGATAACTTGTGTGTTGCTGTCTTTGTTGATTTCAAGAAAACATTCGATATGACTGATCATGAAATTGTTACAAAAAAGGTGGAAGGTTACAGATTACACCCTGACCTGACACAATTTATTAATCTTTTCTCTCAGGTAGAAACCAAGTAGTTTGTTTTCTTATATCTTATATCTTATATCCTTCCCGTGCCGTTAGACGTCACATAGGGCTCGCAAAGTAGTTCGCCAATTTTTCCTGTCTTCGGCGAGTCTTTCAACCTCAACAAAGGATTTTATGCCTGTTAACTTGGCCTCTCTTAATAATGTCCTCTTCAGAGTTTCACGCGGTCTGCCCCTTTTTCTTCGGCCTGTTGTGTTCCACTTGATAGTTTGTTTTAGAAACATAATATTTGACTCATCTGTGGCTGATACTGGGAATCCTCAAGGTTCAGTTCTTGGTCCTCTTCTCTTTGTAATCTATATTAAGGTTTTACCACCACACTTGGGAAATAATGGAAACAATTTCAGATTTCCAACACATTTGATAGAATTAACATCATTGCTGTATCTAGACCAATAGGCAGCAGTGAGAATAAATGTTGAAACAACATCTTGGTTTGACATAAAACAAGGGGTCCGTTAGAGGTGCATATTGTCACCTTACTTATTTAACTTGTGTACTGAAAATATAATAAGAAATGTTAGAGAAGATGTAGAAAAAGAATATTACGATGCCATAACGATTGGAAGTTATGAAATACCAGAGATTAGATATGCTGATGACACAGTGTTACTGTCAACAACACAAAAAGGAATGGAAAAACTAATTATGTCAGTCCGTAAGAACAGCGAAGAGCAAAACCTCTGTCTTAATGTGGAAAAAAACTAAATTGATGACAACTGACAAAACAAATAAGCCGCTGAAATATGTATCAATGAGGAAAAATTGGAAGAAGTGGAGAATTTTGAATATGTTGGATCACTACAAACTAATAGAATGAGAGAATTAAAAGGAGGACATCTATCGCTCTTCAGAAAGTAAAACAATTAAAGAATCTGCGGAGAGGAACAGACAGAACCACAAAAATAAGATTTTAAGGGCATGCATCTTTCCCGTCGCAACATATGCCTGTGAGACCTGGACACTTAACAAAACAACTGAGGACACATAAACACTTTTGAATGTAAATGCTACAGGAAAGTTTTTCAGATATCATGGACACAAAAAAGAACAAATATATCTATACTACAAGAACTTAATATTGAAGAAGTGTGGCAAGTAAAGAGGATTAAACAAAGAAAACATAAATAAATACACATTAAACGTCATGATAATCTAGTGAAACTGTCTTGGAAGGATACATAATGGGAAAAAGAAAGAGAGGATAACCAAGGCGAAGATGTTGCATGAAATCTTTGATGATCTGCAAATGGACGCATCAACACCAGGCCATCTTGCTCACAACCGAGATGCCTACAGGAGTGTTGTTAGGGAGCAAAGTTCCGCAAGGGACATGAAAATGAATGAATGAAACATTACCAATGATAATTTTAAAGAGATCCAATGAAGGTTGAAGTGTAGTTCTTATTGAAATGTAGTTCTTATTGAAATGAAATTCTTAGAAAGAATGCTCAAGGTACCAGGGACAGCGAGATAATAGAATAAGGAATTTCTGAAAGAGGCACAAGAAACAAGGAAAATTATAACAAAGATCAGAAAACGACAATTTAAATTTGTGGGGCGTGTTTGGGGGAGAGACTGGCTAGAGCACCTAATGGCAACATGGAAGACCAAAGGTAGAAGCTACAGAGGTAGACAGAGCTTGGTATTGTCGTATGCAAGAGGCAAGGAAGTAATCGACGTTTGTATCAACATTCTCGATGGCTTAGTAATAACCACCATCGTTGGAATCTTGCACTCACAGCTTTAGAACTGTAACATTTACAACATTAAGATCTGAACATTCACATCTGGAGAATTTTAACTTTAAAGGCCTGAGACGAGCATGTCACTGCTGGAGGGCTAAAACACTGAAAGTCTGAGAACTGGATATCACACCTGAAGGAATGAAACACTGAAAGTATGAGAAATTGATATCACACTTGAAGGAATGAAACACTGAAAGTATGAGAAATGGATATCACGCCTGAAGGAATGAAACACTGAAAGTATTAGAAATGGATATCACACCTGAAGGAATGAAACACTGAAAGTATGAGAACTGGATATCACACCTGAAGGAATGAAACACTGAAAGTATTAGAACTGGATATAACACCTGAAGGAATGAAACACTGAAAGTATTAGAACTGGATATCACAGTTGGAGGAATAAAGCATTGAAAGTTTAAGAACTGGATATTGCAGCTGAAGGGAGGGGGAGCTAAAACACTGAAATTCTGAAAACTGGATAACACACCTGGAGGACTGAACATTGAAATTCTGAAATCTGGCTATCACACCTGAAGGACTAAACACTGAAAGACTGAGATCTGTATATAACAGCTGGAAGATTAAACACTAAAAGCCTGAAATTTGAATATTACATCCGGAAGACTAAACATTGAAAGTCTGAGATCTGGATATAACAGCCTGAAGACTAAACACTGAAAGAATTAGATCTGGATATCACAGCTGGAAGACTAAACAATGAAAGAAAGAGATCTGGATATCACAGCTGGAAGACTAAACACTGAAAGTCTGAGATCTGGATATAACAGCTGGAAGACTAAACACTGAAAGAATGAGATCTGGATATCACAGCTGGAAGACTAAACACTGAAAGAATGAGATCTGGATATCACAGCTGGAAGACTAAACAATGAAAGAAAGATATCTGGATATCACAGCTGGAAGACTAAACACTGAAAGAATGAGATCTGGATATCACAGCTGGAAGACTAAACACTGAAAGCCTGAGATCTGGATATCACAGCTGAAAGACTAAACACTGAAAGAATGAGATCTGGATATCACAGCTGAGAGACTAAACACCTAAAGCCCGAGATCTATATATCACAGCTGGGAGACTAAAACACTGAGAGTCTGAAATCTGGATATTACAGCTGGAGCACTAAAAACCGAAAGCCTGAGAACTGGACATCACAGCTGGAGGATGTAAAACACTGAAAATACCCCTGATCATCTACATCTGTAGGACATAGAGACTGAATTTTCCACGCCTGATCTCTGAATGTTCATATTAATATGACAAAAGCAGCATATTGTATTCATTCAAATGTCGATGTAATATATTTAAGTATCACAAAAACTACGGATAATCTTAATGGAAGAAATACAATCGTTTTTAAATATATACATATTTCTGAAAATAATGTAAAATACAGTTTACGAGGTATAAATAAAATAATGGATATCTGAAAGATTCTGGCATCGATTTGTTTCAGCGACATGACTTCCTTTTGTCAGTACACACAGACAAAATATTCTGGAAACTCATTACAGATTCTAATCTGTTGCTTGAGTAATTCTCGCAACCGAACACAGTCTGAGAACCACTAAAAGAACTCAGAAATATCGCCTTACTTTATCAACATCTAATGTTTCAATATACGAATAAAATAATCTTCTATTTGTCCTTGACCCACTTTTGTTTACATTTCTTCTTAACTATGGTGTTCAGAAGTGCCATTTTAAAAGATTTGTTTCAGGAACCGCCTTTTCTATATTTTTCATAAAACTGGCGATTGACAACAATTTCATCTGGACCTGTCGTGTATAATATGTAACAAAATTTGTTACAAATATGACAAAATTAAGAACTTATTGTCAATTCACTATGGACATATACAACGTGTCACAAATAAAAGCACGCTCTGTGATTACTGTTCCACAGTATGGGATGACTGCTCAGTGTGGGACAAATAAACTTTAATCACTTAAAAAGCCAGCAACAAAGTTTAGCAGTAACAAACATGTAACTGAAACTACGAATAAGGACACACATCTCAGCATATTACGCCTCAAAAGGATATTATATTTAAAAAGTCAAATTCACAAAATTGTTCCCTCTATTTGTTGTGATTGTTCATATCCAACTCAAAACACGGCCAACGCTTTAAGCTCTTGTCTTCTCCCAAAACCAAAGTTTAAGGTGTTAAATAAAGAAAAAAAAAGCTTCTCTTACTCAGCTGCACACCTTTTGAATACCCTATCAATTCACATAAAACTCATAATTAATATTCCGTTTTATAATTTCTAATTTTGTAAATATCTTTTGTAGTGGATTATATGCCTCCATTAAATGTATATGTGTTCGTGTGTATGTGTGTATGTATGTATGTATGTCTGTATGTATGAATGTATGTGTGTATGTATTATATATGTCTTATTTTCTAGTCTTGTCAGGTATGGATGTATGTGTATACATAATGAATGTAAGAATGTAGTATACGTTCATTGCTTGTAGTTACATAAATAAGAATGTGTAACGTAGGGACAAGACATTTATAATTTTTTTTACTTCATGCTTGGTATGTTCATAAACTAACCCTGAGTAACGGAACGAAAGTTGTGAGATAAAGGGCAGAGTATCAGGCGGACCAGCGTGCCCAGTTATCTGCCCTTTGGAAATAACGTTTATTAATTTCTGTTCATTTATCAAATCGATCTCTGCATTATCTAACATTGTATTTGATTTATATCTGTGCTTACATTTGTTCTCTGTATCGGTCATCAGTATCTTTACATTTTTTGTGCTAGCAGGCAAATCTGTCACATGTCAATACTCATTACTTTTCCTTAATACTTAATAAAATGATTATCCTCTGAAACTACAAAATTATATCATTCCCCCTTTTTCATTTTTCAATATCATTTTTCAAGCTGGTTCAAACATGAACTTCCTATGCAAAGATAATGCTCCAAATTACTGCGCAGTCCTGCACGAACTGGTAATATTCTTCCTATCAAATGACATGAAAATATCTACTCTGTAAGTAGCGCACATTTCTGAATTAACTTTAATTTATGAAAAAATGTACTGAAATACGAAATATCACAGGCTATAAAGCACATCTAATAATTATAAAGCGGGCTATACTTTTGCAGTAGAAGGAGTTAAAGTTTTGTTTAATTTGTAAAAGCAACAGGCGAAAAAAATCTTCCCTATGTGATCTATAACATATGAACATCACAGTTAAAGGGTTTTATCTCTGACTTTGAACGATGACGGTGTGGCTTGTCTCCTAACGTATATTGACACAGATTAGTTGCTGTAAGTCAGCAAAAGTTGACAGAGTAACCGTTGTAAATCAGCAAACGTGGAGACAAATTCAAACAAAATTGTTCCATTATGATTCCAGCGAAGACAGCTTTCTGGGTAAGGGGAGAAACCCATATCTAAGGAAGTAAGATCGATATTTAATACAATACAGAATCAATACTGCAGTAGTAGACTTACAATAAAGTGTATTTAATGTACCATATTTATAAATGAGCATACAGTGTGAATAAGCCCGACTTAATATAAACGTGCTGTTTGTTTTGCCTTTATAATCAGAACAAGGCGTTATACGTAGAAAGTGATGGGAAAGAAACGAAAGAATGCCTTTCCTTTATGAAAAGGTCAGATCACTTATTTATGTCAGTTAAGTTTCTAATCCTAGGAATTAAAAATATATTTTAAAAATATCTATATCTTCTTTTTCTTCTTCTTCTTCTTCTTCTTCTTCGTTAGCTTTCTGAGCCATTAAGGCTTACTGCTGCTGAGAAAGTTCGCCTCCATTCCTCTCTATTCTTAATCTTCTCTCTCCAGATGGTTACACCAATTTCTTTTACAACCTCTCCTACGTTATCTTTCCATCTCTGCCTTGGTCTACCCCTTGGTTTCCCTGATGTCTTGTGCATACAGGATTTTCGTTTGTTTGTTCTCTTCCATTTTTTCTACATGCCCCAGCCAGCTTAGTCTGTTCAATTTCAAGACATATATAGTTCGATTGAATTTAAATAAGCTGTTCAGTTCAATGTTCTTTCTAGCTCTCCATTCTCCACTGTTGGTATCCTTTTTTCGGCCCAAAGATCTTTCTTAGGATCTTGTTCTCAAAGATCTGCAAATGGTGTTCATCTTTCGTTGTTGTACTCCACGTTTCTGATCTACACATGACGGCTGGTATTATTATAGTTTTGTAGATTGTTATTTTGGTGCTTTAGGACAGGATTTTGGATTTTAACAGGTGTTGAAAGGCAAAGTATATTTTATTCCCTATCTGTACTATGATTTAATTTACTCGCTTACTGTGTTGCGTATGTTGAAGGTTGTGCCTAGATATTTATATGTTTCTGCCTTCCAAGTAATCTTATCTCCAACATATGCATAATCTGGATCATTCTACCTCTGGTCTCTTGATATCTTCATATACTCTTTCTTATCTTGGTTAATGGTCAAGCCCACTTTCAGTGCCATATCTCTCAGGCGTATGCAGGTATTGGTGACTTCTTGCATAGAATATGTATGGAGGATGCACAAAATATAGTTATATATAAAGGAAGAAAGTCAGTACCCTTCTCTATAAGAACTCGGTTAAAACAAGGTGATACATTATCTCCATTACTATTCAACCTTGTGCTAGAAAAGGTAAGCAGAAAAGTGAAAGAAGAAAGCAGTAAAGAAGAACAAGCCAAAATACTAGGATAAGCTGATAACATCCATGTTTTGTACCTGACCAAAATCACGAATGATTATTACTATTGAAAATCCCATGACATGCTTTTGACTTCTGCTCATAACTAAGAGCTTTATCTCCACGTTGACACTAAACTTTCCCTCTTTCTGTCACTTTGTGACAAAACAGAAGCTACGGATGGACGAATAAAAAGTATGGTATTTGATATATTACACTAAAATTTTTCTGTAAAATGAGAAAATGTGCATTTATATGAAAGGAACAACTTACAAAGAAAACAACTACATTGAAACATCCAACATTTTGTACAATGCGCGTGAGGCTTTCTCAGGGATAAATGTGTCCAGGTCAAAATTTTCTAGTAAAAAAAAATATCATCTACTATTAAGCCGATCATACGTGGACTCCGGATACGCCCATGAGTGTTTACATCTTTTCTTTAATATATCCGTCAGTTTCGACGAAGTCATGACACCAGCTTCAGCACATCATTTGTTTGAAAGGAACTTTCTTGTCTAGAAAAAAGTATCCTTTCTGAGAGTTTTATAATTAATTAAATCCTTGTAATGTGTAATTTTTGTAATGTGTAATTCTTGTAATCCACGCGCTTTTACGAAACATTTCTCAGATTTATTTCTACCAGTAAGTCTCTACATAAGAATGAATTACTAGAAAAACTTAATTTCGGACTTTAAAGAGATATAATGGGCGTGTGTAGCTCTAACACAGGAAGGCAAGAATGTATAATTGTTACCGTCAATCCATTGTGGAATGTTACACCTGAGTTGCTGAACTACTTTGCCGCCTTGTGCACACTAATTGGCTTACTATCAATATTTGGAACACTATCAAATTTGGTCAGCTTTCTTGTTTTCTACAAACAAGGACTTACCGACAGCCCTACTGTCACATTTATTGCGTTGTCACTCTTGGACACTCGCAACTCAAGGGTTAATTTTAGTGTTTAATGAAAGTGTGAATCGATCTGGTGTAGCATTGTGGTATTACAAAAGTAGACGCTCAGTCAGTGTCGCCAAAGACATGTTTACCAATGTTATAGCACCGATATCAGGCCAGTTTACCATCACATTTTGCACTGTCTTTATGATATCTGGTATTAGAACGTGGGCCAACTTCAGACAAAAGGCCGTCCCTGCACGCCATAACCAGTTACTATCCAGCAGGGCAAAGACGAACTCCCTCAAGCTTTTATCTAAACTTAAAAGTTCGAACAATCAGAAATCAAAATATATAACAAATAAAGAGGCCAGGTTAACAAAGATCGTTGTTTTTCTTGCAGCCATATTTTTTTTCTGCAAGTTGCCTATCTTTTTCTTCGCTTGTACCAAGATTATGATACCTGCAATAGAAACTGAGTTAATGTACATCACACATGTCCGAGTAATCTTTACAGTTATTCAGTTCTTTGGTTTAATGAATGCAAGTTTGAATTTCTTTGTGTATTTCTATTTGAGTTCTTCTTATAAATCTGTTTTCCTCTCTTCTTTTAGGAGCGTAAAAGGCAACTGAAAGAGAATGCAAACTTTCTATGTAAGGTAATATGGTTCATTACTTTCATTGAAAATAACTTCGGATACGAAAGTGATTTTGGGGCATGGTTTGATTAATTTGTATCACGTAAGTTTTCTTTTTATCTTTTTTTTAAAATCTTCTCCAGATTTGATCCCATAAAGTTCCCTCTTGGTCTACATTCTTATCTAGTCTTCTCTGACATTCGACTCACAGGCGCTGTGTCTGAGTTTTATTTGGAGCAAAGATGGCGAGAGGCAGTCCAAGATAGGACGGGTCGCAGTGAACAGTCAGTTGTATGTTTATTTAGTCCAGTATGTCAATTTAACACGAAAGGTCTGTATCATACACATTTTCATTTAGTGACTATTGAAGGGAATCAAGACTATCTGCTTTGTGTGAGTTGTTTTGGCTGATTATTAGAACCTGTGAAGACTGAGGGAGCTAGGACATCGTGCTCTCTTGAATGTTTTGTGTTCGATACTGGAGTGAAACAAACTGCTTGATATTTGATTAAGGAGTCAGAATTTTGTATCACACTATACGTGTATACCGTAATGACAGCAGCTTTAAAGAGAGACAGTGTTTTTCGAATATCTTTTAGTTCTTGCGTTTCTTGATCTGCAGATATATTTTTCTCGTATAAGAAAACATATGCATACTTACATAGAAATTAGGTATGTAGAAATTGTTTTATTTCCATCATCATAGCTAAAATAGTGACTTGAGGAGGTGAAATCAGAGACAAAAAATATATGATAGCAACAAGTTCAGACACTGCAGTATTGCTTGTTTGTCTCGTGGTCTGCTGGCTTGGTGGTTGGTGCACTTGTTTGTCAGGGTGAGACAAGTGAGCTGGTGGTTGGTGCACTTGTTTCTCAGGGTGAGACAAGTGAGCTGGTGGTTGGTGCACTTGTTTGTCAAGGTGAGACAAGTGAGCTGGTGGTTGGTGCGCTTGTTTCTCAGGGTGAGCCAAGTGGGTTGGTGATTGCAGCACAGATAGAGGCAAGCTATTTGAGAGGGCAAGGGGGTCGAGATGTAACCGTTCTATCTGTCAGGGCCCAGAAGGTGTTTTACTTGTTAAGTAAGTGATTTGCATGAGTGATCTTTATTTCCAAACAGTTAGAAATTGGGCATGCAGGCCCATCTGACATTCTGCTCTTAATCGCACAACTTTCTCTCTATCTATTCCATTAAATAACATGTCGGCCTGATTAGCTTAGTGGTTAGGTTCTCGGTTTACTAATCTAGTGGTACCGGGTTCAGTCCCAGAATTGGGTTTTTTCTGGTACACACCAAAAATGGCTCCGGGATTCACCCGCCTCTAAAAATATTTATCAGAGAAACAAGGGAAGTTAAAGCGGCCAGGCCAACCAATACTGACCATATCATACTTTCATGTACCGAAGGTAATGGAAAATACGGGCCTAACACCGTATTCTCATTATGTTTTAATGACATGGAAACGGGAATTTCATTCATTCATTCATTTACATGTCCCTTGTGGAACTTTGCCTCCCAAACAGCACTCCTGTAGGCCTCTCGGTTGTGAGCAAGATGGCCTGCTGCTGCTGCATCCATTTGCAGATCGTCAACGATGTCTTGCAGCCACCTTCGTTTTGGTCTTCCTCTCTTTCTTTTTTCCATTATCTATCCTTCCAATACGGTTTTCTCTAAATTATCATGACGTTTAATGTGTACAAAATATTTATGTTTTCTCTCTTTAATCCTCTTTACTAGCCAGCCTTCTTCAGTATTAAGCTCTTGTAGTATAGATATATTTGTTCTTTTACTTGTGTTTTTCTTACTAACTAATAATGAGATACAATGAGGGAAATTAAAAGGAGGACATCTATCGCTCTTCAGAAAGTAAAACAAATAAAATATCTGTGGAGAGGAGCAGACAGAACTACAAAAATACGATTTTTAAGGGCATGCATCTTTCCCATCGCAACATAAAACCTGTGAGACCTGGACACTTAATGAAACAGCTGAGAAACACATAAATTCCTTTGAATGTAAGTGCTGCAGAAGAGTTCTCCAAATATCGTGGACACAAAAAAGAACAAATATAACGGGAATTTACCGTACCTATATAATGAACATAATCGACAATGAAAAAGATGATAAAAAAAATATTTACCTTTCACTCTTATCTATGGACTAAATACAGAAAGTAAGTACACGTATGCAAAAAAGAATAATTCTCACAGTCTCACACTAATCAAGCATGAAAAAATGGACAGGAGATGGTTTATATAAGTGTAATATCAAGAGACGAAAAAGCCAACTGGAGATGGCACAGGATGATGATGTTTATGATCTTGAAAACAGACAAAAGCATGTGATTTCTCATAATTTTGTTTCTTAATCCAGTCTGCCTCGCTGTGGAACTGATTAAAAAAAATTTTAGAAAAACGTCGAGTTACAGCAGGGACGGCAACTCGCGGACAGAAATCACTGGATGCTGTTAGAGTAACAGTAAATCTGTTCATTTAGTATCTCCAACTTTACAGGTTTTAAGATGTGAAGAAATTAGTAGACGTTAATGAATGAAAACAGATGAAAATAATGACACTTTGAATAAGTCCAGGTCTGTTATATATAGCGTCTTACATAAACCTGATATAATAGTACAGGGAATAAGTAAGAGTTGTCTGTGGTTTATAAACATAAACAGATTTTGGGTAAAAGGATATAAAAGACTAAATATAAAAATATGCACAAAGCCACTGCAGCAAAGTTGTGATAACAAAATGTTAAAACTATTTAAAACAAAAATAGTAACAGCTTTATTAGTTAACGTGGACACGGCTCCCCCCCCCCTCCCCCCCCCCATTCCTGTTTGTTTTATATCATTCACGTGATTTTATCTTCTATCTTTCTCTATTTCTGTCTCCTGTTTGTTCTTTAATGATGGGAGTATCAACAGAAACGTTAAAACTGTGTGCTCGTTAATTAATAAAGTTGTTCCTGTCTCTGTTTTAAATAGTCTTAATACTGCGTGGTTTGATAGTGTCTCATGCTGTGGGTCTACCTTTACTTTTCACTTACGGCGAAGCTCCCTACTTCTTGAACTGGTTGCATCGACCCATCTGGCTATTCTATTGTCCAGCCCAGTCAACATTTTATCTAGAACTTGACATGGACGTAGGTTTATAACTTTGGTTGCATGGCAGTTTCATGTAAGTAAAAAAATCATTATTAGGAAAGGGCCTTTGTTCTTGTTCTTCATGGCTGAATGGGTTAGGGCGTGTTGTTCTCTTGTGGCTAGGCGGTTGCTTGTTGTGCAGGAGTCTGGAGTTCAGTTCCCAGGCATCCACTTACTATATTTCTTTGCGACAATATCGCAGCACTGCACCCGTACATCTGGAGTTTCCAGGAATATTTGGATCAGCAAAGCTTTGGACATCATGTTCTAGGAGAAGATGTTAATGCAAAGAGTTGGGATAACACCAAGAAACCAGGGTATAAAGAAATTTGCAAAAAGCAACAGAGGATTAAAAGTTTAACTAAATACTTTAATACAGTCTTCTAGCAGAGAATCCACGGAGCCTACAGAAATTACTAGACAAGATACACAACACAAGCCAAGTATGGGGACTGCGGATAGAAAGAAAAAAAAAGAAATAATCGTGTTCAGCAGACAAGATCAAAAGCCACACAAAGATAACATCATGAACAACGGGAAACGAACAAGTGACAAACTACAGCGACCTGGGACAAATACCAAAGATGAGAGATGAGACTGATGTCAGAGATAAACTGTAGAACAGACATGGCAAGACACACGTTCAACACCATGAAAACAATGCTGTTATCTAGGAATCTGTCCATTCAGACAAAAATAAAATATTTATAAATTGCTATTTCTTTTCCAAGTACTGGCTAGCCTAGTGCTTAGAGCATTCGTCTAGCAATCGAATGGTCCAGGGTTCGAACGCCAAGCTGAGCGGGATTATTCTTCCTTCAAATACGGCCCCGAAGTCGACCTAACCTCGTAAAATTGGTACCAGAGAAAATCTTGGAAGGAAGGGCAACGAGGAAAGGAACTGGCCACCCTACCTCATGTACTGATGGCCCAGCGTAATGAGGTCTCTAACACTTCATCCCCTACGGCATTTGCTATGGGACTACTATTACGTTTTCTTTCTGTTCTGTACTAATGTACACTAATGTGTACTAATGTACACTAATGTGTACTAATGTACAAAGCAGAAACCTGGACTCAATTTTTACCCTCTGAGTAGTTATTTATTGTTAGGGGAGGAAGGGAATGAATGAGATGATAATTTATTTTCCAGCCAACAAAGGTTATTTATGGGACCTTATATAGACACCAACTGGGAGGGCAAAAGAGCCTAGGTGGTGGATCGTATGTAGAGGCTGAGTAATTGAGAGTGTTCCAAGCACAGCTGATCTTCACTGGGCACTAACTCATTACATTAGTCTAGCGATTCAAGCCATGAGCACCGGAGAAATCTCCATGACGACGATAAAGACATAAGTACTACAGAAGTAAGAGTGAAGATTAAAGTAATAAAAGTAATAAAAGAGGTAAGAGAACATCAAATAAGCACCAAAAAAGGGAACAAGTAATAAGTAATATTTTACACACGTCTGTGATAGGGCAAGACAAGATGCTGTTGCCAGGACCAGCCTACAAGTGTTGGCCAAAATCTTAGTAATCTTCCGAAATTCTATCTCATTCCTCAGTCGTCAAGAACCAGGATGTTCATTTTGATATTGTTGTTGTTGTTGTTGTTGAAACAGCCAACAATCGGTGTGGTTATATAATGATAATAATAATAGTAATAATAATAATAATAATAAATTAAGGTTGGTCATCAGGCTTCTTCATCTTGTACAGTCTTAAAAAGGTAAAGGTCGGAAAAGAAACCCGCTCAGCTTGGGATTCGAACCTTCGACCATTCGAAGCCTCCACCAGCCTTGGTTTATCCCAATAACTGAAATGTTTTGTTTTTTTTTGTTTATAGTGCTAATTGATCACTCCCCTGAGATTTTTTTGTCTTGTCAAAATATCACATAACCCACTCACTGTCCAACTCCATACCTGTGTTTGAAGATAAACAGCATGGAACCGACATCAGAAAAAATACATTTCACAGGTACTGTGAGCTCGCTAATCAAACCAACAATATTTTCTGTTGTCCTTTAAGATTCAGTGATCTGACAAACTGGCAACACGGGAATGACGTGAACTCCTTTCATCACGGGCAAGCAGTAAATCAAGTCACGTGTGACAGAGTTCCTTTGTTGTTTGTAAATGAAGCTAACCCGTGTAATGTTTCAGCAAACACATTAATATTTGTTTTGACTAGAACTTCACTCTTTAACACAAGAGAGCGGTGGAGAAAAACATTAACGAGAGGGATTTTGAAAGTAATTATCGCAGATCAGAAATCTCCGGAGGTGAAATATTGATGAGTTTTCCCACATCTTGTGGAATGATGTTATCAGCCACTAGTTAATCACTTATCAAACAAGTTAACCTACCAACATACAGCATTTCCCATTAGACTAGCAAAAAGCTAATTACTTGTAGCTTGTATTTCTGCCGGCCTTTAACAATGTCTGGTCGCTCTGGTTGAGGTTATTTCGATAAGGAGTTCGAGGAAAGGGAGTGTCAGTTTAAAAGAAAATAATAAAGCTAGTTTAGTTTAAAAGAAAATAATAAAGCTAGTTTAGTTTAAAAGAAAATAATAAGGCTAGTTTAGTTTAAAAGAAAATAATAAAGCTAGTTTAGTTTAAAAGAAAATAATAAGGCTAGTTTAGTTTAAAAGAAAATAATAAAGCTAGTTTAGTTTAAAAGAAAATAATAAAGCTAGTTTAGTTTAAAAGAAAATAATAAAGCTAGTTTAGTTTATAAGAAAGTAATAAGGCTAGTTTTCCCCCTAGAGGAGAAGGAAATTGATACAGTGTAATATTTTTTAGCGAGATACATTAAAATGTTGGTTTAAATTATCAGAAAGAAGACCAGTTTATTTTAAAGAAGCCTAGCTCCGATACGCTTTTGATTAGATCAAATGAAATGTGTTTACTGTGCTTGTTATTAAATCTTCTAACATTGCTAGTTCCAGATTTTGGTTATTACTTTCAGTTTGTTGTTGGCTTTTTCCCATTTTGTTGCCTGGTAAGATATGATACATCTTATGTGCTCTTCTAGAAGCTTAGGCCATAAACATCCTGCCATGGATGGGGAGCAGTTAGTGGAATGCCTTGACTTTAGAGAAGAAGCCATTTTCTGAACAAGGAACTAAAATCTGAAAAATATACCTTACTTATAGAGAATATAATGTGGTTCAATCAGTCGCTGGAAACAACAAAACGTTCCTATCATCTGTTTCCTGTCACGTGGTACTGATATTTGAGTTCTTACTTTTAGTACTATTTGTCACATGATTCAAGTCATTTCTTTGATGGAAGTACTCGATCTACATCTGATACTGACTGAGTTTACAGACATTAGAAGTTGTTTTTCCTCCACTTTACGGCTTCATGTATTATCTCTCTCAAGGTCTCTACCCACAGGTGTAGGGTATCATGTCCTTCCATAACCCTCGATCCCTTGTGCATCTCAACAGACTTGTCACTGAGTATTTCCCATGCCAGGATGCCAAACCATCAAACATCTTTTTCTCTCTGTCTACCTCTGCCTCTTCTACCTTTCATCTTCCATGTTGCCATTATGTGCTCTAGCCAGCCTCTCCTCCAAACATGCTCCACAAATTTAAATTGTCGTTTTCTTATCTTTGTTATAATTTTCCTTGTTTCTTGTGCCTCTTTCAGAAATTCCTTATTCGATGATCTCGCTGTCCGTGGTACCTTCAGCATTCATTTTAAGAACTACATTTCAGCTGATTCCAACCTTCATTGTATCTATTTAAAATAATCATTGATAATGTTACAAATTAATTGTATTCTTCAGATTTGTTTAATGAGTTAGGAGTAATAAATACAATTATTAATTTCAATGAATCATAGTTTTTTATATTTAGATGAACTCACCAAAGGAAACCTGTCTACTAAGACAAAGGATGAAGGACAACGCTCATAACTTCAGAAAACAGATGCAATAAACATAGCTATGCTGACGATAAGAGATTGTCACAAAGACAGATCACGTGAAATTACCATAAAAAAAGACCCACAGAAGTGAAAAACCAGCATTAGAAGCGAATGTTTCAAGTTAATTAGTTCAAACTGTTTTAGGAAACTTTCATTTTGCGTAACCATAATTTAGAAAAAGAAAAGCTGTTAATATGAGGACTTTCTCTCAACAGTAGTTTTGAATAAGGCTTTGTAGTGCCATACAGACACACAGAATCTACCCACCACACTTAATATAATTGGTACAGGAAAAATAAACGTTTTAAACATAAATATTCCATAATGAAAGGTTATTTTCAGTTGCCTCGAGAAAGTAACATACAAACTGGCAACTGAGATAAAATAATTTGGTCGCTTTCATGAATCAGATCCTGGCTACGATGCAATCGGCGATAATGAAAAGAAATTTAGCTAAATTAAAAAGATGTGAGCACTAAATCTTCTTTAAAGTTTGAAAACCTTTTTTCGTTGTTTAACTGGCTAGATGACTAATGACGACATGAGATTCTCTGTGACTGAGGTTGTATACAAGATCTTGAGACTAAATCATCACATTTAATAAGTATAGGCCACAATGGCTGTATTTAATTTTCGAATGGAAATCAGGAAACAGAATTTTTAAGAAATCATAGTCCCGGTGTACAGTTTGTATATTTACGAAATATAGAACTATAATAAGTATTTACAAAATGTCTATCATGTGTTTGTCAATAGCTGGGCTACTTAGGAAAAAACTTGAAGATTCTGGTCAGAACTGTTACTTGTCCTTACATGGACTATTGATAACATTTTTCTTATACTTTGAATGATCTATTTCTTAAGAAGATGCACTTCTTTATTGGGTCGCAGCTGTTCTACGTCTGGATAAATCTTTGTGGAGTAATTTCTGTTTTTTGGTTTAGTTTCTAAAATAATCAATTTCCTAATTTACTTGAAGCCAGAAGTTGGAAATTTTGTGACATCCTCTTTCTTATTTGTTTCTCTGTTGAAGCTGCAACTTGTTTTATGACTTTGCTTTCCGTGGCTTGTTCGGTTGCTGAACATCATTTTCCCTTACGGGAAGTCAGTCTACTGTACGTTCAATATGTGTACATACCTTTTACTACGACATTCCTGTACACATTGACATGGAGCATGATTGATCATATGTGCTTCCAGATGTGCATTTTTATAATCTTCACTCTCAAGGTCAAACTTGTATTCAGAAAACACCTGTTGTTTGTGATACAGGTATTGATAGCAGTTTGTACAGTGGCATATTTTTGTCCTGCGTGGGCCACTCTAAGTTACAAGAATGAAGATAAAGTCAACCACACTCGCTTGGTATTGTCGTATGCTAGAGGCAAGGAAGTAATCGACGTTTGTATCAACATTCTCGCTGGCATAGTAATAACCACCATCGTTGGAGTCTTGGGAATATTTACCACTGTGTCCCTCATATGGACTTTGGGAACTTCTGGAAAGTTCAGACAAAAACACGCAACATCTGACTTCACAAAGGAGAAAGGACCACAATCTGAAACTGAAAATAACACAAAGATATTAGCACACATGGACAAGATGTCGCTTATGCGAAGCAGAACCGGCAAAATATATATCAAAGTTATGAAAGCGGTCTTTGTGTTTAGTGTCTTGTACTTTATGTGTCATCATCATCATCATCATCAAGTGTCGTGCCGACTGGAGTTGGCTATTATGCTTCTCCAGAGTACACGATCCTTCATGCAGGCCATCAGCTCAGTTGGTGATCTCCTCTCACACCATCCCGTCAGACTGTCCAGTATCATTTCTCTTGGTCTTCCTCTTGATCTTCTTCCTTCTATTTTTCCTGTTGTTATAATATTTTCAATGCCCCCTCTTGTCACTGCATGTCATATGAAAGTACATTGTTTCTCTCTTATCTTTTTGACAAGGTTTTTTTGTCTCTCCAGCTCTTCTCCTACATTTTTCATTAGTGCTGTCCAGGGAATTCGCAACATTCTTTTAATAAACCACATTTCTGCTGCTTCCAATGATTTTTGTGCAGGCCTGCCTAGTGTCCATGATTCACTTCCATATAACAAGATAGGTTCAATATAGTATTTTAGGACTCGTTTTCTAACATTCATTGATAAGGATGTGTTGGTTAATATGTTTCTCATTCTCTGAAATGCAGTCTGTGCTTGGCCTATTCTGTTCCTAATTTGTGTTCTGCATTTCCCATCTGAAGTTATTTCTGCTCCAAGGTATTTGAATTTCTCCAACTGCTTTAGAATAGTTCCATTTAATTTTATAGTGCATGCTGGTGGATTCTGTTTCTTAGATATAACCATAGTCTCTGTCTATTTTGATGTTCAAAGTAAGGCCTTTCTGTTTACTTTCTTTGGCGACTTTATCCAAGAGATTTTGGACGTCTTGTTGGTTCTCAGCTATCAGTATTGTCGTCACATACCGAAGGTTGTTAATATTGTATCCTCCAAATTTTATGCCTGGTTCTGTGATGATCGGTCTTAGAATATTCTCACTGTACAGAGAAAAAAGGTCTGGAGATAGTACACATCCTTGTCGCACCCCTTGTTTTATAGGTTGATATTTTCCAGCTCTATTTTCAACTCGAACTGCTGCCTCTTGATGCCAGTATAGATGTTTTACAATCCTCAGTTCTTTGCCATCTATATTGATGTCTTCAAGCATTTTAATAATTTCATTATGTTTCACCTTGTCAAATGCCTTGGTGTAATCAATGAAACATAAGTAGAGATCTTTCTGTACTTCTAAAGCTCTTTCTGTTAGTGTTCGTAAAGCATAAATAGCATTGTGTGTTCCCTTTCCTTCAACAAATCCAAACTGTTCATCTGTTATTTCCATTTTTATATTTTTCTTTGTTCTTCTCATAATTATTCTCAGAAGTATCTTCGTTATGTGACATGAGAGGCTGACAGTCCGGTGGTCGTCACATTCCTTTGCACCTGGTTTCTTTGGTAGTGCTATAAACGTGGACTTAATCAGGTCATTTGGTATATAACCACTGTTATTAATGTCTTCAGTAACTTGGTTATTATTTTTATTCCTGTCTCCTCTAGTGCCTCTATTTCTTCTATTGTTATATTATCAGGCCTAATCGCTTTTCCTTTCTTCATATGTTTGATGGCATCTATGATTTCATCTTCAAGTTTTGGTGGTCCATGACAGTTTTCAGTATCTGGTGTTAATTCTGGTCTTTCTCCTCCATATAGCTCACCGATATACTCTGTCCACCTGTCCACAATGTCTTCTTTTCCCATTAACATTTTACCTTCTTTCGATTTCAGTCATCCTGTGGTATATTTTGTTTTCCTGCTTGTGATTTCACTAATTCGTTTGTGCATGCTTTTGCTGTCTTTATTATAAGAGTCCTCTATCTGTCTGCATTTTCATTTAACCACACTTCTTTTGCTTCTCTGCATTTGCGTCTTATTTCTTTATTTATCTTGCTATATTTTTTATCATTATTTTTACTCCTCCTCCTCTTGTCTATTAGTCCTAAGATGTCATCTGTCATCCATTTATTTTTAGAGGCTTCTTTGTTGGTGGTATTATCTCCTTAACAGTTTGGTGGATAGAATCTCTTAACATTGCCCATTATTCATCTATACTATTTATCTTTACTACTGCATTGTATCTATTTGTTATAATAACTTTGTATTGTTCTCGCAGTTCTTGGTCATTTTTAACTAGTTCTGTATTCAGTTTTGTGTTTCTCACTTTTTTGCATGTTTTCTGACTGAAATAGTGACCATGACCCACTCTATGTGTGGCGCCCCAGTAAGGTTAATGAGTATCTCTAGAGTTGTAATACCGCCTGGGAACTACTTTGATCTATATTACTACGCGATCACAAACGTGTGTGTTTTGCTGGCCTGCAGTTTGTCTTGTGTTGAACACTACCATTTTAACAGCGGCTATAGAAATGTTCTTTTGTCCTGGTTAGGAAAAATTGTAAAATGAATTTGTGTCAAGAGCTACGGAAAACAGACACTCAAAGTTACAGGCGTTGGATATTAAAATCTGAGGAACTTAAAGACCACAGCTAGGGGGAATTAAACATTCACAGCTGAAATTATTGGGCAATCCCATCTGACGAACTTCAGAGCTCACAGCTGCAGATTCTAAACAACAGATAAAGGGATTGGGCATTCACGGGTGTAGGACTTAGAGCACTCACAGCTGAAGAATTGCAACATTTACAAGATTAAGATCTGAACATTCACATCTGGAGAATTTAAACTTTAAAGGTCTGAGACGAGCACGCTACAGACGGAGGTCTAAAACACTGAAAGTCTGAGAACTGGATATCACAGATGGGGGAGTGAACAATGAAAGTCTGAGAAATGGATATCACAGATGGGGGAGTGAACAATGAAAGTCTGAGATCTGGATATCACAGATGGGGGAGTGAACAATGAAAGTCTGAGAACTGGATATCACAGATGGGGGAGTGAACAATGAAAGTCTGAGATCTGGATATCACAGATAGGGGAGTGAACAATGAAAGTCTGAGATCTGGATATCACAGATGGGGGAGTGAACAATGAAAGTCTGAGAAATGGATATCACAGATGGGGGAGTGAGCAATGAAAGTCTGAGAACTGGATATCACAGATGGGGGAGTGAACAATGAAAGTCTGAGAAATGGATATCACAGCTGAGAGACTAAACACTGAAAATCTGAGAACCAGATATCACAGCTGAGGGACTAAACACTGGAAGTCTGAGAACTAGGTAACACAGCTGGGGGTCTAAACAATGAAAGCCTGAGAATAGAATATCACAGCTAAGGAACTAAACACTGAAAGTATGAGAATTTGATATCACAACTCTAGTACTAAAATTCTGAAACTTTGAAAACTAGACACCACAGCTGAAGTACTAAAACGCTGAAGCCTGACAACTAGATATCACAGCTGGGGACTAAACACTGAAAGTCTGAGAACTAGATATCACAGCTGGGGGACTAAATACTGAAAGTCTGAGAACTAGATATCACAGCTGGGGGACTAAATACTGAAAGTCTGAGAACTAGATATCACAGCTGGGGGACTAAATACTGAAAGTCTGAGAACTAGATATCACAGCTGGGGGACTAAATACTTAAAGCCTGAGAACTGAATATCTCAGCTGATGTACTACGTACTGAATGTCCGGGAACTAGATATCACAGTTGGAGTACTAAATCACTGAAAGTCTGAGATCTGGATATCACAGGTTAAGGACTAAACACTGAACATCTGAGAACTAGATTTCACACCTGAGGGATAAACACTGAACATCTGAGAACTAGATATCACAGCTGAGGGACTAAACACTGAACATCTGAGAACTACATATCACAGCTGAGGGATAAACACTGTAAGTCTGAGAAATGGATAACACAGCTAAGGGACTGAACACTGAAAGTATGAGAACTAGATATCACAGCTAAGGGACTAAAGACTGAAAGTCTGATAACTGGAGATCACAGATGAGGGACTAAACGCTTAAGTCTGATAATTAAATATCACAGCTGGGGGATATAAAAACACTGACCATCTACATCTGTAGATCACAGAGACTGACTTTTCCGCTTTGGACCTCTGACCTCCAGTATGTTCGGAGTAATATTACAAAAACTGCATATTTTATTCATTCAAATCTCAATGACAGGACACAGCGTATTATAATTAAGTATTACAGAAAGAACGTAAACGCTTGATAGAAGAAATAGAATTATTTAAAAAATATCTTTCTGAATAAAATATAGTATACAATTTAAGACGTATAAATAAAATACTGGATGTCTCATAGATTCTGGCGTCAGCAACATGACTTCCTTTTGTCAGTTCGCACAGACAAAATATTCTGGAGACTCATTACAGATTCTAATCTGTTGCTTGAGTAATTCTCACAACCGAACACACTCTGAGAACCACTGAAAGGAACTCACAAATATCGCTCTACTTTATCAACATCTAATGTTTCAATATACGAATAAGAGAATCTTCTACTTGCGCATGCACCCACTTTTGTGTTCTTAACTATGGTGTTCAGAACTGCCTTTTCAAAAGATTTTTTTTAGCTGCCTTTTCTATATTTTTCATAAAACTGACGATTGATCGTTTCAGCTGCACTTGTCATGTATAAAATGTAACAAAAATTGTTACAGATTTGACAAAATTAAGAACTTATTGACAAAGACACTATGGACAAATACAACGTGTCACAAATACAAGCACGCGCTTTGATTACTGTTGCACAGTCCGAGATGGCTGCTCAGTGTGGGACAAATAAACTTTAACCACTTCAAAAGCCAGCAACAAAGCTTAGCAGTAACAAACATGTAACATAAACTACAAATAAGGAAAACAAATCTCGGCATATTACGGCTCAAAAAGAAATTATATTTAAAAAGTCAGATTCACAAATCCTTCGCCTTATTTTTTGTGACTGTTCATATCCAACTCAAAACACAGTCAACGTTTTAAGCAGTTGTCTTCTCATAAAACCAAAGCTTGATATGTTAAATAAAGAAAAAGAAAGCTTCTCTTACTCAGCTGCCCACCTTGTCAATACCCTCCCAACTCACATAAAGCTCATAAGTTATATTCCTTTAAATAACTTCAAATTTTGTAAATATCTTGTAGTGGACTATATGCCCCCCTTAAATGTATATGTGTTCGTGTGTATGTGTACATATATATGTATTATGCACGTATGTATGTCTTGTTTTCTTGTCTTGTCAGGTAAGGATGTATGTGTATATATAATGAACTTAATAATGTAGTATACGTTTATTGCATGCAGTTACATAAGTAAGATTGTGTAGTGTAAAGACAAAACATTTTTTTTTCATTGCTTGCAATGTTCATAAACTAAGCCTGAGTATCTGTTACGGAACGAAAGTTGTGAGATAAAGGGGAGAGTATCAGGCGGATAAGCGTGCCTAGTTATCTGCCCTTTGAAAATAACGTTTATTAATTTCTTTTTTCGTAGTCGATCTTTGCATTATCTAACATTGATTTATATCTGTGCATACATTTGTTTTCCATGTCCGTCAACAGTGTCATTACATGTTTGCCGCTAGCAGGCAAATCTTTCACCTGCCAGTACTCGTTGCATTCCTTAATACTTAATAATATGATTATCCTCTGAAACCACTAAATTATATCATTCCCCCCTTTTTTCGTCTTTCAATATCATTTGCAAGCTTGTTCAAACATCAACTTCCTATGGAAAGATAATGCTCCAAATTACTGCGCAGTCCTGCATGAACTGGTAATATTCTTCCTATCAAATGACATGAAAATATCTACTCTGCAAGCAGCGCATATTTCTGAATTACCTTTAATTTATTAAAGACGTACTGAAATACGAAATATCATAAGCTAAAAAGCACGTTTAATAATTATAAACCGTGGTGCATTTGTGTAATAGAAGGAGTTCAAGTTTTGTTTAATTTGTAAAAGCAACAGGCTTTTCGAATCTTCCCTGTGTAAACTATAACACAGGAACAGCGCAGTTAAAGGGTTTTATCTCTGACTTTGAACGACGTCAGTGTAGCTTGTCTCCAAACTTATACTGAACATAAAACAATATTGCTTAAATGTCCGAAATAAGCAAAGTGAAATTCTTTGGAAGATTTAAAAACAGTTTATTTTTCTTTAATTCTCAACATGATTCATGATTTGTGTTTATGGCCACATTTAATTTTATTCTGCCTCCAGATAATACAATATTATATTTAAATACACTCTAAAAAAATTACTTTTTATGGGGATTTCACCATAAATTCATCATTTCAAATGTAAAACTTTTCAAATTTTTCATTTTAAAAAGGTGAAATTAAGAGTGTTTTAAGTCAAGGGCAGCCATCCACGTCTTTAGATACAGAGAAAATGTTCTTCTACGTGTAAGTCAGCAAACGATGACACAGAGCAACTGCTGTAAGTCAGCAAACGTTGACACAGAGTAACTGCTGTAAGTCAGCAAACGTTGACACAGAGTAACTGCTGTAAGTCAGCAAACGTTGACACAGAGTAACTGCTGTAAGTCAGTGCCAAGGGATTTAAGCGTAAACTGTGGCAAAAACAATATATAATATTTCATAATTCGAAGGCTTTAATAGTAAGATGTTGTATTTAGGTTTTTGGTTACATCTTTCACAAAAGTTCAGTGAATAACACTCCATAAAATATATTGTCTTTGTACATTATTGATTTGCACTGGTCTCTCATGGCGAAGGTCGGGGGTTCGAATCCGGCCGGCGGCACCCCAGTCACCCAGCTGTAGAAATTGGTACCCGACTTCTTCTGGAGTTGGGGAAGGAAAGGCAGCCAGGCGTGATACTGACCATATCACCCTCTAGTGTGCTGACAGGCCAAGGAAAATATGGGCACTAACACCATATCCCTATGTGCCTCCAAGGCATGACAGGGTCACCTTTACCTTTTTTTTTACCGCCTTGTACACACTGATTGGTTTACTATCAATATTCGGAACAATATCAAATTTGGTCAACTTTCTTGTTTTCTACAAGCAAGGACTTACAGACAGCCCTACTGTCACATTTATTGCGCTGTCACTCTGGGACATGGGCTTCTGTATGATCAGTTTTGTCGATGTGATTTGCCAGTTGTCGGATTACTTTTTCCCAGTACCTAACTTCAGTTTGTTGACTGTGTACTTCGCATATTTTGGTAATGTCAACAGCATGGCTTTCATGGCATCAACTCTCCTGACAGCCTACCTCTCTGTGGAGAGATGTTCCTGTGTGATGCTCCCTTTAAAAACCAAGAATATCTTCACAAAATCTCGGTCTATTTTGGTCAACTTTGTAATCCTTGGTGTTTTATTAGCTTTATACTCCTCAACAGCCGCAACTCAAGGGTTAATTTTAGTGTTTAATGAAAGTGTGAATCGTTCTGATATAGCAGTGTGGTTTACCAAAAATAGACTCTCAGTCAGTCTCGCCACAGAGCTGTTTACTACTGTTATAGCTCCGATATCAGGCCAGTTTACCATCACATTTTGCACTGTCTTTATGATATCTGGTATTAGAAGGTGGGCCAACTTCAGACAAAAGGTCGTCCCTGCACGCCATAACCAGTTCTTATCCAGCAAGGATTGGACAACCTCCCCCAAAAGTTTATCCAAACTTTCAAGTTCAAACAAGCTGAAATCAAAATATATAACAAATAAAGAGGCCAGGTTAACAAAAATCGTTATTTTTCTTGCAGCATTATTTTTTTGCTGCAAGTTGCCTGTCTTTTTCATCACCTGTACCAATATCGTGGAACCTGCATTAGAAACTGAGTTAACGTACATCATACACGCCGGAATAATCAGAGTAATTATTTGGTTCTTTGGTTTAGTGAATGCAAGTATGAATTTCTTTGTGTATTTGTATTTAAGTTCTTCTTATAAATCTGTTTTCCTCCCTGCTTTTAGGAGCGTAAAAGTCAAATGAAGTAGATCGCAAACATTCTATGTAAGGTAATATGGTTCATTACTTTTAGGAAAAAGTAACATAGTCTGATAAATTGATTTTGGGACACGGTTTGATTCATTTCCATCACGAAAGTTCTAAATTCATTTTTTGTAGTATTCTCCTACTTTGATCCATCCCACTTCGTCTACATTCTTATCTAGTCTTCTCCTGATTTTGTAACAGAATAGCCATTCTGTTCAGAGAGTTTTTGTGTATTGCTAATAATTGTGTTGCGTAGACTACGTCATTAGGAAAGTACGTGTGCAAAGAAGTCGTTAAAAAGGTCCGTGTGAAAAAGCCGGTCGTTAGGCAGTCTTTGAGTGAACGTTGAAGTGGAAGGACGTGTTTGGGCGAACGAGAATGGGGTAGAGCGAGTCTTGTTGTCAGAATTAGTTTAGTTTGTTTTTCTGTGTGGCTGCAGTCCTTGGTTAGCCTGTAAGTATGGTTTTTGGTATGAATAAATCATTTGTAAGGTTTTCCTTGCCCATGTGGCGTAGATATTTCACGCCGGGCATTTGTTGCTGTGAATTTCTGTAATAAATGTGTGTGTCTGATGATAAACTACACCAATTGGCTTTGTGGAAATTCTCATTGTTGACCAGTTTGTTTTGGTCGGAAGACTGCCAAGTTATGTTCAAGTTGTTGTATTCGTACTAATTTTGTGGAGTGGAAAGCCTGGGTGTCTTGTTGTATTTTCTTAGTGTATAATACAGAAAATTAGGTGATGGTTAGAACACCAGCAACAAGAAGAAACTTATAAGTTGAAACTGTACTCCACAAGAAGAGTCAATCAAACCAGTAGTCTCCTTATAGGGAGAATCCTGTTTCAGTGGCGCCGTGATACTGCTTTAGTGGCGCCGTGATTCTGTTTTAGTTGGCGCCGTGACCAGCGCTTTCTTTCACGGTCTGGCACAAAGTGTTTTAGTTGTTGCTCGTGGGCTGCTGGTTTCATGCACGGCTCATACTTCTAATTGTGAAGTCATGGCAAGTCTCCAGGTTGTAGTATTTTTGTCTCCAGTTGTGTAGTACACACAAAGTTTTGTCTATTGTTACCATGCCCTAGATTACGATTATCGATCGATGACCTGTTTGCCTCGGCCTCGTTTTCGGCTCTCAAATATGGCAGATTGCTGTTTTGGTCATCAGCAAATATGTTGTAGAGTAAGATAGCTAGCTTAAGTTTCGGAAGCTGACTGCAGATAGATTAGGAGTTGATAGGTTTGTAGTTAGTTAAGGAGTCAAGATTGGAGTTGGTTAGCTAGCTAGTGTTCGAATTTCGGTTGGTAGTTCTGTCAGCATTGGCTTCCCGACATCTTCTGCCGGAGAAGACAAGGAGTCTAGATTAGGACAGGGTTGAGTTGCATTGGCGTCCTTTTTCTTCCTTCGAATTGGCGTCAGGGGTGTGTTGACGAGTCTTTGGTGGCGTCTACTCAAGGCGGCGACGATGTCCGGCTCGCTCAGAATCTTGGTGGGCACCTCTAGCTCCTGTGCCCTAGGCAGCATGGTGGATAAAGCCATACCAGTAGCTTGTATCCGGTCCAGTGAAGCTGATCCTGAACCAGTATCCTGTCAGGAACCAGTGCAGCTTGTACGGTACATTTCGCTGGTACTATGTAGGAGGAAACAGGTAACAATTTGTAGCTTAACTGTGACCTCTGAAATTTCAGCAAGAAGTCAAGCCAGATCATGCAGACTGAACATTATTAATTATAGCAAATAGTGAATGTTGGATTTATTTACTGTCATTCTCTTTGGAAGTTTGATGGACAATTGAGTAGTTCTGATTCATCCACTCACCAGACATTCATATGGAGGGATATAGTAACTTTTTGGACTACCTTCACCTGTGAACAAAAAAAAAATTTGTTTTTGGAAATGAACATTCTGTTGATTGGAAGTTGCCAGATATGCTTCTTCTGGATAGATTATCTAGAAATTTCAGGAACATTGTTGTGTTTATACATTAGGGACAGTTAATTTGTTCTGATGTGGAATTTTGCTGGATTGCAATTAATTAGCATTTAGTTTACCATTTTGTTGTGATTTTGCATTAGCAAGGATGATATGGATATTTGACATTAGTGTATGTGTCATTCATTTCAGTTTTTTACTCTGATAGGTGCTAGAAAACTGAGGATTCTTAGTTAAAATTTTTCTGGAAGATTGCCATTTGCTGTTATAACTTATTTAACTAAAAAGTACAGTAATTATTCTGGACTGTATTAGGTGCCAGTATGGTTGGATTATTTTAAGTGGATTGGATAATGCTAATATTGTTTTTTTTGTTTTGTTATAGATTATTGGTTACATGTCTGAGTTTTTCCAGAGGGAGTCATTCTGCTATGGAGGAGGTTAGGCTTTGTCATGCAGTGCATTGGAAATGTACCAGAAGCCCTGGTACAGGGCTACATATGGGAAGTCCCTGGGGGATGAAGGCTGCAGTGGAGATTCTATTAAGCATAATTTTTTATAGATTATATAGTTCTTGTGCAGCAATTAGTGAATGTATTTTTTTTCCTCTGTTTATTTTTTGTATAACGGATTTATTAGTAGTTAATTAGGATGGATGATAAATCATGTAGCCTTGAATAAGGTGACATTACTGATGATGACTTATCAATAGCCAATTGTTATGGCATTTACCATGTTCAAATTGGTTATTTATCTTTGATGTGACAGCATTGCCTTGGATGTGACATTATTACCACGGATGTGATGTTATGAGGAGATTACACAAACAGGTGTGGTTCTCTGATTGGGTACCTAGGCCGGAACATGCAGATTCCATGTAACCGAGCCTAAGGTAAAATTACCAGAGGGGTTCTTTTTTTTAAAGGACCTAGATATTACATTGTTTTGTTGCGCGTACATATGGTACGTGGCACAGTCCCTTTGGGGATAAATAAAAAGTGGATTAGCCTTATACCAAAGTTTTGCCTGTTCTGCATATGTTAATGGATAATTACATATGTTAAGAATGGATGATTATATATGATACTAAAGATTTGCCTATTCTGCATATGTTTAATGGATGATTACATATGTTAAGAATGGATGATTATATATGATACTAAAGATTTGCCTGTTCTGCATATGTTAATGGATAATTACATATGTTAAGAATGGATGATTATATATGATACCTAAAGATTTGCCTATTCTGCATATGTTTAATGGATGATTACATATGTTTAAGAATGGATGATTAATAATTGTAACCCAGATGAACCTATTCTGCGTATGTACAGCATATAGCTGCATTTGTCAGTGATAGCAGATTATATATGGTACCAGAGTTTACCTATTCTATGTATGTGTATTGAGGAGTCACACATAATAGAAATAGATGCTTTTATATGAAGTGGACATGGGCTGAGTATAGCCGAAAGTCACACGAACAGTTTATGGGTATAGTCAGAGTAGGAAGTTCTATGTTGAGCGTGATTATTATCTTTGAATTAGCCTGGAGTTATAATTTAGATAGGTACATTGGTTTTTTTTTGAAAGTTTTGACAGGCAAACCTCTACTTTTTGGGATGGGGGAATATTATAGCGGCATAGGCTAGGGGTTATACCCAGGATTGGTACTTAGGAAATAATTACTAGAGTGAGTACCCTTGTTTGAAAGGTAGGTTGGTTGAGACCATTGAGCGGGGATCTTGGGAAAAGCTTGCAGCATGGCGAAAACTGAGTGGGTAGGAATAGTATAAATACCACTCACGATTAGTCTAAAGGCAAGAGCCTTACTTGTTTTGTGTAGCAAGAGCCTTACTTGTTTTGTTGTAGGAAGAATTTTTGTCATTTTGATGTAGATGGAATCTCGTTTAGGAAGAGTTTCTAGCAGTGGAAATTTGTTGGTAGTGGAGGAATTAGGTTTCTTGATCGCTGAGGTTTTAGGTGGAATGTTGTGAGTATGATTTCATGTGTATAGGACTTATTGTAAGGCAGATTGCCTTTTACTCATTTTCCTGTTATGTCCATGTTGCGGACAGTCTCATGCGCCAGATATAGGATGGGTTGTTATGGAGATTGCATATGTTATACGTTACTACTCATAGCGTTGAATATACACATAAGAGTAGGTAGTTATTGAATATTGTACACCTTGGTACACCTTGTGGGTAGAATTAGGGTTGTGTTGGATAGTGATTAGTTTGATTGATTTTTTTTGGAGAGTTTTCTGTAAAAGTTAGTAATTTTTTGTTGGAGATATTTGATGGCCAAATATCTACCTTTAGGGGGTGGGGAGATATTCTGTAACAGAATAGCCATTCTGTTCAGAGAGTTTTTGTGTATTGCTAATAATTGTGTTGCGTAGACTACGTCATTAGGAAAGTACGTGTGCAAAGAAGTCGTTAAAAAGGTCCGTGTGAAAAAGCCGGTCGTTAGGCAGTCTTTGAGTGAACGTTGAAGTGGAAGGACGTGTTTGGGCGAACGAGAATGGGGTAGAGCGAGTCTTGTTGTCAGAATTAGTTTAGTTTGTTTTTCTGTGTGGCTGCAGTCCTTGGTTAGCCTGTAAGTATGGTTTTTGGTATGAATAAATCATTTGTAAGGTTTTCCTTGCCCATGTGGCGTAGATATTTCACGCCGGGCATTTGTTGCTGTGAATTTCTGTAATAAATGTGTGTGTCTGATGATAAACTACACCAATTGGCTTTGTGGAAATTCTCATTGTTGACCAGTTTGTTTTGGTCGGAAGACTGCCAAGTTATGTTCAAGTTGTTGTATTCGTACTAATTTTGTGGAGTGGAAAGCCTGGGTGTCTTGTTGTATTTTCTTAGTGTATAATACAGAAAATTAGGTGATGGTTAGAACACCAGCAACAAGAAGAAACTTATAAGTTGAAACTGTACTCCACAAGAAGAGTCAATCAAACCAGTAGTCTCCTTATAGGGAGAATCCTGTTTCAGTGGCGCCGTGATACTGCTTTAATTTGACCACATAAAGTTCCCACTTGGTCTACATTCTTATCTAGTCTTCTCTGACATTCGACTCACAGGCGCTGTGTCTGAGTTATTTAAAGAGTTAAATTGTACTTTAATGCCCACACGTGAACATCTTTGTACACAAGTAAGCAGAGCTTGGCTTCCACCAATGGTGTCTCCAGCTTATCGTGGTGGGGGAGTTGGCGTGCTCCGGTGATACGAGGAGCTATACCCGCGGTAGTATAACTAACAGAAGGGTCACCCATGTAGAGCAGGTCAACGGAGAGGAGACTCGACGAAAAGAGACACCATGGTCTTCCAGGTTTGTGGGCGTTAGATTTTGGACCATCGACCTACAAAATAAACTCAAAAAAATAGTGCTACAGAAACATCAACAAAAGAGTCTACGTGTGGGGTCTTGGCGGAAGAGCGAGGGACTGCGGCAGTGATACCACCAATAAACGAGCTTGGACGAAAGCGCGAGGGAGATATCCCAACTTACAACATTTATCTCGGAGGCCCTGTTTAGTCCCTGTTGATTAGAAATGTTGTTTCCATCCATTATAAGGTCCCCTGAAGCCCTCCGGTCCCATAGGACCTCCATGTCATTGTATATGTGTATGTATGTTTGTATGTGTGTATGTACATGTATGTATGTACGTATGTATGTGCGTATGTATGTGTATGTATGTATGTATATATGTACGTGTGTGTATGTATGTATGTGTGTATGGAAGTACGTGTGTATGTATTATGTATGTATGTGTATATGTAAGTATGTATATATGTAAGTATGTGTGTATGTATATATGTATATATGCATGTATGTAAGTATGTATGTGTGTATGTAAGTATGTGGGTATGTATGTATGTATGTGTATGTAAGTATGTATGTATGTAAGTATGTATGTATGTATGTGTGTATATAAGTATGTGTGTATGTATGTATGTATGTGTAGCTATGTATGTAAATATTTAAATGTGTACGTATGTATGTATGTATTTATGTATTTATGTATGTATGAATGTATGTATGTATATGTATGTTTTTTTGTGTGTATGTATGTATTATATATGTGTGCATGTATATATATGTATTTTTTATGTATGTTTGTATGTATGTATTTATGTATGTATATATTTATATCTGTATGTATGTATATATGTATGTATGTACAAGGTCCGACAATTAAGTAATGAGACTGATTTTATTATGGCCAAGATAAAAATGCCATCTGTGAAGCAAAGCATAAAATCCAAAGAGGCAACATTCATCTATGATCAGGCAAATTTTCATCGCCGCCCAAGAATCAGACAACAAACACGCCGCCATTTTGTTGACCTAGTCAGAGGCGCAGTGTTACGTAATCAGCGTGGAACAAAAAGCTAACATTAAATTTTGTTTACAACTCGGAAAACGTGACATTGAGACAGTTGAATTGATGAGACAAGTTTATGGGGATAATTGATTATCTAATGCACAAATATGCAGGTGGTATTCACGATTCAAAAGTGGTGTGGAAACGAGTACAAATGCGACTAGACATAGACGCCAAATTTCTGTTCGTAAATAGGAATTCATTCCAAAAGTCAGACACAAGCAGATCGTTGTTTGACTGTGATTATGATGGTAGATGAATTTGATGTTAACCGAGAGACCGTTTGTAAAATTTTAGTGGAAGATTTGTTCAAGAAAAATGTTGCTTGCCAGTTTGTACCACATACGTTGTCTGATGACCAAAAACACCAGCGTGTTGAGTATGCAAAAGACATCATCAAAACGCATCGGAGAAATAAATATTTCTTAAGTGTGATTGTTGCAGAAGATGAAACATGGATTTTCCGCTATGATCCCACGCCAAAGTGCTCACTGGAAGTCATCATCGTTACCAAAAGGCAAAACAATTCTTATTCAAAAGTCGAAAGTGAAGACAATGTTGGCGTGTTTCTACGACAGCAAAGTAGTTATTCTCAAAGAATTTATTCCATAGGGACAGGCTGTCACTGCCAAAGTTTATTTGAGTATTTTCAAACGCCTATTGAGAAGGATTATTCGAGTCTGACCCGAATATTCAACACCAGGCAGTTTTTTCCTTCTTCATGATAATGCACCGGCTCACAGGGCAATAGCTGTACTGGAATTTTTGGCCCTAAAAACAAGTGTGTGTTCTCAACCATCCACCCTATTTCTCAGATTTGTCTCCTTGCGATTATTTTCTATTCCCAAAATTAAAGTTACCATTCAAAGGACGCATCTTTGACGATATTGAGGGCGTCCAAAGGGCCGTAACATCGAGTTTAAGGGTGATACCAACAGAAGAACTGCAGAGGTCGTTCCAGTGTTTGTCAGATCGTGCCACTCGCTGTATCAATGCACAAGGAGATTATTTTGAATAAAATACAGATTATATCGTCAACTGTTGTTTATTTTATTTTTTTATATAATTAGTCTTATTACTTAACTGTCGGGACCTGTATGTATGTATGTATGTATGTATGTATGTATGTATGTATGTATGTATGTATGTATGATTTTATCTATGAGTATGACGAGAGACGAAGGATTCAAAGGCAGGAAGTAATAGAAATAAAAAAGAAAGTATTTTTCTTCCAGAAAGTTACTTTTTTCTTCTAAAATTAGAATATGACGGATAAAATTGTTTGTATATCAATTTATAAATTATTTCATCTGTTCTTTCAGCTGAATGTTTATATTTTTCTATAAACATTTACCACAGAGCCTACATACATCCTTTATATAAATGTGAAACTTTCTACTCTTTTTCACATAAATATTTGCACAGATGAGCTTTTCTGTCTTTCTGTCTGTCTTTCTTTCTTTCTTTTTAACTGGTGAGAGACTTTAGACAATGTTCAGACACCCAGTTTTGACACTTTCTCTCACATAAGCTAGAACTGTATTTGGAAACTAACGAAATAGCGAACTTCATTTTCAGATAGTAAACAAGTGGGCACGTAGGTCCGTCTCGCATTCTACCCTTGATCAGACAACTTTCACTAACTTTTAAACTTTCAGTTTAGTACATGGTGTAACATTTACGTAAGAATCATGAAGAAAATTAACCTGACAACATGTTAACATTCAAGCTCTGATCTGCAAATGCACTTGTACTTATATAACATACTAGATCTTATCTTATATCTTATATCCTTCCCGTGCCGTTAAACGTCACATAGGGCTCGCAAAGTAGTTCGCCAATTTTTCCTGTCTTCGGCGAGTCTTTCAACCTCATCAAAGGATTTTATGCCTGTTAACTTGGCCTCTCTTAATAATGTCCTCTTCAGAGTTTCACGCGGTCTGCCCCTTTTTCTTCGGCCTGTTGTGTTCCACTTGATAGCTTGTTTTAATTTGTTTGAATTAATGTTATATATACATTATATACAGCACAGTGATGTTGCTTCAGATATATATTAAAAACATATTTAAACAATAGAACTACTGATGCTACTCCGTAACATATTATGGTTACTACAAAAGTCTAGATCTGTGAAAAAAGTACAAGCCTTAAGAAAGCATATAATCTATTTTAAAGAGATATTGAAAACAAAAGCTTGAAGTCGAAAGAAAGAATGTTACTTACAAGGTTTAAGTGAGATGGGAGAGTATTCCAAAAGTGACCGAAAGAGTAAGAAGTGAGATGGAAGATTATTCCAAAAGTGACCAGAAGGGTAAGAAGTGAGATGGAAGATTATTCCAAAAGTGACCAGAAGAGTAAGAAATGAGATGGAAGATTATTCCAAAAGTGACCAGAAGAGTAAGAAATGAGATGGAAGATTATTCCAAAAGTGACCGGAAGAGTAAGCAAGGCTGTTTTATACTTGTTGATGCAGTATGTGCCTCTTCTCTAGGCACCAAACTGAAGTGGTATCGATGATGGAATTAACTGCAGCCAAAAAATAATCCCAAATTGGTCCAAATTATTTTAAACATCTTCCAATCTTTCATCTGAAAGTTAACCTGAAGTAGATAAACACTTTCTTCAGCTCTCAGACATAACCCAAGCTCTACAACAACTATTAGTTGGCACAGTACAACATGCAACAACTCAACAACTTTGCGTAAACACTTCATAAAGACGTTTAATGGATAGACTGGATGAAAATGGAAAATAATTACTCACAAAAAACAATTACGATATGCCGGTAATCCAACATATAACCAAAACGCATAACAGCCACCAGCAAAACACCAAGAAGACAATTACTGCAGAAAATACCAACTAAACTACAAGTTGAGGACAACGGCTACACACAACCAGTTTACGTGTTGAGGACAACGGTTACATACAACCAGACTACAAGTTGAGGACAACGGCTACACACAACCAGACTACAAGTTGAGGACAACGGCTACACACAACCAGACTACAAGTTGAGGACAACGGCTACACACAACCAGACTACAAGTTGAGGACAACGGCTACACACAACCAGACTACAAGTTGAGGACAACGGCTACACACAACCAGACTACAAGTTGAGGACAACGGCTACACACAACCAGACTACAAGTTGAGGACAACGGCTACACACAACCACACTGGACAACAGTCTGACCAACACTAACTTTCTCAATGCCACCCCTACCCCCCCCCCCAAAAAAAAAAAACGCATGCCAACAAGAGACCCCAAAATCACGTGACCTTTTCTCGAAACTTCTGGTGACTTACCCCCTCCCCTAACGCCCCACGCCCCCCGAAGTACAAGGATATCTGTAAACAAAGGGCACTGTTTGCCTCCCACACAATGATATATAATAATGCCTCCCATACTACTATGATGTGAAGCCTAGGTTCTTGGAGCCGACAGTATTCTAGACGTTGAGTATATTTTGTAGCAGACTTAAGCATAATGAGCTATTTATTGTCATCACTTTATCGACAAAGACGCATGAAAGATGTACTACATATCACTCATACAAACACACTTAGATTACTGTTACACAATCTGTGATTGATGCGCCGTCTCAAATACAAAAAGGCTTCACTCACTTCAAAAACGTGCATTAAATCTAATTTGTGATAAATACCCAGTACAGACTACAGATCAGCTCAAAAAACTCAAAACTCTACCCCTCAAATATAGAGTCATTTTTTTTTAAAACAAAGTTAATTTTGTTCACAGAATTCTGTCGCACAATGCTCTGCCTTACTTGTGGTCACTGTTTAAGTGAACATAGCCAGCGTTTAAAAAACTGTCTTCTTCCTAACCCCAGGCTTGATCTGTACAAGAAAAGCTTTGTATACTCTGCAGTACAGCTCTGTAATACCCTCCCCTCCCATTTAAAATCCATTAGTAATACTTCATCGTTTAACTCAAACCTGTTTCATTATTTACTTGCTTGTAACTATATGCCTCTATAGAATAATCAGCACTCTCACTCTATGACTCGCCAGCCATCAAGTACTAAACTGACACAGTTCGAAAAGTAACTTGTTAGATATTGTTAGAAATTATTTTATTGTTTGTTAAAAACATATGTTAGAAGATCTGTAATAACAATATATTTTTGGTTATGTATATGTCTGTGTGTGTGCATGTATGCTTGTGTGAGATCTAATTTATTAGGTTAGTTACTTCTTCTCTTTCACTTTACATGTAATAGTTTAATCTCCCCACGTGTGGTACCCGGGATCTGCAAAGAATAGGACCACTGTACCCTACTACGCATGATCGTAAAAGTCGACTAAGGAGGGTTCAGCATAGGGCCAACAACCCTATCTGGTAAAAAAAAACTATCAGACTGCTACAGAAACAGAAACAAGGGAAACAACAAATGCAGGTGGAGGGAGAAATGCGTATCAGGAAACTCAGCACATGAAGGTTGTGGATGAAAGCCAGCCACCATAAGTCCCCAGCCCGACTGTAGACCTCCTGGAACCTAAACACAAGATGCAAAAAGGCAGCTGGAATGTAAGAACACTTAACCAGACTGGAAAACTCGTACAAACCACCAAGGAAATGCACAGATACAAACTAGACATACTGGGAATACAAGAAGCAAGATGGACAGGACAAGGCAGAAGGAAATTAACAACGCAGCACACAGAAGATACAATAATACAGACATTCATGTTTCAGCTTAGGGAATACATACACAGGAGCAGCAATACTACAAGTATCAGAAGACTGGCAGATCGTAGGCCACAACAGAGACAGCGAAGGTAGAATAGCAGTAGTGGAAATAAAACACACAAGTTCAAATCACAACAAATACACATTAGTCAATGTATATGCACCAGCTGTGAGAGATCAGCAAAGTAACTTCTATGACAAACTCTCACAGATGCTAACATCATTCCACAGAGGACAAAACATTATCATAGCAGGAGACTTTAATTGTGTCCTGCACGATTTTGATCTGTCGAGAGGAACAATTAACGCACGCCGTGAAGTCGAACAAATAGACATACTACACAACATCATAGACGAGCACGGGCTCGTAGACACATACAGAAAGACGAACCCACATGGTAGGGAAACTACACACACTGACACAATTAACATAAACATAGGACGATCAGCCCGACTAGACAGAATATATGTCCCAGAGGATCTCCTAATAAACGACATCACACACATTGACACAACTTTAAATTACACAGATCATAAAGCTGTCATGGTCACATTAAACGCAACCTTGACACACCTCAAAACAAACGCTCCCCACACTGGAAGTTTAATAACAGCCTGCTGGATAATGGGAACTATGTAGACAACATAACAGAACTATTACACGCATACACTCAAGACTTACCTAAATCCAACCTCATAGAATACTGGGACATATTAAAGAACACTATCAGAGAGAAAACACATGTCTTGGCGACAAAAATACACAGATACAGACGACAGCAACAACAAATGTTAGAAAATGCTATTAAACTAACCAAGCAGATAGATCCAAATAGTCCTCACATACACGCGCTAGAGGAAGAATTAGAAAAATACCATCAACACAGCTACCAGGGTGCTTTCATCAGAACAAAACTTGCCTCTGCCGTACAAGAAATACCAAGCAAAAAATATCTGGGAACACAACAAAATGTGCAAAGGAGCAGACAAATACACAAAATAATAGACATAAATAGACATGAACAGACAGACACTGCCAAAATAAGCCAAACTTTTCAAGAATTTTATACACATTTATACTCTGAGGTCAAGGGTCAATCAGAAGACATACAAAACAAATTCTTGAACTACGCCAAACAAATTCCTGAAGAAGACAAACAAACATTAGACATCCCACTCACGCTAGGGAACCTACAAAATGCGCTTGACACATTCCAAAAGAACAAATCTCCAGGACCGGATGGCCTCAGTGCCGAGTTCTATCAGAAATTCTTTCACATTCTAGGACCTGTCCTACACAAGATGTTTATTGAAGCTTTCGACAGAAAAGAATTACCCAACAGTCTCAATCAGTCATATATAACACTCATTAAGAAAAGCAACGCAGGTTTTTTTGTCTCTCCAGCTCTTCTCCTACATTCTTCATTTGTTATTTTTGCTGTCCAGGGGATTCGCAACATTCTTCTAATAAACCACATTTCTGCTGCTTCCAATAACTTGCCTATTGTCCATGATTCACTTCCATATAACAAGATAGGTTCAATATAGCATTTTAGGACTCGTTTTCTAACATTCATTGATAAAGATGTGTTGGATAATATGTTTCTCATTCTCTGAAATGCAGTATTTGTTCTGTTCCTAATTTCTGTTCTGCATTTCCCATCTGACGTTATTACTGCTCCAAGGTATTTGAATTTCTGCACCTGCTTTAGAATAGTTCCGTTTAATTTAATACTGCATGCTGGTGGATTCTGTGTCTTAGATATAACCATAGTCTCTGTCTTTTTGATGTTAAAAGTAAGACCTTTCTGTTCGCTTTCTTTGGCGACTTTATCCAAGAGATTTTGCAGGTCTTGTTGGTTCTCAGCTATCAGTACTGTGTCGTCAGCATACCGAAGGTCGTTAATGTTGTATCCTCCAATTTTTATGCCTGGTTCTGCGATGATTGTTCTTAGAATATTCTCGCTGTACAGAGAAAAAAGGTCTGGAGATAGTACATATCCTTGTCGCACCCCTTGTTTTATAGGTTTATATTTTCCAGTTCTATTTTCAACTCATACTGCTGCTTCTTGCTGCCAGTATAGATGTTTTACAATCCTCAGTTCTTTGCCGTCTATATTGATGTCTTCAAGCATTTTAATAATTTCATTATGTTTCACCTTGTCAAATGCCTTGGTGTAATCAATGAAGCATAAGTAGAGATCTTTCTGTACTTCTAAAGCTCTTTAAGCTCTTTCTGTTAGTGTTCGTAAAGCATAAATGGCATTGTGTGTTCCCTTAGCCTTAAACAAATACAAAATGTTCATCTGCTATTTCCATTTTCATCTTTTTCCTTGTTCTTCTCATAATTATTCTCAGAAGTAGCTTCGTTATGTGACATGAGAGGCTGATAGTCCGGTGGTCGTCACATTCCTTTTCACCTGGTTTCTTTGGTAGTGCTATAAACGTGGATTTAATCAGGTCACTGGGAATTTAACCACTGTTATAAATGCCATTCAGTAACTTGGTTATTTTTTTTATTCCTGTCTCCTCTAGTGCCTCTATTTCTTCTATTGTTATATTATCAGGCCCAGTTGCTTTTCCTTTCTTCATGTGTTTGATGGCATCTATGATTTCATCTTCAAGTATTGGCGGTCCATCACAGTTTTCAGTATCTTGTGTTAATTCTGGTCTTTCTCCTCCATATAGCTCACCGATATACTCTGTCCACCTGTCCACAATGTCTTCTTTTCCCATTAACATTTTACTTTCTTTTGATTTCAGGCATACTTTGGTATATTTTATTTTCCTGCCTGTGAATTCATTAATTCGTTTGTGCATGTTTTTGCTGTCTTTATTATGAGAGTCCTCTATCTGTCTGCACTGTACATTAAACCACACTTATTTTGCTTCTCTGCATTTGCGTCTTATTTCTTTATTTATCTTGCTATATTTTTCCTCGTTATTTTTACTCCTCCTCCTCTTGTCCATCAGTCCTAAGATGTCGTCTGTCATCCATTTATTTTAGAGGCTTCTTTTTTGGTGGTATTATCTCCTTAACAGTTTGGTGGATAGAATCTCTTAACATTTCCCATTGTTCATCTATACTATTTATCTTTGCTATTGCATTGTATCTATTTGTTATAATAACTTTGTATTGTTCTCTCAGTTCTTTGTGATTTTTAAGAAGTTCTGTATTCAGTTTGATGTTTCTCACTTTTCTGCCTGCTTTCTTTAGCTTTATTCTAACTTTTCCACAGAGTGGATCATGGTCACTATTGCAGTCAGCTCCTGGCATGGTTTTTGTTGTCAGTAATGCATTGCAGAATCGTTTGTTGATTAATATGTAGTCTATCTGGTTAAAAGTCTTTTTGTCTGGGCTGCACCACGTTGCCAGTCTTCGAGGATGTTGTTTAAACCAGGTGTTTCCTACAACCATGCTGTGTATTCTTGCCCATTCAATTAATTTATAACCTCTGTCATTCCTCTCCCCCAGTCCATAGTCACCAACGATGTCTGAAGTTCTTCCTTTACCAACTTTGACATTAAAATCTCCCATGACTATGGTAACTTCATGTGACTTTGTGTGTTTTAGGGCTGTCTCTATGTCATTATAAAAAATCTGTACATCTTCTTCAGAACTTTTAGATGTTGGAGCGTACACTTGTATAATATTTATGTTTATTGGTAGTCCTTTCAGTTGGGCTAGCAGGACTCGATCCGAGATGTTCAAATATCCTACAATTGTCCTTGCTGTTTGTTCATCAAATATAATTCCTACTCCTCGTTCATGTTTCTCACTTCCTGAATATATTATTGTATATTTATCTGAGTTTATCTTCCCTGCACCTGTCCATCTAACCTCACTCATTCCTAATATGTTGATCTTCATCCTTTCCATTTCCATCTTTACATTTTCTAATTTTCCAGCCTGGAATAAAGTTCTAACATTCCATGTTTCTATTTTGAACTTGTTAGTTTTGCCACCAGTAGCTTCATGAGGTTCTGGCCTCACCTGTGGCTCGTGAGCTGCCCTACCGGACGAGGCTGTTCCAGAGGAACATCCATTAACGTCGTTCATGATGAATCGATTATTCTGTTCAAGCATAACTATTCTTGGAAACTACAACAGTGGTTTCCCGTTGCCTTCTGTCAGTTTGTGTACGGACTCTCCGCTAGCCTTTGGACTCCCTGTCCTACCCGCAAGGCAGCGGGAGTGAGAGGTTTTAAGGCGCCTCTGACCCGCCTGGTATTCCCTTCACTGAGCACCTGAGGCACTTTATAGGAGTAGTAGAGTCACCTACTACCCCATATCGCTCTCTGAGTCTACCGCCAGTTGGTCCGCGCCAGCTTATTTAGACAACTCCTTATTCACAGGGATCCTCCATATCTGGAGGACTTTCACCATCCTCCACCTGTGAAGCGCTGGGTTGGGGATGGTCACTCAGCTTTACCCAGACCTTTTGATAGCAAAAATAAAACTAAAATTAAGGTAAGCCAAAATCGGAGAACACAGAAAGATACATTTTGATACAAGAAAACTGAAAAACCAGCAAACAAGGAATGAATTCTCAGTAGTACTTAAGAACCGCTCCAGTGTCCTACAATACGAAGCAGAAATGTCCATATTAGAGTTCAATAAAACACTACAGGAAACAGCAAAAGAGGTGCTGGGATATCTCCGGAAACGGAGAAAAGAGGAACGGATAAGCAAGAGACCACATGGGAAAAAGATAGAGCATAGAAAAGAAATCAAGAACAAATTACTGAACACCAAATAACAAAGGCTAAAAGAACAAGTTTTAAGTAATTATGCACAAAAAGACAAAGAAGTGAAGGAATCATGCCGTCAAGATAAACGTCAATACTATGACAACTTAGCAGAAGCAGCAGAGAAAGCAGCATATGCAAATGACATGAAAACCATATACAAAATCACAAAGCAGATGGCAGGTAACTTCAGCACAAGATGTGAGAGTGCAGTAAGGACACATAAGGGACAACTGCTCAGTGGAGAAAGAGAAATAATTGAAAGATGTAGGGAACACTTTAATACCCTATTAAACAGAACACAAACTGCACAAACAATAGACATACTTGAAGCAAAAACGAAACTAAGCATCAATATAGGACCAATAACAATAAATGAAGTACAGGAGGCAATAAAGAAGATAAAATTAGACAGTGCACCAGGTGAAGATGAAGTGACTGCTGAGATGTTGAAAGCAGAAGAAACAGAAACACCAAAACAACTTTGCCGGATACTACAATAAATGTGGGATCTAAAAAGAGCTCAAGAGGAGTGGAAAATTGGTCTCATAGTAAAACTACCAAAGAAGGGTGACCTCAGAGATTGCGGGAACTGGAGAGGCATTACGCTACTGCCACTCACCAGTACAGTATTTTGCAGAATAATCATCAACAGAATTGTACCAGCACTTGAGGGAAAACTTTGGAAAGAGCAGGCAAGATTTAGGAAAGGAAGATCATGCATAGACCACATATTTGTACTTAGACAAATATTAGAACAGGCATATGAGTGGCATAGCACAACATATGCATTATTCATAGATTTTGAGAAAGCCTTTGACAGTGTCAACAGAGATGCACTGTGGAAAATCCTAAGATGGCATGGCCTCCCCCATAAAATAGTTAATGTAATAAAAGCCCTATACAAGGGTTTTCAGTGCAAAGTTATCTGTGGAGAACATACCTCCAGCAGCTTTAGGGTACAAACAGGAGTGAAGTAGGGATGTGTACTATCACCAACATTATTTATCTTGGCAGTAGACTGGTTAATGAAGGAGGCAACATCAGACAAACGCAGAGGATTACAATGGACCCTTGGGACAGTGCTCGGGGACCTTGACTTTGCGGACGACATTTGTCTACTATCAAGCAGTCACAAAGAAGTGCAAGATAAAATAAACAAACTAACTCAGAATGCAAACAACATAGGACTAAAGATCAACGTAGGAAAGACAAAGTTAATGAAATACAATGTGAACAACAGAAATGTACTCAGATTAGATAGTAAGTTAGTGGAGGAGGTCAACGAATTTGTATACCTTGGCAGTACAGCAGTAGAAAATGGAGACATCACAGAGGACATCAACAGCAGACTTACTAGAGCAAACCAGGCTTTTGCAATGCTGCAGACTATATGGAAATCTAGAAAACTAAGCATAAATATGAAAATCAGGATATTTAAGAGTAATGTTCTAAGTGTACTGCTCTATGTAAGTGAATGCTTGAAAATCACCAAAAACCATAGAAAACAAGTTGAATTCTTTCCAGACTAAATGTTTACGAAGAATTAGACAAATATTTTGGCGAAACACCATAAGAAATAACATCTTGTTGGCAGAAATGCAGATGAAACCACTGACAACAATTTTGAGGAAAGACGCTGGCGATGGTTGGGACATGTGCTCCGAATGACTGACAACTCACTACCAAACATAGCACTAAGATGGACACCACAGGGGAGCAGAAGTAAGGGTAGACCAAAAGAGACATGGAGAAGAACAACAGAAAGGATGTTGAGCAATAGAGGGCTCACCTGGGCAAGAGCAGAAAAAAAGGCAAAGAACAGGCGTTTGTGGAAAACCCTTGCGGAAGCCCCATGTGCCCTTGGCACTTAAGGCTCAGAGAGTTTAATCTTACACTTTATTGTTATGTTTTTTCTCATAATGTAATTTGTATACTTGTATTAAATCGAGTGTGTGGGATGAAAAATGAAAGATGGAGTGTATACGGGCAGAATATAAGACGGGCCTGCGTGCCTAATTCTTTACCATTTAAAAATAAAGATCATTCATTCATTCATTCATTCAGATTTTTGTTGCTGTGCTCACCAGAGCAAAGATCTTTATTACAAGCACTATGTATTTGTAAATGACATTTTCATTTGTTAATTTTTTTAAAACGAAATTGACAGAAAACTTTAAAGTGGGAGTTTGGTATTCATCAACTTTTCCTATATTCGATAGTAAACTACCGACTCTCTGAGTGTGACAATAGTAAACTACCGACTCTCCGAGTATGATAATAGTAAACTACCGGCTTTCTGATTGTAACAATAGTAAACTAAAAGCTCTCTGAGTGTGACAATAGTAAACAACGAATAACTTAGTGAGACAATAGTAAACTACCGGCTTTCTGATTGTGACAATGGTAAATTCCCGATTTCGAAGTGTGACAACAGTAAACTACCGACTCTCTCTGAGTGTGAGAGTAGTAAACTATCGACTCTCTGTGCGTGAAAATATTAAACTACCGGCTCTCTAAGTGTGACAATATTACACTACCGGCTCTCTGAGTGTGACAATATTAAACTACCAGTTCTCTGTGTGTGACAATATTAAACTACTGGCTTTCTGAGTGTGATAACAGTAAACTACCGACTCTCTGACTGTGATAATAGTAAACTACCGACTCTTTTAGTGTTATAATAGTAAACTACCGACTCTCTTAGTGTGATAATATTAAACTACCGACTCTGTGAGTGTGAAAATATTAAAATACCGACTCTGTGAGTGTGATAACTGTAAACTACCGACTCTCTGATTTTAATAATAGTAAACTACCGACTCTATGAGTGTGATAATAGTAAACTACCGACTCTGTGAGTGTGATAATAGTAAAGTACCGACTCTCTGAGTATGATAATAGTAAACTACCTACTCTCTGAGTGTGATAATAGTAAACTACCGACTCTCTGAGTGTGATAACCGGCTAATACAAACTTTGAATCTGTAATCAGAGACTGGCATCCCCACACTCCAGACATTCCCATATGTACTGCGCCTTCTGTTCCAACACTCAATGAAACGTGCACCTGCTGAAGACAGTCAAATACTACAAACTTTTAATGCAGTTTCTTAATGCAGGTACTCAGTGACATAGAGTATATCTGGCTTATGTTTATGAATAAAATGTGAGGCTCTCGTGCGTTGTATGTCAGTGCTCTGCTTGTATGCTATGGAGAGATGAAAACAATGGAACTGGACGTTGAAAACATTACTCTGAATCTATTACGATGTCTGTTTTGATCTTCTTCAGCCGCACCGAGAAGCTTGTTCCTCTTAGCAGGCTCCATCTACCTGCGAGAACAGACCAGTTTCTATCCCTGCTGGCCAGACGGTCGCTTTCTAGTAGTCTGGTATCATTAGCACAGGATGTAGTACTGGATATAGCACAGGATAAGGCACAATATACAGTACAGAGTATAACACCGGTTATAGGCAAGGCATAGTAGCCACCAAAGACTTGGGTAGATGCCTATGGCAGTGCCCCGCCTCTATTATTCGCAGGCAAACATTCCAACATAAAAACACAAGTTTCACGTACAAGCTGACATCAAAATAAAATGTGTCAGTCTAACCTCCTGCCCAGATTATTCTTCGTGAGCGTTATTTGTGAGTGCCTAATATCATTTTATACTATGTCCTTGCTGTCTTCTTCTGTCCTCGTTTCTGTGTAATAGCGAACCTTTCTCCGAAACCGGCTCTCTGTTTCTCTGAATTTCTTTGTCATCTGTCAGTTTTACAAAGCATCCAGCAATACTGGCTTTTTATAGAACACTAATACTTTTTTCATTACACAAAACATAACACACCACATACTAAAAACAAACAACAAACAACACAGCACATCATACACCACGCAACACTACACACCACAGATCAGAGCTCGCCACACCACACAACACAGCACAGCACACGACAAGCCATATACCCCACACCATATCACACAACACAGCACACCACACAACACATCATATACCCCATACCACACAACCCCCACACACCACACCACACCAACCACACATTACAGAACAGCACAGCACACAAGACAGTACAGCATACCACATACCAGATCACACAGCACACAACATTAAATCACACAATACAGCACACCACATCACATAACACAACACAACACAGCACACCACACATCATATCACACAACACAGCACTCCATATCACACAACACAACACACCGCACCAAATATCGCACCACAAAACACAGCACACAATACAGCACACCACACAAAACATGGGATTTATTTAGTTTTTTTTAAATCTGAATCTAACCTCTGTTCTACAGGAATATGGTGAGGCAGATGCAACGAAAGAGATACTGAGAGAGAGAGAGAGAAAACACAGAAAGTGAGAGAGGGGGAGAGAGGCAGAAACATTGAGAAAGAGATAGCGATAAAGAGAGAGAGAGAGAGAGAGAGAGAAAACATAGAAAATGAGGGAGAGGAAAAGACATAGAGAGAGACAATAAAGGAGAGACAGAAACAGAGAGAGGCGGAAAGAAATACAGAGAAAGACTCGGAGAGATGTAGAGAGACATAGAAAAACAGAGACAGACAGACAGAGGAATACAGAAGACATGATGCGTTTACTGAGACAAAACATAAGAAATATAAAAAATCTGCCACGAAATTCTAAATATTAGAAATGACTTAAATTATACCGTAAATTGACTATCAGATAAGACTACATAATTCCAGAAGCCACGTAAACCAATTTCAATATTTATATTTGCTAGCAGAAACACAACAAATATATAACATTTATTTCATTTTAATTTCGCCCGGGAAATTATAGAGAGAAAAACAGATTTATACGATGAACTTAAATAGAGATACACAAAAAAGTTTATATTCACGTTCAGAAGACTAAAATTCTGAATTATTGTTAAATATATCTGGAAGTGAGAGTCAAAGACTAATCTAACTCCTAGTGTAGATTGTACAATTTTAGCACATGCTAAGATAAAAATAGGCAACCTGCAACAAAAGAATATAACCTAAGAATAATAATTATTTTTATTATTCTAGCTCCTTCATATGTTACACATTTTAGCTTCGGGTTGACTGATATGTTGCTCGTGTGTGCACGTTTGGAGGAAGAAGTTGACCTGTTGAGTAAAAATTGATCATGTTTGCTGTAGACATTTTTTTGTCTGAAGTTAGTCCATGATTTGAGACCAGACATCATAAAGACAGTGTAAAATGTGATAGTAAGTTGTCCTGTAATAAGTGCTACAACACCTTTATACGTGTCCACGATTAGACTAACAGTGTCTCTGTCTTTAGAAAACCACATTACTTCTTCTTCTTCTTCTTCGTTCGCTTCTACCACCAAAAACCGCACTGTGATCCTACTGAATTCACGCCTGTGGTCCTCGTTAGGTCCCGTGGTCCCCTGTGTGGCCCCGAAAAGACCACACGAGATCCACGAGAGGACCACAAGGGGTTCAGAGTATCACAGGGCTTTAGCCTGTATTCTTGGTGGGTCTCGGAAGCGGGATTGCGTGACACCGTGGTTTTCATTGCACCAGTTTGGTCTAGGGTAAAAAACCACATTACAACAACAGATCTATTCATACTTTTATCAAAGCGAAACATTATCCCTTGTTTCGTTGAGATCGACGAGTAGAGAATGAATGAAATTCCAATGATGATGAGATTGATCAGAACAGATCGAGATTTTGTGAAACTATTCTTTGTTTTAAAAAGGGAACATCACACAACAACATCTCTCCACAGACAGGTGGACAGTAAGGAGAGACGATGCAGTGAAGATCATTGCGTTGCCATAACTAACATATACAAAATAGGCAGCGAACAGACGGACACTTGATACAGTGTGGAAGTATTCTATCAACTGGCAAAATAATACAAAGAAATTGATCACAGAGTAGCCAGCATCACAAAGTGATAAAGCTGTAAATGTCACGGTTGGACTATCTATGATGCCTTGCTTGTAGTAAACGAGGAAGTTGGCGAAGTTGGTCATCATTCCAGACAGTGATAGTACACCAATCAAAACACACGTTACGACAAAGTAGTTCAGCAAATGTGGAGGAAGTGTCCACTGTAGGAACATATTAATAAAGTTACATTCTTGGACTGTCTGTTTTCCCATTGCATGACGCCATATTTTCTCCTTATAGTGTCAAAGTCAACGATGTCTTGCAGCCATCTTCGTCTTGGTCTTCCTCTTTTTCTTTTTCCCATTATGTATCCTTCCAATACGGTCTTCTCTAAATTATCATGACGTTTGGGAGGCAAAGTTCCGCAAGGGACATGCAAATGAATGAATGAATGAGTGTCAAAGTTAGCTTTTCTAGGTATTAATTCTTTTGTAGAACGTATAAGAACTATTTCGTGTAGGCGTATTGATATGAAAGCACTACCAGCGTCAGACTTTCACCATCATAATTTCTTGCAATAAAGTTTCCTCTTTTCTACGCTGAAACTTGTGTCTTCATGTGTTGATCACTGAGGAACTCATTAATGAGGATATAATCTGTACAATGTAAATGCTATAGAATAGTCCTTATATATATATTATATTATCACAGAGAAAGGAACACATATTTTCATACTTCAAAAACTTAATATTGAAGAAGGCTGATTAGTAAAGAAGATTAAACAGAGAAAACTTAAATATTTTTGACATATTAAACGTTATGAGAATTTAGAAAAGTCAGTACATAACAGGATAAAGAAATATCATAAGACCAAGCGAAGATGGCTGCAAGAGATTTTTGATGATCTGCGAATGGATTCATCAGCAGCAGGCCATTTTGCTTACTACCGAGAGGCATAAATGAGAGCTGATAGAGAGGTAAAGTTCTACAAAGAACATGCAAATGACTGATTGATAGCTTCTTCGGATTATGACACAGGAAAATCATGGATTGATTCTCATTTACGAAACTGAAGTGATATCTGATTACGCAATGAACTCACTCTTAAATGTGTCAAATACATTGTCTAACAGCGAAATATTCATTTTACGTATAATATTATACTGGTCTTACCGACTTACATCCCAATATTATCTCTCTATCTGAGATCTGTCTCTAGTGTGTGAGAGTAGGGGATTAATTTACTTTGACCATAATTATGGGAAAGTTTTAATTTCAAAACAACTTTTTCACAGGAAATTTTGTGCAAGTTGTAACTTTGGTATAAATCAGCGTTTCTTGATTAAGTCTTTTTATGTTGAGCGCGATCCCAAACCAGCAGTGGACTGGAACCGATACCTGTAATAAAAGTTTAATAATATTAAAATTAATCCAAAAATATTTATTTCAATTAACAGTGGCAAGTGTGGTTATGGTTATTTTAATATTTATTCTTCGAAAATATAAAATAACTGACTTTCCTAAAATCCTGTAATTTATAAAATGTCTGAATCATGTTTTTTCTTTGCTTTTATTTTTTAAAACACATTATCTGACATATTCTCACGAACCTAACTAATATCCCTCGCATCCCAAATTAGGATCATGATCCCAGTTTGGAAAATACTGATCAAAGCAAATACTGTAAATATGAAGTTATAACGCCATTATAACACTGTCACATCCTTGTTATTCGTTTAATTCACTGTCCAGAACGTTAAAGTTCAGACTTTGTTGTCAACGTTTCTATATACATGTACAGGTTACTTCCCTTACATCTAAAGATATAAATATCTGCAATCCCATGGGACTCTCCTTTTTCATGAAATTATTGAATAATCTTAACTTCAGATTTAATATAGGAAGGTTTTTTTTTAATTCGTTCCCTCATGAAACAATGAATCATTTGCAGTAATTTACAGTTAATTATATTGGGATATCCTAGTATTATATTTAGGTACATGGAATTTCAAGGACTTAATATGTTATAAAAGTAAAAGCTAAGTAAAGGATACTAATGTCTTAGAGGGAATGTTACATCAATTCGAACTTAAAACACATAAATGGTGATTGCTTTAGACGGTTTTGTAAATTTACGGAACACCGTTATAATCATTTTCGTCCATACATTTCCTATACGTAGAGCTCATCTGTTTTTGTAAGACATAAAATGATGGTTAGAAAAGGCTATCGTCAAACGTATTTCAAAGAAAGATAACTTTTACAAAAATGCGGTGTATTTTATAATTATTAAAATATCCTGACATTTAGTTTTACCTGATATTATGATCTGCTTTCTCTCTTTCTCTCTGAACCTTAAGTCCCCAGGGCACATGGGGCTTCCGCAAGGGTTTTCCACAAATGCCTGTCCTTCGCCTTTTTTTCTGCTCTTGCCCAGGTGAGCCCTCTATTGCTCAACATCCTTTCTGTTGTTCTTCTCCATGTCTCTTTTGGTCTACCCTTACTTCTGCTCCCCTGTGGTATCCATCTTAGTGCTATTTTGGGTAGTGAGTTGTCAGTCATTCGGAGCACATGTCCCAACCATCGCCAGCGTCTTTCCTCAATAATTGTTGTCAGTGGCTTCATCTGCATTTCTGCTAATAAGATGTTATTTCTTATGGTGTTTGGCCAAAATATTTGTCTAATTCTTCGTAAACATTTAGTCTGGAAAGAATTCAACTTGTTTTCTATGGATTTGGTGATTTTCAAGCATTCACTTCCATAGAGTAGTACACTTAGAACATTACTCTTAAATATCCTGATTTTCATATTTATGCTTAGTTTTTTTTTATTTCCATATAGTCTGAAGCATTGCAAAAGCCTGGTTTGCTCTAGTAAGTTTGCTGTTGATGTCCTCTGTGCTGTCTCCATTTTCTACTACTCTGCTGCCAAGGTATACAAATTCGTTGACCTATTCCACTAACTTACTATCTACTCTGAGTACATTTCTGTTGTTCACATCTTGCTTCATTAACTTTGTCTTTCTTACGTTGATCTTTAGTCCTATGTTGTTTGCATTCTGAGTTAGTTTGTTTATTTTATCTTGCATATCTTTGTGACTGCTTGATAATAGACAAATGTCGTCCGCAAAGTCAAGGTCCTCCAGCAATGTGTCAAGGGTCCATTGCAATCCTCTGCGTTTGTCTGATGTTGCCTCCTTCATTAACCAGTCTACTGCCAAGATAAATAATGTTGGTGATAATACACATCCCTGTTTCACTCCTGTTTGTACCCTAAAGCTGCTGTTTACTTAGGTATAATTTTTTTCCACATAAATTGAAGTCAAACGTGAAATGTATCTCTGATTAAACTTTTAAAGATACTTTTGATAGTTTGAGAATTTGAAAATCACTAATTCGAGCATAATTTTTTATCATCTTTTAGGGCGAAATATTTGAATAAGAGGTTTATCTAAGCTATCAGGAAAATGATCATGAAAAATGAAGAATAATACTTGGGGATTTAAAATGGTAATTAATCAATCAAAATAAAAACATAAAGAAAAGTAGTAAGTATTGACAAGTCCATTTGCCATAGAAACGGAGATTTGTTAGTATCTTTAGGATAAAATGAATGTACAGACCAGACAAATATCATGCACTGTTAGAAGTGAGCACATCATGTTCATCAAAAATGTAGAAAAAGATAAGTTGGAACACCGCAGATGCGACCGTACTTCATTTGTCTCATACACCCAACAAAAGATCATAAACTATCAACAAATAATTAGAGGTAGACAGAAGAAACAATTAACCAGTGTTCGTTTCCTTCTCAACAGTTCTCAAAGTGTGTGCGTTTGTTCCTTTCCTCGTGGATCAGACTAGAATCTTCAGCTACTTTCCGGAATATTATATTTTGATAATATGACAAAAATTAGTCAGGCTGTTGTCACATTAGTTGAGGCTGGTATTATGACATCTCGATAAACCCAGTTTAATTTAAATGTTTTCTACTTAAAAAATATTTTGACATTTTGATGTTTTCCTAAACCTGTTGCTATATCGTTGTAGTGTATTTTGTTATAATTTGTTGTGTATGTTGTTTATAGTTTAGTCACTGGCACCTACATAAATAAAACATTTCGCATTTTAGAAACTCTTTTCTCTATCATCATTAACGTGCTCTTTCCTCTATTTCCATCAGATAGTTAAGATTAACATCACTACACATATGACACGTTCACCTGTGCTTCACTTTGTGTACACACACTCTAAGCTCGGTTCATTGAGCCAGCAAACTTATTGCGCCTGTTGTTCCTTCTTTTCACTTTGTCTCTTGTTGTTGTCTGGCGAAGGATTCTTGCCGAAATATTGTATCAATGTTCTGTTCCTATAGTAAAGCTTTCTTCCTATAAATTTAGATGTTCCATTTACACATTCTAAGATCTGCGATTGAAAATATACAATATGAGTAGGATGTTTTATAATATCAGAATATGAGGCTGTGTTGTAGCGCTTCTACTAAGCACCGGGATTTTCTTCAAGGATGCCTTTCGACGAATATCAGACACTTTAGTCTGTTTCAAGAATATCAGACATTCATTCATTCATTCATTTGCATATCCCTTGCGGAACTTTGCCTCCCAAACAGCACTCCTGTAGGCCTCTCGGTTGTGAGCAAGATGGCCTGCTGCTGTTGCATCCATTTCCAGATCGTCAACGATGTCTTGCAGCCATCTTCGTCTTGGTCTTGGTCTTCCTCTTTTTCTTTTTCCCATTATGTATCCTTCCAATACGGTCTTCTCTAAATTATCATGACGTTTAATGTGTCCAAAATATTTCAGTTTTCTCTCTTTAATCCTCTTCATTAGCCAGCCTTCTTCAATATTAAGCTCTTGTAGTATAGATATAGTATATATATACACAATGCCATTTATGCTTTACGAACACTAACAGAAAGAGCTTTAGAAGTACAGAAAGATCTCTACTTATGCTTCATTGATTACACCAAGGCATTTGACAAGGTGAAACATAGTGAAATTATTAAAATGCTTGAAGACATCAATATAGACGGCAAAGACTTGAGGATTGTAAAACATCTATACTGGCAGCAAGAAGCAGCAGTTCGAGTTGAAAATGGAATTGGAAAATACCAACCTATAAAACAAGGGGTGCGACAAGGATGTGTACTATCTCCAGACCTTTTTTCTCTGTACAGCGAGAATATTCTAAGAACAATCATCACAGAACCAGGCATAAAAATTGGAGGATACAATATTAACAACCTTCGGTATGCTGACGACACAGTACTGATAGCGGAGAACCAACAAGACCTGCAAAATCTCTTGGATAAAGTCGCCAAAGAAAGTGAACAGAAAGGCCTTACTTTGAACATCAAAAAGACAGAGACTATGGTTATATCTAAGAAACAGAATCCACCAGCATGCAGTATTCAATTAAATGGAACCATTCTAAAGCAGGTGCAGAAATTCAAATACCTTGGAGCAGTAGTAACTTCAGATGGGAAATGCAAAACAGAAATTAGGAACAGAATAGGCCAAGCAAAGACTGCATTTCAGAGAATGAGAAACATATTAGTTAACACATCCTTATCAATGAATGTTAGAAAACGAGTCCTAAAATGCTATATTGAACCTATCTTGTTATATGGAAGTGAATCATGGACAATAGGCAATCTGCACAAAAATCATTGGAAGCAGCAGAAATGTGGTTTATTAGAAGAATGTTGCGAATCCCCTGGACAGCAAAAATAACAAATGAAGAATGTAGGAGAAGAGCTCGAGAGACAAAAAACCTTGTCAGAAAGATAAGAGAGAGACAATGTACTTTCATTTGTATCATGTAAGTTTTAATTTCATTGTTTTTCTTTCTAATCTTCTCCTGATTTGATCACATAAACTTCCCTCTTGGTCTACATTCTTATCTAGTCTTCTCTCACATTCTACTCACAGGCGCTGTGTCTGAGTTATTAAAGAGTTAAATTGTACTTTTATGCCCACACGTGAACATCTTTGTATACAAGTAAACAGAGCCTGGCTTCCACCAATGGGGTCTCCAGCTTATCGTGTTGGGTGAGTTGCGTGCTCTGATGATACGAGGAGCTATACCCGGGGTAGTATAACTAACAGAAAGGTCACCCATGTAGAGTAGGTCAACGGAGAGGAGACTCGACAAAAAGAGACACCCTGGTCTTCCAGGTTTGGTGTTTTGACCTTGGGAAACCTGTAAAGAGAAAAGAATGAAGGTGTAGAGTGACTGCGACCGATTGGCGGGAAATATGACGTCATAGGTTAGGTGAGAGAATAGAAAAAGTCAGGGTGACCATGACCATTTTGTGTCGGTCAGACAAGCTAAGGCCAGGGCTATGATATAAGATATTTATCAACGAATTCTCGAGAAGGTTAGTGATAACAAGTGAGAGAAGTTTAGTGATAACAAGTGAGAGAAGGTTAGTGATAACAATTGAGAGAAAGTTAGTGATAAATAGTGAGAGAAGGTTAGTGATAACATGTGAGAGAAGTTTAGTGATAACATGTGAGAGAAGGTTAGTGATAACTTGTGAGAGAAGTTTAGTGATAACATCTGAGAGAAGGTTAGTGATAACAATTGAGAGAAAGTTAGTGATAAATAGTGAGAGAAGTTTAGTGATAACATGTGAGAGAAGGTTAATGATAACAAGCGCTGAAGAATATTAAACAAAATACGACTGGCCAACTTGATGCTCAGATCTGCTGAAAGACAGCTGCAGTAAGTTTGAACTGGAACAAAGATGGCGGCAGTAAGTCTAAGATAGGACGGGTCGCAGTGAGCAGTCAGTTGTATTTTTTTTTTTTTTTTTAGGAATCGCTGTTGAGTAGAAGTTTTCCAGTCATGCCTTAGATTCATTGCTGTAGTAATTGTCCTACTTACATTCTGGATGATTGTTTTGAGTTTCATATAATTGTAAGTTGTGTCTTCATTTGTAACTACTCTGATGGTGGTTATTACTTCCTTCCCCATGGCACTGATCTCATGCCCGGGAAGTACAGTGAACTTTTTGTGATCACCCTGCCATGTTGGCAGCTCTTTGTTTTGCCTCATCCACATAGTTCATCCAACATTCTATTCATTCAATAAATGTTGACAGAGTGTCACAATACTTTCCACACACACGACTAGACTCACATTTCAACTCATGAAGGAAGCAGGAGTTCGAGTTGAAATGTGAGTCTAGTCGGGTGTGTGTGGAAAGTATTGTGACACTCTGTGTGAGTCTAGTCGTGTGTGTGGAAAGTATTGTGACACTCTGTGTGAGTCCAGTCGTGTGTGTGGAAAGTATTGTGACACTCTGTGTGAGTCTAGTCGGGTGTGTGGAAAGTATTGTGACACTCTGTGGTTATTGTAAAGTTGGTGAGCCTGGTTTTGTTGTTGAGTCACGTGGTGTATAATAATGTGACAATCTGCCGTTTGGTGTAACAACAAGTACCAAGTTTACGGCGACAACAACATGTAATAGTTCAGTACAGTGGTTTTCAAATCTTTAATGGCAACATACCAGTCTATACATCTGTCATCTTTCCACACTCGTATTCTCCTAGCATCTGCGCTCTAGAGAGAGAGACAGAAATACTAATTGCAGCTGATGATAAAATATTATACCAGCTAGTTAAGAGAAACAAAAACAGGCTTACTAAACAAAGATAATGACCTAGTATTATCATGAGATTTTTTGTGCTGTGCTCGGCAGAGCGAAGATGCCTATTAATAGCACTATGTATATGTAAAAGACATTTTCATTTGTTAATTTTTGAAATTGGAATTTGACGCAAAACTTTCAAGTGGGAGTTTGGTATTGGTCAACTTTTCCTATATTCGATAGTAAACTACCGACTCTCTGAGTGTGATAAAAGTAAATTACCGACTCTCTCCGAGTGTGCTAATAGTAAAGGTAGACAGAGGTGTATGGTGCAGTTTTACAAGGCGGCAGAAGAAGTAAGTGAGAACAAACGAATAGAAAATATGAGAGTAAGATGATAATGTAAAAATGAAAAACATACAACATCCAATATTTCAGTGTGAGCCTTTTTTGAGGATTACATACACAAACAAGACAAAACATATAACTAAACGTAAAACATATCCGTGTGGCATCCTCCAGAGAGTAGAAAGCACAAGAATGCGTGGCCCTCAGGCCAGACGAGGCATAGAAACCACGAGGGGGGGGGGGGGAGCCACACAGGAATGCAGATGAAGCCATTCGCCAAAAAAAAGCAGAGAAAAACAGGGAAGGGCAATAGATAACTGTAACCCGCTAGAGATGGCAAAAAAGTATGTTCTTAACTGCCAAACCTTGAGGGTGGTGCGTAAGTACCAGTGAAACACTGCTACAGTGCACTTTGGGAGTGAGGGTTTGTTACCACGATATACGGCTAATGCGGTTCCAAGACAGGAGAACATGTTCTGGATAGTCGCGTTAGCTGAATAGTAAACTAAGGACTCTGTGAGTTTGATAATAGTAAACTAAGGACTCTGTGAATTTGATAATCGGAAACTACCTACTCTGTGAGTTTGATAATAGTAAACTAAGGACTCTGTGAGTTTGATAATAGTAAACTAAGGACTCTGTGAGTTTGATAATAGTAAACTACATACTCTGTGAGTTTGGTAATAGTTAACTAAGGACTCTGTGAGTTTGATAATAGTAAACTAAGGACTCTGTGAGTTTGATAATAGTAAACTACCTACTCTGTGAGTTTGATAATAGTAAACTAAGGACTCTGTGAGTTTGATAATAGTAAACTAAGGACTCTGTGAGTTTGATAATAGTAAACTACCTACTCTGTGAGTTTGATAATAGTAAACTAAGGACTCTGTGAGTTTGATAATAGTAAACTACCTACTCTCTGAGTGTGATAATAGTAAACTATCTACTCTCTGAGCTGATTGTGATAACCGACTAATAGAAACTTTGAATCTGTAATCAGAGACTGGCATCCCCACACTCCAGACATTCCCATATGTACTGCGCCTTCTGTTCCAACATCCACTGAAACGTGCACCTGCTGGTAAAGACAGTCAAATACTACAAACTTTTAAAGCAGTTTCTTAATGCAGGTACTCAGTGACGTAAAGTATATCTGGCTTGTGTTTATGAATAAAATTTGACTCTCTCGTGTGTTGTAAGTCAGTGCTCTGCTTGTATGCGAAGGGGATACGAAAACATTGGAACTGAACCTTGAAAATAGGACTCTGAATTACAATATTTGTTTTGATCTTCTTCAGCGGGACTGAGAAGCTCGTTTCTCTTAGCAAGCTCCACTCAGCAGAGAGAACATAATAGTTTCTCTCTCTACCGGCCAGGCTGTCGTTTTCTAGTAGTCGGGTATCATTACCACAGGATATAGCACCGGTTATAGGCAGGGCATAATATCCACCAGAGACTTGGGTAGATGCCTATGGCAGTGCCCTGCCTCTTCGCAGGCAAACATTCCAACATAAAACACAAGTTTCACGTACAAGCTGACATCAAAATAAAATGTGTCAGTCTAACCTCCTGCCCAGATTATTCTTCGTGAGCGTTATTTGTGAGTGCCTAATATCATTTTATACTATGTCCTTGCTGTCTTCTTCTGTCCTCGTTTCTGTGTAATAGCGAAACTTTCTCCGAAACCAGCTCTCTATTCTCTGAATTTCTTTGTCATCTGTCACTTTTACAAAGTACCAGCATAGTGGCTTTTTATAGAACATGAAGACTCTTTTCATTACACAAAACATACACACCATACACCAAAAAACGCACAACACAGTACACCACAAACCACCACACAACACAACCACACCACACAACACAGCACACAACGCAGAATACCACACACCACACCACACAACACAACACAACCACACCACACAACACAACACAACACAACACAACACAACCACACCACACAACACAACACAACACAACACAACACAACCACACCACACAACACAACACATCACATCACACAACTCATCTCACCACACATGGGTATTACTTATTTTTGTTAAAGTTTAATCTGAATCTAACCTCTGCTCTACAGGAAGATGGTGAGACAGAAGCAGGCAAAGAATTATAGAGAGTGAGAGAGAGAAAGAACATAAAGTGAGATAGAGGAAGAGATATAGAGAATGAGAGAGAGAGAAAGAACATAAAGTGAGATAGAGGAAGAGATATAGAGAATGAGAGAGAGAGAAAGAACATAAAGTGAGATAGAGGAAGAGATATAGAGAATGAGAGAGAGAGAGAAAGAACATAAAGTGAGATAGAGGAAGAGATATAGAGAATGAGAGAGAGAGAAAGAACATAAAGTGAGATAGAGGAAGAGATATAGAGAATGAGAGAGAGAGAGAGAGAGAGAGAGAGAGAGAGAGAGAGAGAGAGAGAGAGAGAGAGAGAGAGAGAGAGAGAGAGAGAGAGAGAGAGAGAGAGAGAGAGAGAGAGAGAGAGAGAGAGAGAGAGAGAGAGAGAGAGAGAGAGAGAGAGAGAGAGAGAGAGAGAGAGAGAGAGAGAGAGAGAGAGAGAGAGAGAGAGAGAGAGAGAGACTACCTACTCTGTGAGTTTGATAATAGTAAACTAAGGACTCTGTGAGTTTGATAATAGTAAACTAAGGACTCTGTGAGTTTGATAATAGTAAACTAAGGACTCTGTGAGTTTGATAATAGTAACTAAGGACTCTGTGAGTTTGATAATAGTAAACTAAGGACTCTGTGAGTTTGATAATAGTAAACTAAGGACTCTGTGAGTTTGATAATAGTAAACTAAGGACTCTGTGAGTTTGATAATAGTAAACTAAGGACTCTGTGAATTTGATAATAGTAAACTAAGGATTCAGTGAGTTTGATAATAGTAAACTAAGGACTCTGTGAGTTTGATAATAGTAAACTAAGGACTCTGTGAGTTTGATAATAGTAAACTAAGGATTCTGTGAGTTTGATAATAGTAAACTAAGGACTCTGTGAGTTTGATAATAGTAAACTAAGGACTCTGTAAGTTTGATACTAGTAAACTAAGGACTCTGTGAGTTTGATAATACTAAACTACCTACTCTGTGAGTTTGATAATAGTAAACTAAGGACTCTGTGAGTTTGATAATAGTAAACTACCTACTCTGTGAATTTGATAATAGTAAACTAAGGACTCTGTGAGTTTGATAATAGTAAACTACCTACTCTGTGAGTTTGATAATAGTAAACTAAGGACTCAGTGAGTTTGATAATAGTAAACTAAGGACTCTGTGAGTTTGATAATAGTAAACTACCTACTCTGTGAGTTTGATAATAGTAAACTAAGGACTCTGTGAATTTGATAATAGTAAAATACCTACTTTGTGAGTTTGATAATAGTTAACTAAGGACTCTGTGAGTTTGATAATAGTAAACTAAGGACTCTATTAGTTTGATAATAGTAAACTAAGGACTCTGTGAGTTTGATAATAGTAAACTAAGGACTCTGTGAGTTTGATAATAGTAAACTAAGGACTCTGTGAGTTTGATAATAGTAAACTAAGGACTCTGTGAGTTTGATAATAGTAAACTAAGGACTCTGTGAGTTTGATAATAGTAAACTAAGGACTCTGTGAGTTTGATAATAGTAAACTAAGGACTCTATGAGTTTGATAATAGTAAACTAAGGACTCTGTGAGTTTGATAATAGTAAACTAAGGACTCTGTGAGTTTGATAATAGTAAACTAAGGACTCTGTGAGTTTGATAATAGTAAACTAAGGACTCTGTGAGTTTGATAATAGTAAACTAAGGACTCTGTGAGTTTGATAATAGTAAACTAAGGACTCTGTGAGTTTGATAATAGTAAACTAAGGACTCTGTGAGTTTGATAATAGTAAACTAAGGACTCTGTGAGTTTGATAATAGTAAACTAAGGACTCTGTGAGTTTGATAATAGTAAACTAAGGACTTTGTGAGTTTGATAATAGTAAACTAAGGACTCTGTGAGTTTGATAATAGTAAACTAAGGACTCTGTGAGTTTGATAATAGTAAACTAAGGACTCTGTGAGTTTGATAATAGTAAACTACCTACTCTGTGAGTTTGATAATAGTAAACTAAGGACTCTGTGAGTTTGATAATAGTAAACTAAGGACTCTGTGAGTTTGATAATAGTAAACTAAGGACTCTGTGAGTTTGATAATAGTAAACTACCTACTCTGTGAGTTTGATAATAGTAAACTAGGGACTCTGTGAGTTTGATAATAGTAAACTATGGACTCTGTGAGTTTGATAATAGTAAACTATGGACTCTGTGAGTTTGATAATAGTAAATTATCTACTCTGAGGTTTTGATAATAGTAAACTATGGACTCTGTGAGTGTGATAATAGTAAACTAAGGACTCTATGAGATTGATAGTAGTAAATTACCGACTCTGAGAGTTTGGTAATAGTAAACTACCGAATCTGAGAGTTTGATAATAGTAAACTACCGACTCTGTGAGTTTGATAATAGTAAACTAAGGACTCTATGAGCTTGATAGTAGTAAACTACCGACTCTGAGAGTTTGATAATAGTAAACTACCGACTCTGAGATTTTGATAATAGTAAACTACCGACTCTGTGAGTGTGATAATAATAAACTACAGACTCTCTGAATGTGATAATAGTAAACTACCTGCTCTCTGAGTGTGATAATTGTAAACTACTGAATCTGTGAGTGTGATAATAGAAAACTACCTACTCTCTGAGTGTGATAATAGTAAACTATCTACTCTCTGAGCTGATTGTGATAACCGACTAATAGAAACTTTGAATCTGTAATCAGAGACTGGCATCCCCACACTCCAGACATTCCCATATGTACTGCGCCTTCTGTTCCAACATCCACTGAAACGTGCACCTGCTGGTAAAGACAGTCAAATACTACAAACTTTTAAAGCAGTTTCTTAATGCAGGTACTCAGTGACGTAAAGTATATCTGGCTTGTGTTTATGAATAAAATTTGACTCTCTCGTGTGTTGTAAGTCAGTGCTCTGCTTGTATGCGAAGGGGATACGAAAACATTGGAACTGAACCTTGAAAATAGGACTCTGAATTACAATATTTGTTTTGATCTTCTTCAGCGGGACTGAGAAGCTCGTTTCTCTTAGCAAGCTCCACTCAGCAGAGAGAACATAATAGTTTCTCTCTCTACCGGCCAGGCTGTCGTTTTCTAGTAGTCGGGTATCATTACCACAGGATATAGCACCGGTTATAGGCAGGGCATAATATCCACCAGAGACTTGGGTAGATGCCTATGGCAGTGCCCTGCCTCTTCGCAGGCAAACATTCCAACATAAAAACACAAGTTTCACGTACAAGCTGACATCAAAATAAAATGTGTCAGTCTAACCTCCTGCCCAGATTATTCTTCGTGAGCGTTATTTGTGAGTGCCTAATATCATTTTATACTATGTCCTTGCTGTCTTCTTCTGTCCTCGTTTCTGTGTAATAGCGAAACTTTCTCCGAAACCAGCTCTCTATTTCTCTGAATTTCTTTGTCATCTGTCACTTTTACAAAGTATCCAGCAATAGTGGCTTTTTATAGAACATGAAGACTCTTTTCATTACACAAAACATAACACACCATACACCAAAAAACGCACAACACAGTACACCACAAACCACACCACACAACACAACCACACCACACAACACAGCACACAACGCAGAATACCACACACCACACCACATAGCACACAACATACCACACCTCACCCCACACCACATCACACAACACAACACAACCACACCTCACAACACAACACACAATACAGCAAAGCAAACCGTACCACACAACACAACACATCACATCACACAACTCATCTCACCACACATGGGTATTACTTATTTTTGTTAAAGTTTAATCTGAATCTAACCTCTGCTCTACAGGAAGATGGTGAGACAGAAGCAGGCAAAGAATTATAGAGAGTGAGAGAGAGAAAGCACAGAAAGTGAGATAGAGGAAGAGATATAGAGAATGAGAGAGAGAGAAAGAACATAAAGTGAGATAGAGGAAGAGATATAGAGAACGAGAGAGAGAGAAAGAACATAAAGTGAGATAGAGGAAGAGATATAGAGAATGAGAGAGAGAGAGAAAGAACATAAAATGAGATAGAGGAAGAGATATAGAGAATGAGAGAGAGAGAAAGAACATAAAGTGAGATAGAGGAAGAGATACAGAGAATGAGAGAGAGAGAGAAAACACAGGAAGTGAACGGGAGGGAGAGACATAGAAAATGAGAGAGAAAGAGCTAGGGAGAGAGAACGCAGAAAGCGAGGGAGAGACAGAGAGAGACAAATAGGAAGAGACAGAGAAACAGAGAGAGAGAGGCGGAAAGAAATACAGAAAAAGACTCGGAGAGACATAGAGAGACATGGAAAAACAGAGAGAGAGACAGACAGACAGACAAACAGACAGACAGAAAGATAGAAAGACAGACAGACAGACAGAGGGAGGAATGCAGGAGACATGATGCGTTTACTCAGACAAAACATGATAAATGAAAAAAAAAAAATCTGCCACACAATTTTAAATTGTACAAATGAGTCAGATCATACCGTAAATTCACTATCAAATAAGACTACATAATTCCAGAAGCCACATAAACCAATTTCAATATTTATATTCGCATGAAGAAACACAATGAATATATGAAATTTATTTCATTTTAATTTCGCCCGGCAAAATACAGAGAGAAACACAGATTTATACGATGAACTTAAATAGAGATATACAAAAAAGTTTACATTCGCGTTCAGCAGACTAAAATTCTGAATTATTGTTAAATATATCTGGAGGTGAGTCAAGGACTAATCTAACAACTAGTGCAGGGTGTACAATTTTAGCACATGCTAAGAGAAAAACAGGCAACCTGCAACAAAAGAATATAATTGCAAGAATAACAACTATTTTTGTTACTCTAGCTTCTTTTGATGTGATATATTTTAGCTTCGGGTTGACTGATATGTTGTCCGTGTGTGTACGTTTGGAGGAAGAAGTTGCCTTGTTGAGTAAAAATTGATTATGATTGCTGTAGACATTTTGTTGTCTGAAGTTAGTCCATGATTTAATACCAGACATCATAAAGACAGTGCAAAATGAGATGGTAAGTTGTCCTATAATAGGTACTATAACACCATAATATGTGTCCACGATTAGACTAACAGTGCCTCTGTCTTTAGAAAACCATATTACAAAAACAGATCTATTCACACTTTTATCAAATCGAAATATCATCCCTTGTTTCGTAGAGAATGACGAATAGAGAATGAATGAAATTCCGATGATGATGAGATTGATCAAAACAGATCTTGATTTTGTGAAAATATTCTTTGTTTTAAAAGGGAACATCACACAACAACATCTCTCCACAGACAGGTAGACAGTAAGGAGAGACGATGCAGCGAAGATCATTGCGTTGCCATAACTAACATATACAAAATAGACAGCGAACAGACGGACACTTGATACGGGGTGGAAGTATTCTATCAACCGGCAAAATAATGCAAAGAAATTGATCACAGAGTAGCCAGCATCACAAAGTGATAAAGCTGTAAATGTCACGGTTGGACTATCTGTGATGCCTTGCTTGTAGTAAACGAGAAAGTTGACGAAGTTGGTCATCATTCCAGACAGTGATAGTACACCAACCAAAACACACGTTACGACAAAGTAGTTCAGCAAATGTGGAGGAAGTGTCCACTGCAGGAACATATTAATAAAGTTACATTCTTGGCTGTCTGTTTTCCCATTGCACAATCCCATATTTTCTCCTTATAGTGTCAAAGTTAGCTTTTCTGTTTATTAATTCTTTTGTAGAACATACGAGAACTATTTCGTGTAGGCGTATTGATATGAACGTACTGCCAGTGTCAGACTTTCACAATTTCTGGGAATAAAGTTTCTTCTTGTCAGGTGCTGAACACTGAGGAATATATTAATGAGGACATAATCTCTACAATGTAAATGCTATAAAAAGAGACCTCAAATATCATGGATGCAGATAAGAACAAATATACCCATAATACAAGGATTTAATATTGAAGAAGGTTGGCTAGTAAAGAGGATTAAACAGAGAAAACATAACTATTTTGGACACATTAAACCTTATGATACTTTAGAGAAGACTGTCTTGGAAGGATACATAATTGGAATAAGAAAGAGTGGAAGACCAAGGCGAAGATGGCTGCTAGACATCGTTGATGATCTGCGAATGGATGCGTCAGCATCAGGGCTGCTTACAACCGAGAGGGTTGCAGGAGAGCTATTAGGGAGACAAAGTTCGGCAAGGAACATGCAAATGACTGACTGACTGAATCTGTACAATGTCAGAGGATTATCTGAAGTTTATTTTCTTTGTCATGTGTTCGTCTTTCACTTCTGTACTTAACATCATCATTAATATGTGCCGTGCTAGTAGGCGGCCGTGCTTCGCCATTGATCTCGGTCCATGATACTTTCCATCAGCTTAGTTGATGTCTTTTTATCGTTCCATTGCCATCATTTGCATGTCCCTTGAGGAACTTTGCTTCCCTAACAGCTCTTCTGTTGGCCTCACGGTTGCGATACCTTAAATTATTTTCTCCTTTGTCTTTTTCCTGCTTTTCTTCCTATTTATCTTTCCTGTTGTTAAGATGTTTTCAAGTCTTTCGCTTCAGTAACCAGTATAGTTTTAAAAGTTCTTGGGAATTTGGGTAGTAATAATAACCCACGTGACGTGTTTCTGAATCAGGTAGGAACTTTGAACATTGTTGATAGTGTTCTCTAGAGAGATGATAAAATTTAATTGAAGGTAGAAAGTACTTTACTGAGTAAAGAGCACATTTTCATTTCTTGTCTCGTCATTTTAGATTCTTTACAGCTTACCCGAATTATGACAAAGAGAAATCACTGAATGATTCTCATTTTATGAGATTGAAGTGATATCCCGTCACACAATAAACTCACTTATAAATGCGTCAAATACAGTCAGTCTAACACTGAAATATTGATTGTCCGTCTAATATTACATTTGTCCTACTGACTTACATCTCAAGTTTATCTCTCTGTCTGAGATCTATCTCCAGTCTGAGAGTGGCGGATTAATTTACGTTGACCATAGTTCCTGGAAAGTTTTAATCCCAACACGCAATCGGCTGAGGCAGCCTTTTCACAGGAATTTGTGGTGGAAGTTGTAACTACGATCTAAATCAGCGTTTTTTCATTAGTTTTTTTTTCTTTTAAGCCCGATCCTAAACCATTGATTTGTTGCTGTTTCATCATCTTTTGTTGGGTGTATAGCCCAAAGTAGTGTGGTCGCATCTACGGTATTCCAGCTCACATATGTCTACATTTCTCATGAACGTAATCTGTCTCATTTCTAACACTGTATGTGCCTTAACACTGTATGTGCCTTAACACTGTATGTGCTTTAACACTGTATGTGCTTTTTCGTATGTGTACATTCTTTTTCTTCTTCAAGTTGTTAATAGATTTTTCATTTCTATGTCAGACTGACCTATCAAAATACTTTTCTTTATTCTTTAAATAATATTCCGAAGTCGTATTTTTCATCTTCCGTGATCGCTTTTCTGATAGCTCAGAAAAATCTCTTATTCAAATACTTCACCCTAAAAGATGATACAAATCAGCAAGAATTAGTGATTTTCTTACTCTTGAACTATCACAAAATATGTGTAAGGTTTTGTCCATGTGTACATTTCACTTTCGCCTTCAATTTATGTGTAAAATAACTATATCTTATAGTACAGTACATCGTACTATCAAGTAAAACTAAATATCAGAATGTTATAATAATAAAATATACTTCATTTTCATGATATAAAGAGTTATCTTTCTTTGTAACAGGTTTGATCATATTCGCTTCTAATGATCACTTTCTGTTCTACAAAAACAGATGAGCTCTAAGTATAGGAAATCTATAGATGAAAATGATGATAACGGTGTACCGTAAGTTTCCAAAGGCGTCTAAAGCAAATACCATTTATGTGTTTTATGTTCGAATTGATTTAAAATTCTTCCTAAGAGAGAATTACACTTTACATAGTATGTACTTTCGTAACGTATTACTTTTTAAAGTTTCCTTGTAACTAAATATACAACTAGGATATTCCAATATAGTTAAGTGTTGCAAATGCTTCATAATTTCGTGAATTCAAAATTATTCCATTTTAGATCTGAACTTAAAAGACTATTCTAAAATGTCATGAAAGCCCATGGACTTGCAGATATTATTTATATCTTTAGATCTAAGAGCAGTGTTGTGTATGTGGGTACACATGTGTTAGCAAGATCTAAGAGCAGTGTTGTGTATGTGGGTACACATGTGTTAGCAAGATCTAAGAGCAGTGTTGTGTATGTAGGTACACACGTGTTAGCAAGATCTAAGAGCAGTGTTGTGTATGTGGTTACACATGTGTTAGTAAGAACGCCATAAAGTTTCATTTTGCATGAAACAACATTTACTTGTGATAGTGTAATAAAAATGTGGTAATTTCACAGTATACTATTTACTTACATAAGATGTTTCCAACCCCAAGTTATAACCCTATGTTGAGCTACCAGAGGTATGAATTAGGGCAGTGTGGTGGTCTGAATTTGGGCAGTATGAAGGTATTGTTAAATGTGTTTTAAGAAGACGAAAGGGGGGAAAAGTTATTTATTTTTGTACATAAATGAGATAACTTTAGGGAGATCCTGCTATTTTATGTTTTCGAAAACTAAAATCTAAAATAACATTAACCACACTCGCTGCTGTTCACTGAAATAAGTTTGGCTTTTGATGATTTTCAGTTTTTAAAACCTTTATTAAGGGCCACAGATGTGGTATTTATGCTGGTTTAGATCGAACTTAAAATAAAATCAGGAAACGCTATTTAGATCCTAGTTAAATCTTCCCCCAAAAATCCCATGAAAAACATGTCGATGCTGATTGCCTGCAGAGATTGAAACTTTCCAGCAAATTTGATCAAAGTAAATTAATCAGACACTCTTACACTGGAGACAGATCTCAGATAAAGAGAGAAACGAGGATGTAAGTGGACAAGACCAGATTAGAGGTAAAATCAATATTTCAGTCCTGGACTCTGTCATTAACTGTGTGAGTTCGGTGTGTGAACAAAGTTCATCTCAACCTAAGAGATAATAATTCGGTGACTTTTCTGTCTCATCATCCGAATAAGTTGTAACGCGTCTAAAAAAGACGAGAGAAGAAATGAAAATTTGCTTTCTATTCAATTACAATATTCCTGAACTAAATGTTGTCATTTTCCAAGAGAACAGAAACAATAATATGGAAATATTCTACCTGATTCAGAAGCGTGTGCCACGTTAGCTGGTTTTATTACAACCGAAAATCCCAAGAGTTTCTTTTCAACCTTTATTGCTTACGGAAGCGAAGAACTTGAAAACATCATAAGAATAGGAAAGATGAATGGAAGAAAACCAAGAGAGGGCCAAAAGAGAAAATTATGGGAAGTCACGATTAAAAAGTCCCCACTTTCTGAGCTGACGGTAAGTGTTAGAAATCTACGGAGAAGCATGACCGCTTACGTCTACCTGCACCACATTTATTAATGATGATAATCATTAAAGAAGCGAAACGCGAACACACGAGGAAGCAAATAAACTCCAGATAATTCTCATTCTGTGACACTGTACAGATCATGTCCTCATTAATATATTCCTCAGTGTTCATCACATGAAGACACAAGTTTCAGCGTAGAAAAGAAGAAACTTTATTACCAGAGATTATGATGGTGAAAGTCTGACGGTGGTAGTGCTTTCATATCAATACGCTTACAAGAAATAGTTCTTGTATATTTTACAAAAGAATTAATATCCAGAAAAAAAAATAACTTTGATACTATAAGGAGAAAATATGGCATTGTGCAATGGGATAACAGAAAGTCAAGAATGCAATTTTATTAACATGTTCCTACAGTGGACGATTATTCCAGACGTGTTGAACTACTTTGTCATAACGTGTGTTTTGATTAGTGTACTATCACTGTCTGGAATGATGACCAACTTCGTCAACTTTCTCGTTTATTACAAACAAGGCATCACAGATAGTCCAACCGTGACATTTACAGCTTTATCAGTTTGTGATGCTGGCTACTCTGTGATAACTTTTTTTACATTATTTTGCCAGTTGATGGAAAACTTCTACCCTTCATCAGGTGGCTGTTTGCTCTTTATCTATTTTGCATATGTTAGTTATGGCAGTGCCTTGATCTTCATGGCATCGACTCTCCTGACAATCTACCTGTCTGTGGAGAGATGTTGTTGTGTGATATTCCCTTTTAAAACAAAGAATATTTTCACAAAATCTCGACCTATTTTGATCAATCTCATCATCATCGGAAATTCACTCATTCTCTACTCCTCAGTCTCATCGACACAAGGGATAATGTTTCAGTGTGATAAAAGTGTGAATAGATCTGTTTTTGTAATGTGGTTTTCTAAAGACAGAGACACTGTTACTCTAATCGTGGACACGTATAGTGATATTGTACTACCTATTACAGGACAGCTTACTGTCACATTCTGCACTGTCTTTATGATGTCTGCTCTCAAATCATGGACTAACTTCAGGCAACAAAACGTCTACAGCAATCATAATCAGTTTTTACGCAGCAAACCAGTTTCTTCTTCCAAACGTACACAGACGAGCAACATATCAGTCAACCCGAAGCTAAAACATATAACATATAAAGAAGCTAGAATAACAAAAATAGTTGTTCTTCTTGCCGTTATATTCTTTTGTTGCAGGTTGCCTGTTTTTCTCTTAGCATGTGCTAAAATTGTAAAACCTGCACTAGAAGGAGAAGGACTTTTATCAGTATTTCAATTATTTGGTCTAGTGAACGTGAATGTAAACTTTTTTGTGTATCTGTGTTTCAGTTCATCGTATAAATCTGTGTTTTTCTCTGTATTGTGCCGGGAGAAATTAAAATAAATTATTGTACATATTCATTGCTTCTTCTTCTTCGTCTTCTTCTAGCAGTTGCTATCCGAGTCATTGAGACTCACTGCTGCAGACAAGACACATCTCCATTCCTCTCTGTTCTTGATCTTTTCTTGACAGTTGTCGATTCCGATAGCGCGTAAATCTTCTTCTAGATTGTCTGGCCATTGTTGTCTCTTGGTCTATTCCCTTTCATCACTTCTGTATAGACCATCTTTGTTTGTCCTCCATTCTCTCTAAATGCCTGAGCCATCTCAGTCTGTTGTTTTTTCATAATGGCTGTTATAAGCGGAGAGTTAAACAGTGTGTAGATTGCTTTGTTATTTTGTTATACCTTCCATTATTGCAGTATAGGGTCTATTACCGGGTCATACATTTTTCCAAGGATTCTACTCTGTAATAAGAAGAGAGTGAAAGAAATACAGGAAAACGATTTGAAAATATCTGAACCCGGCCATTAGACTGCTTCAGTAGTCACGGGAAATCTCAAAGCCAAAGAAAGAGAAAAGGGGAAGAGGAACATAACAATCAGAAGGGACTGTTCGAGTAGCACAGGCCGAAAAAGGCAATCAAGTTCGACTGGATATATCAAGTTCGTGTACAGAATGGAGCAGTTCTCACAGCACTCTTCAGGGCAGCAGAACATCATCTATATCATGATATGTAAAGTTAACAAATTTTCAAAGTTAAAAATTCAGACTTCGGCTTCACAACATTCGAGACAACCCCATATATGCTCCACCGCATGCCGCAGCGTCCATCCAAGAGTATGTTTGCTGATAGTTCATGTCAGATGTTGGTTGTTTACGATGCTTTTTCTGCCACACAGTTCAGATTTCCTGCCAGCACCCTTTAAAGTGTCCTAGCTCCAGCAATCTCTCCACAGCTACATTCTTCTTCCATTCCCGCTCTTCATTTTCCCACAGTCTGTTCAGTTCCGCTTTAGCAATGTCCCCTTTGTCCATTGTCAGCCTGCCATTTATTTTTGCCTGTCCAGCAAGTCTATCTGCCACATCATTTCCATGTACTCCCGTTGACCTGGACAGTAAAGCCACTTTAGGCTTGTCACAGTTGACTGGCTTAACAGGCGAACACATTCTTTTCGAAGCAAATTCTTCTCAGTCTTACGAATCATAATCTATGAACCCGTCACAATGACTCCATTAAGAACATCATGAGCAACTAACCATTCCATTGCCGCCGACATAGTCTCAGTTTCCGTTCACATGCTTGAAGTGCTGACTTCGAGGGCTCCTGAACCCTGTGCCACGACTCTTTCATAACAGAAACCAACAGAACCCCAACCACTTCTGCTGTTCCGAGTTACTGAGCTGTCTGTATATACTACCGTCTCAGAAGACCCACAGTGATGCTGGATGAGATCTTGAACCCGAAGCTGAACTGCTCCTTGTGCCCAGTCTCGACATTCACGCTGTATAATAATCTTTGTTAGCTGAGGTCGGCCCTGTAAACATAAACATTCATCACCTTTAGGCACTTCGTCTAGACTGCAAATTGACTTTATTGTATCCTCCGCCTCAGCCATCCAAGATCTACCTCGTGTGAAGCGTCTTCCCTTTATCAACCCCAACTCCTTCATGCCAGCAACCCTGATGTATGCCTTTACCAGAGCTTGCTTGTACTTAGACCTCACACTCAGCAAATCTAGCAGAAAGCTCATGGCCACCACCGGAGTATCCCTGGTGCAACCCAAGACCACTCTCATTGCCTCGTTCTGTACACGCTCTACTCTGTTCAGCTGTGCACTGGACATGGTAAGCAGGCCAAGACCATACTCCAGTGATGACAGTACCAGCACATGCATCAGCAAGAAGAGAGTGCGCTGTGGAAAGTCCGCTACGGGCATTAACCTAACCTCTCCCAACACTTTCCTGACTTTTTGTATTGTTTTCCTGACTTTTTGTATTGTTTTCCTGACTTTTTGTATTGTTTTCCTGAATTTTTGTATTACTGAAGTTAACAAAAATGCGTTGAACAGATTACAGTGCATGCTATTATTCGAACACCCTGCTTGAATAAAATAGCAGTGTGTAGGAGAAGCGCTATAACACAGGTCTCATATTGTGTCTGTACTATAAGACATTCTACACATATTTTCAGTGGCTGATCTTATGATGTGGAATCTCAATCAAACGTCTAAGCGTATAAGAAAAAAGCTTTACTATAGGAACAAGAAACGATATAATATTTCGGAAAGGGTCTTCGGTCAGATAACAACAACAAGAAGCAAAGAAAAAGAGAAGGGACAACAAATCCTGTAAGTCAGTACACTGTTGGCTAGATGAACCGCGCTTGGAGATGCAGGTACTGATGATGGGCATAGGAGTACAGGTGGAAGTGTCAGACGTGCAGTGATTTTCATCTTAAATAACTAACAGACATGAGAAGAAAAACGCTAACCGTGATGGAGAAGAGAGTCAATTAATGAAAAATTGTTTTCTTTATTTAGATGTCAGTGACTAAACAATAGCGCTAGAGGCGTTAGAAGAGATATGAATAAAAATAATAACCAAGTTACTGAATGACATTTAACACAGTGGTTATATACCCAGTGACCTGATTAAATCCATGTTTATAGTACTACCATAGAAACCAGGTACAAAGAATGTGATGACCACCGGACTATCAGCCTCTCACGTCACATAACAAAGCTACATATGAGAATTATTATGAGAATAACAGATAAAAAGATAAAAATGGAAATAGCAGATGAACAGTTTGGATTTGTTGAAGGAAAGGGAACACACAATGCCATTTATGCTTTACGAACACTAACAGAAAGAGCTTTAAAAGTACAGAAAGATCCCTGGTTGTGTTGCACTGATTGCAACAAGACATTCGACAAGGTGAAACATGATGAGATTATTAAAATGAATAAAGACATAAACACAGACGGCAAAGGTCTAAGGATTGTAAAACCTCTATACTGGCTGCAGGGAGCAGAGATTCGAGTTGAAATAAAACTGGAAAAGATCATCCAATAAAACAAAGAATGCGACAAGGATGTGTACTATCTACAGACCTTTCTTCTCTGTACAGCGAGAATATTCTAAGAGTTATCATTACAGAACTAGGTATAACTGTAGGAGGATACAATATTAACAACCTTCAGTATACTGACGACACAGTACTGATAGCTGAGAACCAACAAGTCCTGCAGAATCTCTCGGATAAAGTCGCCAAAGAAAGTGAACAGAAAGGCCTTACTTTGAACATCAAAAAAAGATAGAGACTGTGGTTATATCTAAGAAACAGAATCCACCAGCATGCACTATAAAATTAAATGGAATTAATCTAAACCAGGTACAGAAATTCAAAACCTTGGAGCAGTGATAACTTCAGATGGGAAATGCAAAACAGAAATTAAGAACAGAACAGGCCAAGCGAAGACTGCATTTCAGAGAATGAGAAACATATTAGCCAACACATCCTTATCAATGAATGTTAGAAAACGAGTCCTAAAATGCTATATTGAACATATCTTGTTATATGGAAGTGAATCATGGACAATAGGCAAGTCTGCACAAAAATCATTGGAAGCATCAGAAATGTGGTTTATTAGAAGAATGTTGCGAATTCCCTGGACAGCAAAAATAACTAATGAAGAATGTATGAGAAGAGCTGGAGAGACAAAAAGATAAGAGAGAGATAATGTACTTTCATAAGACATGCAATGAGAAGAGGAGGCATTGAAAATATTATAACAACAGGAAAAATGAATGGTATAAGAGCCAGGTGAAGACCAAGAGAAGTGATACTGGAAAGTCTGACTGGATGGTGTGAGAGGAGATCACGACTGATCTAATAGTGTGCATGAAGGATCGTGTACTCTGGAGAAGTATAATAGCCAACGGCAGTCGGCACGACGCATGTTAATGATGATGATGATTAAACAAAAGAAAAGATCATCAACAAACATTGAAACAATATAGCAGATAAAAGAGATAATGACTTCGGTAAAACTTGTTCTAGTAATAAAGGTAGATAGAAGTGTATGGTTCTAGTAATAAAGGTAGATAGAGGTTATGGTTCTAGTAATAAAGGTAGATAGAGGTGTATGGTTCTAGTAATAAAGGTAGATAGAGGTGTATGGTTCTAGTAATAAAGGTAGATAGAGGTGTATGGTTCTAGTAATAAAGGTAGATAGAGGTGTATGGTTCTAGTAATAAAGGTAGATAGAGGTGTATGGTTCTAGTAATAAAGGTAGATAGAGGTGTATGGTTCTAGTAATAAAGGTAGATAGAGGTGTATGGTTCAGTTATACAAAACGACAGAGGGAATGAGGAAAGTGAGAAAAAACACAAATGGTAGAAAGTATGAAAGTAAGACGAAAAGGTATAAATGAAAAACATAGAACATCCAATATTTAGGCGTCAACCTTTTTCAAGGATTACATACAAGAAGAACACAACACATAAATAAAAAGAATAATAATTAAAAACTTAGCTACGACCCATAATATCACAGCAGATGTATGCATTTTTTGTCAAAAAAATGGTTTTGGTGTGTTTTCATTATTTTGGTTCTTAGTCGAAAACATCTTTTTTTTACTGGGTTAACCGAGTTGTCATAATGTCAGCCGCAACTAATATAACATCAACCTCGTTTGTTTTTGCCAATTTATGAAAATATAATATTCTGGAACTTAACTGCAGATACTAAACTGATAGAAGATGCAAGAACAGCACCACCGGGAATACTTTGAAAACCACTGACACGGAACCGAATGTTTTTCGTTTTTTTTTAAAATGTTTTTCCGGTTAAATGTATTTCTATCTTTGTCTAACAAGTTATTGCTATGTTACAATCTCTCTCTCTCTCTCTCTCTCTCTCTCTCTCTCTCGTTCTCTCTCTCTCTCTCTCTCTATCTCTCTCTCTCTCTCTCTCTTGCGTGTATGCGCCAAAGACAGTACGGTTTTATCTACGGTGCTCCAGGTCACCTTTTTCTACATTTTTTTTAACAAACGTCTAACACTGCATGTTGTTTATGTGTACATTCACATTTCTTTAAGTTACTGGTAGATTTCTATTTCTATGGCAGAATGCTTTGTCAAAGGTTACTACTTTTATATATATATATATATATATATATATATATATATATATATATATATATATATATCTTATATCTTATCTTATATCTTATATCCTTCCCGTGCCGTTAAACGTCACATAGGGCTCGCAAAGTAGTTCGCAAATTTTTCCTGTCTTCGGCGAGTCTTTCAACCTCATCAAAGGATTTTATGCCTGTTAACTTGGCCTCTCTTAATAATGTCCTCTTCAGAGTTTCCCGCGGTCTGCCCCTTTTTCTTCGGCCTGTTGTATTCCACTTGATAGCTTGTTTTGGGATTCTCTGATCATTTCTTCTCATCAAGTGACCAACATATGTCCATCTCCTTTTCCTGATCACCCATGAGACTGGTTGTTGTTCAGTCATCTGTCTTATCTCTGCATTGTTCTTGAATTCATTCCACTTGATGCCGAGTATTTTCCTTAGGCATTTGTTTTCAAAAGAGTCTAATTTCTTTTCTATTTCTTTAGTTGTTTTCCAGCTTTCGCATGCATAAATGAGGGTGGATATTACATTTGAATTGAATAGTCTTAACTTGGTTTTTGTGCTTATAACTTTTGAATTCCATATGTTCTCAAGATTCTTGAAGATTGATGCTGCTTTTGCAATTCTGATCCTAACTTCCTTTCTAGTGTCACCATCCTGGTCTATGTAGCTGCCAAGGTATGCAAATTGATTGACTTCTTCAATATCTGTCCCTTCTATGTGTATTTTTCCATTTTGATTGATGGGAATTTTCATTATTTTTGTTTTGTCCTTGTTAATTTCAAGTCCTATTTTGCTAGCCAGTGAAGACAAGCTATCTGTTTTTTCTTGCATGGAATTCACATTATTACTGATAAGAGTTATGTCATCAGCAAAATCAAGATCTTCTAGTTGGGTCCCATGTACCCAGTCAGTACCTGTGTTACCTGTGCAGCATTTTTTCATTATGAAGTCTATTGTAATCCCAAAAAGTAAAGGAGACAGTATACATCCTTGTTTCACGCCTGTTTCAATCTGGAACCATTCACTCATCCCTTCTTCTGTCTTGACTGCACAACCATATCCATTGTATAAGTCCTTAATGATGTTGACAATTTTAGATGGTATTCCATATAGACATAAAATTCTCCATAATGAATCTCTGTGTAGGCTATCAAATGCCTTTTTAAAATCTATGAAGTTCAGTATTAATGGTTTCTGCTTTTCAATATGTTCTTCAAGTATTATTCTGTGAGTAAAGATCTGGTCGAGACAGCTTCTCCCTTTTCGAAATCCTGCTTGTTCTTCTCTCATTGCAGTATCCACTATATCTTTGAGTCTATTCAAAATGACCTTGCAAAATACTTTTGACACAACTGATATTAAGGTTACTCCTCTCCAGTTGTTACAGTCACTAAGGTTGCCCTTTTTTGGTATATATATATATATATATATATATATATATATATATATATATATATTACACAGATGATTGGTAACCCATTATTGTTTTAGGACTTCCCGTAGTTTGATCTGTCCACTCTGTCGAATGCTTTTTCCTGGTGAACAAAAGCCAAGTAAAAGGTGTTATTAAATTCGATCGCTTTCTCTGACAACTGTCTGAGGGCAAATATTGCGTCTGTGAAAATTTATCTCACTTTGTTATATGTCTGACGATAGCCGTTTCTAACCATCATGTTATGTCTTACAAAAACAGATGACCACTAAGTATAGGAAATGTATGGAGGAAAATGATGACAGCGGTGAGCCATAAGTTTCCAAAGACGTCTAAAGTACACACCATTTATGTGTTTATATCCGAATTGCTTTAAAGACTTGACGTCGTATTGACGTTTATAACGTATTAAGTATGTGAACTTACTTGTTCCTACATATAAAGATAAGGTACTCCAAAATAATTAACTTCAAATGATTCGTTGTTTCATGTGATAAAGAATTCAAAGGTTATTCTGTTTTAAATATGAAATTGAGATTATTCTAATATTGCATGAAAAACGAGAGACCCATCGGCTTGGAGATATTATTTCAATCTTTAAATCTCTGGGCATTATCGTATGTATGTGTACAGAAAGAGCAAAGTGTACACTGTAATGCCGTGGACAGTACATTAATCATAAAACAAGATTTACGTATGATAGTATTGTAACAATGTGATAACTTCACAGTGGTAGAACTAAATTAGGTCAGCGGTATCCAAACTGGGGTCGTGAGACTTGGCCAGAAGACACAAGGTTGGGACAAAAGCTTTGGGGCACCTATCAGGATTAGGATATGGAGAGGACTGTGGGCTTTGCCACGTCGACAGGGATCAGGATCTGATGTGGCCAACAACCTCGAACGTGAAAGAAGAAAAAGAAGGAAAATAGAGCAATGTCAAGTTGTAAAAAACTAAATATTAAAAAAAAACCACATTCGCTGTTGTTCATTGAGATAATTTGTAATTTTTTTATTGGTTGGATTTCAGTTTGTTAAACTTTATAACGAGCCTAGGTTGCGGTACTATCCCTGGTCAAGGGTCGAGCTAAACGCTGATGAAGACCCTAGTTAAATCTCCCACAAAAATCCCTATGAAAATGCTGTCGAAGCCGATTGGCTGCAGAGACTGAAAATTTCAGGCAACAGTTGCCAAAGGAAATGAATCAGTGATTCAGATCATCAGAGGAAGTAACCGAAAGGTAGATGGGAAGAAAGAACAGGAAAGGACAAAGAAGAAAAACATTAAAATCTAACCCACTGGTACGATTAAAATAAAGTCTCCGATTTTCTGACCTGACGAAACATATCTTCGGAGAAGCATGTCCACCAACGTCTTCTAGCACGGCACTTGGTACTGATGATGTTCAGTACACAAGGGAAATATGAACACATGATGAAGAAGAAAAATCTCCAGATAATTCTCATTCTGCGACATTGTACAGATTATGTCCTCATTAATACATCCCTCAGTGTTCAGCACATGAAGACACAAGTTTCAGCGAAGAAAAGAAGAAACTTTGTTTCCAGAAATTATGATGGTGAAAGTCTGACGCTGGTAGTGCTTTCATATCACTACGCCTACACGAAATAGTTCTTGCATGCTCTACAAAAGAATTAATATCCAGAAAAACTAACTTTGACACTATAAGGAGAAAATATGGCATTGTGCAATGGGAAAACTGAAGATCAAGAATGCATCTTTATTACTGTGTTCCTACAACTGACATTTCCTCCAGATTTGCTGAACTACTTTGTCGTAACGTGTGTTTTGATTGGTGTACTATCACTGTATGGAATGATGACCAGCTTCGTCAACTTTCTCTTTTACTACAAGCAAGGCATCACAGATAGTCCAACCGTGACATTTACAGCTTTATCACTTTGTGAGACTTAACAAAACAGCTGAGAAACACATAAATGCCTTTGAATGTAAATGCTACAGAAGAGTTATCCAAATAGCGTGGACACAAAAAAGAACGAATATATCTATACTACAAGAGCTTAATACTGAAGGAGGCTGGCTAGTAAAGAGGATTAAAGAGAGAAAACTTAAATATTTTGGACACATTAAACGTCATGATAATTTAAAGTAGACCGTATTGGAAGGATACATAATAGGAAAAAGAAAAAGAGGAAGACCAAAACGAAAATGGCTGCAAGAAATCGTTGATGATCTGCAAATGGACGCAGCAGCAGCAGCAGGCCATCTTGTTCACAACCGAGAGGCCTACAGGAGAGCTGTTAGGGAGGCAAAGTTCCGCAAGGGACATGCAAATGAATGAATGAATAACGCTGGTTACTCTATGCTAAATTTCTTTGCATTATTTTGGCAGTTTTACCCTTTATTAAATATCCATTTGCTCGCTGTCTATTTTGTATATTTTTGTTATGCCAATGCCATGACCTTTTCGGCGTCGACTTTCTTGACAGTCTACCTGTCTGTAGAGAGATGTTGTTGTGTGATGTTCCCTTTTAATGCAAAGAATATATTCACAAAATCTCGGTCCATTTTAGCCAATTTCATCATCTTTGGAGTTTCATTAATTCTCTACCTGTCTACCTCGCCAACGCAAGGGATAATGTTGCAGTTTGATAAAAGCGTGAATAGATCTCGTTTTGTAATGTGCTTTTCTAAAGACAGAGACACTGTTACTTTAGTCGTGGACATGTATAATGGGATTGTAGCACCTACTGTAGGATAGCTTACTATTACATTCTGCACTATCTTTATGATGTCTGCTCTCAAATCATGGACTAACTTCAGACAACAAAATGTCTACAGCAATCATAATCAATTTTTACGCAGCAAACCAGTTTCTTCCTCCAAACGTATACACACAAACAACATATCAGTCAACCGAAGGCTAAAATATATAACACAGAAAGAAGCTAAAATAATAAAAATAGTTATTTTTCTTGCAGTTGTATTCTTTTGCTGTAAGTTGTCAGTTTTTATTTCAGCATATGGCAGAACTCTACAGCCTGCACTAGAGGATGGAGCAAATTTTGACACTCATCTCCATATACTTTTATCAGTACTTCAAGTATCTGGTCTAGTGAACGTGAATGTAAACTTTTTTTTGTTTATCTCTATTTAAGTTCATCGTATAAATCTATGTTTCTCTCTGTATTTTGCCGGAGGAAATTAAAATGAAATAAATTTCATATATTCATTGTTTCCTCTACCGAATGTAAATACTGAAATTGTTTTATGTGACGTGTAGAGGTCTTAGCTGATAGTGAATTTGCGATATGATGTGGCTCATTAGTGAAATTGAGAATTGTTTGACAGATGCCTTCCATTTATCAAGTATTATTTGAATAAGTGTATTATATCTCCTGTGTTCTCTGTCTAACCGCTCTCTCTCTCTCTCTGTGCTTTTCTATCTGTGCCTCTCCATCTGTTAGTTTCTCTGTGTCTTTCCTTTTGTCTTTCTCTCTATATCTATAAGTCTCTCCCTGTCTCTGTCTCTGACTCTCTCTCTCTCTCTGATTCTCTCTCTCTCTCTCTGCCTCTATCTCATCAGCTTCCTTTAGAAGGGATTATTTTAAGAATCAAGCAATTCCCCCCCCCCACTCTCTCTCCCTCCCTCTCTCTCTCGTTCTCCCTCTCTCACTCTCCCACTCGCTCTCTCCCTCCCTCTCTCTCTCTCTCTCTCTCTCTCTCTCTGGTTCATGCCATTCAGGTGTTAATAGCCAATATTTTCCACAACCATATCTCCTTTACTCTTTCTATAAGCTGTGTTTTGGACTGTGCTCTTGTATGCTACTCTTTCAGTCCCTCTTGTTTTTTTCCCCATCCAGTTTTCCTGTCATTAAGTGCTCAACTTTGATTCTTCTTAAAAATGTCCTACAAATCTGGACTGTCATGTTCTGAATTTTGCTAAAATGTTTGTCTTCTGACCATCTTTTGTCGCTCTATTATTTTAACTGAAACTTTCCACTTGTTTCTGTACACTTGTCTCACTTCACATGTCTTAGTACACTTGTCTCAGTACACTTGTCTTAGTATACTTCTCTTAGTATACTTGTCTTAGTACACTTGTCTTAGTACATTTGCCTCAGTACATTTGTCTTCGTACACTTGTCTTAGTACACCTGTTTTAGTTCACTTGTCCCAATGCAGATTTCTACAAGAGTTCACATTTGTAAGTTTACTTCGGAACTAATACTTGATGAACGGTTATCAATTCTTGTTCCGAATTTTGACGTGCCGTGCTGTCTGGATACCTCTGATAACAGTGATGATAGATGGCAACGATAGTTCTCTGCTGTGCTGTCTAGATACTTTTGATAACAGTGATGATAGATGGCAACGATAGTTCTCTGCTGTACTGTCAGGATACTTCTGATAACAGTGATGATAGATGGCAACGATAGTGCTCTGCTGTGCTGTCTGAGTACCTCTGATAACAGTGACGATAGATGGCAACGATAGTTATCTAGAGTGACTTTTCTCGCTTCCTAAGATGCTATTCGGGGCATGCACCAGAAGACGGGACACGTACAAGAAGACGGGACACGTACAAGAACACGGAACACGTACAAGAAGACGGGACACGTACAAGAAGACGGGACACGTACAAGAACACGGGACACGTACAAGAAGACGGGACACGTACGAGAACACGGGACGCTACTTTCCTAGAGAGCTTCGGTGCTGACCTTTCACCAAGTACAACTAGAGACAGAGACCATGCGGGGATCAAAACTTCAGTAACTGGGCATTTTCAGTTAAAGAAAAGCGAAATAGTGTTTTGACCACACATGTGATTCTTTCTTCATAACGCCAAAAAAAGGATGGTTGTATTTCTATTGAATTATGAGTAGCATATCATCTAAACTTTATTACCTGTATATTTTTTTGGTATTCATTGATTGAAATATTAACCGTGGAAAAATATTTAGAAACGAAATGAACAATAAACAATAAAACAATGCAGAGAAATGGAGGCGAAATGGAAAATGACAAATAACAACAAAGAGGAATATAAATCTTTAACAAAAAAAGTACGAAGAAACATAAGAAAAGACAAAAACAATACATACAAGATTGTTCTGACAGAATAGAAGGACATCAGAAGAGTGGAAGAGATAGTGAAATGTTTAAAGAAATGAAGACATTGACGAGAAATGTCACACCTAAGCTAAATGTGACTTGTGACGAGGTGGGGAAGAACTTGCCAGAGACAAAGGAAATTCTAGAAAGATGGCAGGAATATTGCAGAGGAATCTATGAACCTACAAAGGAAATTCTAGAAAGATGGAAGGAATATTGCAGACGAATCTATGAAACAACTGACCGTGAAAGCAGAAATAAACAGTGTGAATTATTATTGGAGGAGAAAGAACCCGAACCGACAATAGAAGAAATGTTATGGGCAATAAAGAATCTGAAAAACGGTAAATCGCTGGGATGTGATGAGATAACATCATCATCATCATCATGTGCCGTTCCGACTGGCGTTGGCTATTATGCTTCTCCAGAGTACACGATCCTTCATGCAGGCCATCAGCTCAGTTGGTGATCTCCTCTCACACCATCCCGTCAGACTGTCCAGTATCATTTCTCTTGGTCTTCCTCTTGATCTTCTTCCTTCTATTTTTCCTGTTGTTATAATATTTTCAATGCCTCCTCTTCTCATTGCATGTCCTATGAAAGTACATTATCTATCTTATTTTTTGGACAAGATTTTTGTCTCTCCAGCTCTTCTCATACATTCTTCATTAGTTATTTTTGCTGTCCAGGAGATTCGCAACATTCTTCTAATAAACCACATTTCTGCTACTTCCAATGATCTTTGTGCAGACTTGCCTATTGTCCCTGATTCACTTCCATATAACAAGATAGGTTCAATATAGCATTTTAGAACTAGTTTTCTAACATTCATTGATAAAGATGTGTTGGCTAATATGTTTCTCATTCTCTGAAATGCAGTCTTTGCTTGGCCTATTCTGTTCCTAATTTCTGTTCTGCATTTCCTGGAAAACAACAAAACAAATAGACAAGAAATTAGACTCTTTTGAAAACAAGTGCCTAAGGAAAATACTCAGCATCAAGTGGAACGAATTCAAGAACAATGCAGAGATAAGACAGATGACTGAACAACAACCAGTCTCATGGGTGATCAGGAGAAGGAGAAGGACATACGTTGGTCACTTGATGAGAAGAAATGATCAGAGAATCCCAAAACAAGCTATCAAGTGGAACACAACAGGCCAACGAAAAAGAGGCAGACCGCGTGAAACTCTGAAGAGGACATTGTTATTAGAGGCCAAATTAGCAGGCATAAAATCCTTTGATGAGGTTGAAAGACTCGCCGAAGACAGGAAAAATTTGCGAACTACTTTGCTAGCCCTATGTGACGTTTAACGGCACGGGAAGAATATAAGATATAAGATAAGATAAGATTTCCCATCTGAAGTTATTACTGCTCCAAGGTATTTGGATTTCTGCACCTGCTTTAGAATAGTTCCGTTTAATTTTATACTACATGCTGGTGGATTTTGTTTCTTAGATATAACCATAGTCTTTGTCTTGTTGATGTTCAAAGTAAGGCCTTTCTGTTCATTTTCTTTAGCGACTTTATCCAAGAGATTTTGCAGGTCTTGTTGGTTCTCAGCTATCAGTACTGTGTCGTCACATACCGAAGTTTGTTAATATTGTATCCTCCAATTTTTATGCCTGGTTCTGCGATGATCGTTCTTAGAATATTCTCGCTGTACAGAGAAAAAAAGTCTGGAGATAGTACACATCCTTGTCGCACCCCTTGTTTTATAGGTTGATATTTTCCAGTTCTATTTTCAACTCGAATTGCTGCTTCTTGCTGCCAGTATAGATGTTTTACAATCCTCAGTTCTTTGCCGTCTATATTGATGTCTTCAAGCATTTTAATAATTTCATTATGTTTCACCTTGTCGAATGCCTTGTTTTAATCAATGAAGCATAAGTAGAGATCTTTCTGTACTTCTAAAGCTCTTTCTGTTAGTGTTCGTAAAGCATAAATGGCATTGTGTGTTCCTTTCCTTCAACAAATCCAAACTGTTCATGTGCTATTTCCATTTTTATCTTTTCCCTTGTTCTTCTCATAATGATTCTCAGAAGTAGCTTCTTTATGTGACGTAAGAGGCTAATAGTCCGGTGGTCGTCACATTCCTTTGCACCTGGTTTCTTTGGTAATGCTATAAACCTGGAATTAAGCAAGTCACTGGGCATATAACCACAGTTGTAGATGTCATTCAGTAACTTGGTTATTATTTTTATTCCTATCTCCTCTAGCGACTCTGTTTCTTCTATTCTTATATTATCAGGCCCAGTTGCTTTTCCTTTCTTTATGTGTTTGATGGCATCTGTGATTTCATTTTCAAGTATTGGTGGTCCATCATAGTTTTCAGTATCTGATATTAATTCTGGTCTTTCTCCTCCTTATAGCTCACCGATGTATTCTGTACATCTGCCTAAAATATCTTATTTTCCCATTAATAGCTTATCTTCTTTTGATTTCAGGCATCCTGTTGTATATTTTGTTTTCCTGCCTGTGAGTTCACTAATTTGTTTGTGCATGTTTTTGCTGTTTTTATTATGAGAGTCCTCTATTTGTCTGCACTGTTCATTTAACCACATTTCCTTTTCTTCTCTCCATCTGCGTCTTATTTCTTCATTTATCTTGCTATATTTTTATTGGTTATTTTTACTCCCCCTCCTCTTGTCCATCAGTCCTAAGATGTCATCTGTCATCCATTTATTTTTAGAGGCTTCTTCTTTTTGGTGGTAATATCTCCTTAACCGTTTGGTAGATAGAATCTCTTAACATTGCCCATTGTTCATCTATACTATTTATCTTTGCTATTGCATTGTATCTATTTGTTATAATAACTTTGTATTGTTCTCCCAGTTCTTGGTCATTTTTAAGGAGTTCTGTATTCAGTTTGATGTTTCCTCACTTTTCTGCATGCTTTCTTTAGCTTTATTCTAATTTTTCCACGGAGTGGGTCATGGTCACTATTGCAGTCGGTTCCTGGCATGGTTTTTGTTGTCAGTAATGCATTGCGGAATCGTTTGTTGATTAATATGTAGTCTATCTGGTTAAAAGTCTTTTAATCTGGGCTGCACCACGTTGCCAGCCATCGGGGATGTTGTTTAAACCAGGTGTTTCCTACAACCATGATGTGTATTCTTGCCCATTCAACTAATTTATAACCTCTGTCATTCCTCTCCCCCAGTCCATAGTCACCAACGATGTCTGAAGTTCTTCCTTTACCAACTTTGGCATTAAAATCTCCCATGTCTATAGTAACTTCATGTGACTTTGTGTGTTTTAAGGCTGTCTCTATGTCATTATAAAATTGCTGTACATCTTCTTCAGAACTTTCAGATGTTGGAGCGTACACTTGTATAATATTTATGTTTATTGGTAGTCCTTTCAATTGGGCTAGCAGGACTCGGTCCGAGATGTTCAAAGATCCTACAATTATCCTTGATGAGATACCAGCTGAACTTAATAAAGCAGTAGGAAAGGAATGTGCAACAATCTATCATGCACTATGTAAAAAGATATGGCATTCAGGTATTTGGTCAAAAGAATGCAAAAGAACTGTATTCATATTATTGTCGAAAAAGAGTAACTTGAAATTATGCACAAACTACAGAACTGTTGCCCTGATTAGTCATGCCAGTAAAATTCTGTTAAAAATCATAATGGATAAACTTCGTAAGAAAATAGAAGAAGAAGTCAATATGATCCAAGCTGGTTTCAGGCAAGGAAGAGGATCAAGAGATCATATATTCAATATAAGATTAATAATAGAAAAATGCAGAGAATTCAGTGTGGATTTATATTTTTCCTTTATAGACTACTCAAATGTATTTGATTGTGTACAACATCAGATGGGAAATAATGGAAAGAATGGGATTTCTAACACATGTCATACAATTTATATCATGGATGTATCTAGACCAACAGGCAGCAGTAAGAATAAATGGTGAAACGACAACTTGGTTTGACATAAAACAAGGGGTCCGTCAGGGGTGCATATCGTCGCCTTACTTATTTAATTTGTATACTGAAAATGAGGAATGTTAGAGAAGATGTAGACAAAGAATATTACGATGCCATAGCAATTGGAGGTTATGAAATACCAGATATTAGATATGCTGATGACACAGTATTACTGTCCACAACATAGAAAGGAATGGAAAAACGAATTATGTCAGTCTGTAAGAACAGTGAAGAGTAAAACCTCTATCTTAATGCAAAAAAAAAACTGAATTGATGACAACTGACAAAACAAACAAGGCAGCTGAAATATGTATCCATGAGCAAAAACTGGAAGAAGTGGAGAGTTTTGAATATCTTGGATGACTACTAACTAATAATGGAGATACAATGAGGGAAATTAAAAGGAGGACATCTATCGCTCTTCAGAAAGTAAAACAAATAAAGAGTCTGTGGAGAGGATAGACAGAACCACAAAAATAAGATTTTTAAGGGCATGCATCTTTCCCATCGCAACATATGCCTGTGAGACCTGGACATAAATGCGTTTGAATGTAAATGCTACAGAAGAGTCCTTCAAATATCATGGACACAACAAGAACAAATATATCCATACTACAAGAACTTAATATTGAAGAAGGTTGACCAGTAAGGAGGATTAAACAGAGAAAACTTAAATATTTTAGACATATTAGAATTTAGAGAAGATCGTTTTTGAAGAGTACATTATGGGAAAAAGAAAAAGAGGAAGACCAATGGCTGCAATACATAGTTGATAATCCCCAAATGGACACACCAGCAGCAGGATATCTTGCTCACAACCGAGAGGCCTACAGGAGAGTTGTTAGGGAGACAACACTCCCCAAGAGACATGTAAATGACTGACTGACTGATTGACTGACTGACTGATAAGACTACTAAATAGTCGAGATTAACTGTTGATCTCGTGGGCACTATCAAAGAGTATGATCTTTGTTTATAAGAGCCACTAGCTCTTATATTTATCCTCCATCGTCTCTGTCTGATGTTCGAAGATGTGAGAAGATGTCTGAAGATCTTTACGGCCTTGCTGTTCTCGTATGGCTAATTCGATAAGTGGGATAAAAGTAGCGAAGAAAGAAGTGTCATGAAGATGGTTGCCAATCCAGGTGGGATGGCCAAAATAGTTTCCTTACTAAAGTCTATCAGTTCAAGGACAATACAGACACTGAAAATATAGAAAATATAGACACTGAAAATATAGACATTCATCGTACTCTTCCATGAGAGAAAGAGAGCTCCATTTGCAATCTTCATATTACTGTTTTTTTAAATATTGTAATTTCTTTTCTATTTCTTTAGTTGTTTTCCAGCTTTCGCGTGCATAAATGAGGGTGGATATTACATTTGAATTGAATAGTCTTAACTTGGTTTTTGTGCTTATAACTTTTGAATTCCATTTTGTTTTACAGAATTATTTATATTGTGAGGACAGATAGTGGAAAAAAATCAACGGAATGAAGAAAGAAAAGCAGGCAGTAACAATGCCTTTAAAAGATTAAAGTGTATGTCATCCACGAAGAAAATCTGTGTGAATAACTGTAGCGCTGCAACACAGAACCAATATTGTGAGTGTACTTTAAAACATCCTACAGATATGTACAATCACTGGTCTGATGATGTGGTATGTAAATCAAACGTTTAAACCTACAGGAAGAAAGCTTTACTATAGCAACTAAACAATGATATAATATTTCGGCAAAAAATTCCTTCTCCAGACGACAAAAGCGACACGAAACAAAGAAACAAGGGATAGCAGATGATGTCGGTACACTTCTGGCTCCATAAACCGCGATTAGAGATGTGGGTACACTGCTGCCTCCATGAACCGTGATTAGAGATGTGGGTACACTGCTGCCTCCATGAACCGCGATTAGAGATGTGGGTACACTGCTGCCTCCATGAACCGCGATTAGAGACGTGGCTACATAAGGTGGATATCGCAGCAAAGTTGGACGCGTCCGGAATCCAGTAATGTTAATCAAAGTTCAAAATTCAGACTCCGGCTTCACTGCATTCGGGACAACCTATATATACTCCGCCGCATGCCGCAGCATTCATCCAAGTAATGTTAATCTTAAGCAACTAAAGGAAATGTAAAAAAAAAAAATACGTTGATGGTGAAGGGTAAAAATGTATATGTATTTAAATGTAACGTCCTACAGAGTGTACAACATAATCAACAGATATTGAAACAACATGGCAGAAGATGACCCGAAGACATCAAATTATCAAAAACAAAACCCATTTTTTCTTCCTTTTTTTTGTAGTGGGAAATATTATATTGAATTTACATTGGGTTAATAAAGTTGTTACGATGCCAGTCTCAACTAGTGTGACAGTAACATGACTTGCCTTTGTCATTTTATTAAAATATAATATTCTGGATAGTAAATGCAGGTACTAACCGATAGTCGAGAAACGGCACCAACGGACACACTTTTGGAACCTCTGGAAAGACGCGAATAACACTGGCAATTATACATTTTGGTGCCTCAAAAGCTATACTTGTTTCTGGGTATATTTGACCTGCTGGTTCCAAAAAAAAAACAAAAAACCAATGACTCCAGTTTTCCCCTATCAACTCTAGTTTTTGAGATACAGAACTTATGCCATATACCACTCTTTACTCTGCTCGCTCATAACAAGTCAGGATGTTTTAATGTAGTGTTTTATCTTTTAAGCATGAAGGTAACATATTAAAAATTAGAAGAAAAGTGTACTACATGAAAATTTACTTCTTTCATACAAAAAGCACAAGTTTATGATACAAACTTTCCACTCATTCGACACATAAGAAGCTCGTTTTGTAAGACTTCCGAGAGTGGGATCTGCCAGGACAATCCCGCATAAGATTTCAACAATAGTCTGCCATCATGTGTGCGAACCATCTTCTTTTGTGTATGGCTTCCAATGTTTCTATGTATTGGTGAAATCTTTCATCTTGCTCTTCACTTAAGTCACCAAGGTTCTCTGGAAAGCGATGTAAGGGAGTGTGCAGATAATGGATTTTAACTCATGTTACAGCCAAGCCTGCTGAAATGAAAGACCATATCCTCTACTACTTATGTACAGTTGTCTGCCTTTTAGTTGCCTAGAAAGCTTCCACAGCAAGAACAAATGAAGACCGGGTACAAACTTCTATTTCATTCATTGATGCTTTGAAATGTGGGTCATTTATAGGTTGTCTGATCTGTGGACCATTGAAAATTCCTGCCTTCAGTTTTTCCCTGCTAAGTCCAGGTAACTTATGTTCTATTTATTCAATGCACGAACTATCTTTATTCAAAGCCTTTACAAATTGTTTCATCAGACCTAGTGCTGGCAGTATGTTCTGTCTCGTGCTACCAAAGGTTCATTGATTACATTCTGTCCTCCAGCCACCATATATTCCCTCGAAGGACAACCTTTTCTTGCCCAGTGTTCATATTTGGTTCTACTATCCCAAAGGCATAAAAAGGAAGGATACTTTGTGTAGCTACTTTGTTGATCAAGAAGAAAATTAATCATCTTCAAGTCAACACAAATCACTCATTGATGTTCTTGGTAATTTATCTTGTTCAAGACTAAAGAGATGGCTTTGTATTCATCTTTCATTCTGTTGAATTGACCGATAGTAATAGAGTCATATTTGTTTGCAGTTATTTAAAAGAACACATTTCAAACTACGTTTTAAACTGTCGACGAAAAGACGCCACCCGCTTGGGTTGTATTCAAACTATACTATAGGAACAAAAGAACGATATAATATTTCCCCAAGAATCCTTCGCCAGACAACAAAAACAAGAAACAAAGAAAAAACAGAAGGGACAACAAACGGTACTACACTGTTGGGTCGATGAATTGCTCTTAGAGATGCGCGTATACAAGGTAGACATCGAAGCACAGGTGGAAATGTCAGAAGTGCAGTGATTTTCATCTTATGGAACTAATAGAAATGAGAAAAAAAACAATAACTGTGATGGAGAAAAAAGCTAATTAATGACAAATTGTTTTATTTAGTTAGATGTCATATACAATAGAAAAGAGAATCAAGAAACATTGAAACAATATAGCAGCAGATGTACGCAAGGCATCAAACTGTCAAAACAAAAATGGTTTTGGTTTGGGTTTGTTTATTTTTAAGTCGAAAAAATATTTGTCTTTCAGTTGGGTTAACTGAGTTGTCATAATGTCAGCCGCAAATAATATGACGTTAACCTGGTTTGATTTTGCTGTTTTATCAAACTATAATATTCTGGAACTTAACTGCACATATTAAACTGACAGAAGGGGAACGGCACCACCGGAAACATTTGAGAACCATTGCCGTGGAAGCGAATACTGGTTAAATTTTTTTTTAATGTCTAATGAGCTATTGCTATGTTACGATCTCTTTTTTTCATGTGTGTATGCGCCAAAGCCAGTATGGTTTTATCTATGGTGCTCCAGCTCATCTCTTTTTTACAAACGTGATCTGCCCCACATCTAACACTGCACGTTGTATATCTCATGTGTACGTTCTTTTTCTTTAAGATACTGATAGATTTGTATGTCTATGGCATTCTGGCTTGTCAATAGTTACTACCTTTATATATATTTATATGTAGTATGATTAAGTTTGGAAATCATGAAGCCATATTCTTCATCTTTTATGATCACTTTCCTGATGGCTGACATAAACCGTTTATTCAAATACTTCACCCTAAATAATGGTTAAGAAATGCACGAAGAAATAATTTTCTTACTCTCAAACCATCACAAATTATTTCTAAGGATTTTGCTGCAGCATACATTTCAGGTGTGCCATTAACTATACCAGAGTGTGAAACTTCATAATATCGTGTAAAACTAAATGTCAGGATGTTTTCATAATTGTAAAATACACTGGATTTTCTTTATATGAGGAGTTATCTCTCTTTGTAACATGTCTGGCGATAGCCGTTTCTAACCATCATTTGATGTCTTACAAAAACAGATGAGAACTAAGTGTAGGATATGTATGGAGGAAAATGATGATAGCGGTGTACCGTAAGTTTCCAAAGACGTCTAAAGTACACACTATTTATGTGCTTGTGTCCGAATTGATTTAAAGACTTAACGTCGTATTGACTTTTATAACATATTACATATTTGAGCTTGCTTGTACCTATATATAAAGTTGGAATACTCCAATATAATTAACTGTAAAGTAATGGAAATAATTCGCTGTTTCATGTGATAAAGAATTCCAAGATTATTCTATTTTAAACATGAAATTAAGATTATTCTAATATTCCATGAAAAAGGAGAGACCCATCAGCTTGGAGATATAATTTCAATCTTTAAATCTCAGGGCATTATCCTGTATATGTGTACAGAAACTTTAAGAGCAAAGTGTACACTGTAATGTCGTGAACAGTGCACATTAATCATAAAACAAAGTTTATGTGTAATAGTATTGTAACAATGTGATAACTTCACAGTGATAGTAATAACTTAGACTAGTGGTTTCCAAACTGGGGTCGTGACTCTAAATTGAGTTGCGTGGGGTCTGGGTTAGAAACGTGAGAAGATATTATTAAATGTTCAAGAGAGAGATAGAGAAAAGATAGAGAGATAGAGAGAGAGAGAGAGAGAGAGAGAGAGAGAGATGGGGGGGGGAGTTGTTAAAATTTTTATAAATTACAGAATTTTAGGGAAATATCTTTCATATCACTTAAGAGTACCCAAACCATGCAGACCTGAGGCGTGAGACTTGGCCAGAGGACACAAGCTTGGGACACAAGCTTTGAGGCTCCTATCAATAATCTGGAGAGGACTGAGGGCTTTGCATGTCGACAGGGATCAGGATCTGAAAATTTCAGGCAACAGTTGCCAAAGGAAATGAACCCGTGACTCTCTCACTGGAGACAGATCTCAGTTATACCTTGGGTATGTCACTAAGATAAATGTCATATTAGACGTAAAATCAATATTTCAGTCTTAGACTCTGCGACAGACTGCATTTGACTAGTTTATATGTGAGCTCATTGTGTGAACAGATCTCTCAGATTTAAACCTCATAAATGCGAGCTACTCGCTGCCTATTCTGCCTCATAAACCGAAAATGAAACGAGTCTAAACTGATGAGAGAAGAAATGAAAATGTTCTATTTACTCAGTTTCTTTTCTCATTCAAACTTTATCATTTCTCCAGAGAACAGCGTTACCAATTGTGAATTTCTTTTATCTGAATGAAAGATATCCCGCTTGGGTTATTATTACTGACGAAAATCTCAAGATATTTCTAAATAACCTGCACTGATTAAAGTGTATGCCTTTCTACCGAAGCGAAGGACTTGAAAACATCAAAGAAACATCACCATCCACTGTATGCAGGAAACTCTCTATTGTGGAGAGCAGAAAAACAAAGCAACTCCTTCAGATCATCAGAGGAAGTATCCGAAAGGTAGATGGGAAGAAAGACAAGGAAAGGACAAAGAAGAAAATCATTAAAATCTAACCCAGTGGTACGATTACAAAGACCCCATTTTCTGAGCTGACGACAAATATCTTCGGAGAAGCATGTCCACCAGCGTCTGCTAGCATGGCACTTGTTAATGATGATGTTCAGTACAGAAGCGAAATACGACCACATGATGAAGAAGAAAAACCTCCAAATAATTCTCACTCTGTGACATTGTACAGATTATGTCCTCATTAATACATCCCTCAGTGTTCAGCACATGAAGGCACAAGTGTCAACGTAGAAAAGAAGAAACTTTGTTTCCAGAAATTATGATGGTGAAAGTCTGACGGTGGCAGTGCTTTCATATCACTACGCCTACAAGAAATAGTTCTTGTATGTTCTACAAAAGAATTAATAAACAGAAAAGCAAACTTTGACACTATAAGGAGAAAATATGGGATTGAGCATTGGGAAAACAGAAGATCACGAATGCATCTTTATTACTGTGTTCCTACAACTGACATTTCCTCCAGATTTGCTGACCTACTTTGTCGTAACGTGTGTTTTGATTGGTGTACTATCACTGTCTGGAATGATGACCAACTTCACAAACTTTCTCGTTTACTACAAGCAAGGCATCACAGATAGTCCAACCGTGACATTTACAGCTTTATCACTTTGTGAGACTTAACAAAACAGCTGAGAAACACATAAATGCCTTTGAATGTAAATGCTACAGAAGAGTTATCCAAATATCGTGGACACAAAAAAGAACGAATATATCTATACTACAAGAGCTTAACAATGAAGGAGGCTGGCTAGTAAAGAGGATTAAAGAGAGAAAACTTAAATATTTTGAACACATTAAACGTCATGATAATTTAGAGTAGACCGTATTGGAAGGATACATAATGGGAAAAAGAAAAAGAGGAAGACCAAAACGAAGATGGCTGCAAGAAATAGTTGATGATCTGGAAATGGACGCAGCAGCAGCAGGCCATCTTGTTCACAACCGAGAGGCCTACAGGAGAGCTGTTAGGGAGGCAAAGTTCCGCAAGGGACATGCAAATGAATGAATGAATAACGCTGGTTACTCTATGCTAAATTTCTTTGCATTATTTTGGCAGTTTTACCCTTTATTAAATATCCATTTGCTCGCTGTCTATTTTGTATATTTTTGTTATGCCAATGCCATGACCTTTTCGGCGTCGACTTTCTTGACAGTCTACCTGTCTGTAGAGAGATGTTGCTGCGTGATGTTCCCTTTTAATGCAAAGAATATATTCACAAAATCTCGGTCCATTTTAGCCAATTTCATCATCTTCGGAGTTTCATTAATTTTCTACCTGTCTACCTCGCCAACGCAAGGGATAATGTTGCAGTTTGATAAAAGCATGAATAGATCTCGTTTTGTAATGTGCTTTTCTAAAGACAGAGACACTATTACTTTAGTCGTAGACACGTATAATGGGATTGTAGCACCTATTGTAGGACAGCTTACTATTACATTCTGCACTATATTTATGATGTCTGCTCTCAAATCATGGACTAACTTCAGACAACAAAATGTCTACAGCAATCATAATAAATTTTTACGCAGCAAACCAGTTTCTTCCTCCACACGTATACACACAAACAACATATCTGTCAACCGAAGGCTAAAATATATAACACAGAAAGAAGCTAAAATAATAAAAATAGTTATTTTTCTTGCAGTTATATTCTTTCGCTGTAAGTTGTCAGTTTTTATTTCAGCATATGGCAGAACTCTACAGCCTGCACAAGAGAATGGAGCAATTTTTGGTACTCATCTCCAGATAAATTTAGCAGTACTTCAAGTATCTGAACTAGTGAACGTGAAAGTAAACTTTTTTGTTTATGTCTATTTAAGTTCATCGTATAAATCTATGTTTCTCTCTGTATATTGCCGGAGGAAATTAAAATGAAATAAATTTCATATATTCATTGTTTCCTCTACCGAATGTAAATACTGAAATTGTTTTATGTGACGTGTAGAGGTCTTAGCTGATAGTGAATTTGCGATATGATGTGGCTCATTAGTGAAATTTAGAATTGTGTGACAGATGCCTTCCATTTATCAAGTATTATTTGAATAAATGTATTATATCTCCTGTGTTCTCTGTCTAACCGCTCTCTCTCTCTCTCTCTCTCTCTCTCTCTCTCTCTCTGCCTTTCTATCTGTGCCTCTCCATCTGTTAGTTTCTCTGTGTCTTTCCTTTTGTCTTTCTCTCTATATCTATAAGTCTCTCCCTGTCTCTGTCTCTGCCTCTATCTCATTGCCTTCCTGTAGAACAGATTATTTAAAGATTCAAACAATATTTCTCTCTCTCTCTCTCTCTCTCTCTGTGCTTTTCTCTTTGTGCCTCTCCATCTGTTAGTTTCTCTGTGTCTTTCCTTTTGTCTTTCTCTCTGTAGCTATAAGTCTCTCCCTGTCTCTGTCTCTGTCTCTGACTCTCTCTCTCTCTCTGATTCTCTCTCTCTGATTCTCTCTCTCTCTGCCTCTATCTCATCAGCTTCCTTTAGAAGGGATTATTTTAAGAATCAAGCAATTCCCCCCCCACTCTCTCTCCCTCCCTCTCTCTCTCTCGTTCTCCCTCTCTCACTCTCCCACTCGCTCTCTCCCTCCCTCTCTCTCTCTGGTTCATGCTAATCAGGTGTTAATAGCCAATATTTTCCACAACCATCTCTCCTTTGCTATTTCTGTAAGCTGTGTTTTGGACTGTGCTCTTGTATGACACTCTTTCAGTCCCTCTTGTTTTTTCCCCCAATCAGTTTTCCTGTTGTCATTAAGTGCTCAACTTTGATTCTTCTTTAAAATGTCCTACAAATCTGGACTGTCGTGTTCTGAATTTTGGCAAATTTTTTGTCTTCTGACCATCTTTTGCCGCTCTATTATTTTAACTAAAACTTTCCACTTGTTTCTGTACACTTGTCTCACTTCATTTGTCTTAGTACACTTGTCTCAGTACACTTGACTTAGTATACTTGTCTTAGTACACTTGTCTCAGTACACTTGTCTTAGTATAGTTGTCTTAGTATATTTGTCTTAGTACACTTGTCTCAGTACACTTGTCTTAGTATACTTGTCTTAGTACACCTGTCTCAGTACACTTGTCTTAGTACACTTGTCTTAGTACATTTGCCTCAGTACATTTGTCTTCGTACACTTGTCTTAGTACACCTGTTTTAGTTCACTTGTCCCAATGCAGATTTCTACAAGAGTTCACATTTGTAAGTTTACTTCGGAACTAATACTTGATGAACGGTTATCAATTCTTGTTCCGAATTTTGACGTGCCGTGCTGTCTGGATACTTCTGATAACAGTGACGATAGATGGCAACGATAGTTCTCTGCTGTGCTGTCAGGATACTTCTGATAACAGTGATGATAGATGGCAACGATAGTTCTCTGCTGTGCTGTCTGGGTACTTCTGATAACAGTGACGATAGATGGCAACGATATTTATCTGGAGTGACTTTTCTCGCTTCCTAAGATGCTATTTGGGGCATGCACCAGAAGACGGGACACGTACGAGAAGACGGGACACGTACAAGAAGACGGGACGCTACTTTCCTAAAGAGCTTCGGTGCTGAATTTTCACCGAGTACTACCAAGGACAGAGCCCATGCGGGGATCAAAACTTCAGTATCTGGGCATTTTCAGTTAAAGAAAAGCGAAATAGTGTTTTGACCACACATGTGATTCTTTCTTCATAACGCCAAAAAAAGGATGGTTGTATTTCTATTGAATTATGAGTAGCATATCATCTAAACTTTATTACCTGTATATTTTTTTGGTATTCATTGATTGAAATATTAACCGTGGAAAAATATTTAGAAACGAAATGAACAATAAACAATAAAACAATGCAGAGAAATGGAGGCGAAATGGAAAGAGACAAATAACAACAGGGATGAATATAAATCTTTAACAAAAGAAGTAAGAAGAAACATAAGAAAAGACAAAAACAATACATACAAGATTGTTCTGACAGAATAGAAGGACATCAGAAGTGTGGAAGAGATAGTGAAATGTTTAATGAAATGAAGACATTGACGAGAAATGTCACACCTAAGCTAAATGTGACTTGTGACGAGGTGGGGAAGAACTTGCCAGAGACACAGGAAATTCTAGAAAGATGGCAGGAATATTGCAGAGGAATCTATGAACCTACAAAGGAAATTCTAGAAAGATGGAAGGAATATTGCAGACGAATCTATGAAACAACTGACCGTGAAAGCAGAAATAAACAGTGTTAATTATTATTGGAGGAGAAAGAACCCGAACCGACAATAGAAGAAATGTTATGGGCAATAAAGAATCTGAAAAACGGTAAATCGCTGGGATGTGATGAGATAACATCATCATCATCATCAGGTGCCGTTCCGCCTGGCGTTGGCTATTATGCTTCTCCAGAGTACACGATCCTTCATGCAGGCCATCAGCTCAGTTGGTGATCTCTGCTCACACCATCTCGTCAGACTGTCCAGTATCATTTCTCTTGGTCTTCCTCTTGATCTTCTTCCTTCTATTTTTCCTGTTGTTATAATATTTTCAAAGCCCCTTCTTCTCATTGCATGTCCTATGAAAGTACATTATCCATCTTATTTTTTGGACAATATTTTTGTCTCTCCAGCTCTTCTCATACATTCTTCATTAGTTATTTTTGCTGTCCAGGAGATTCGCAACATTCTTCTAACAAACCACATTTCTACTGCTTCCAATGATTTTTGTGCAGACCTGCCTATTGTCCATGATTTACTTCCATATAACAAGATATTTTCAATATAGCATTTTAGAACTAGTTTTCTAACATTCATTGATAAGGATGTGTTGGCTAATATGTTTCTCATTCTCTGAAATGCAGTCTTTACTTGGCCTATTCTGTTCCTAATTTCTGTTCTGCATTTCCTGGAAAACAAAAAAAAAAAAAAAAGCTGGAAAACAACAAAACAAATAGAGAAGAAATTAGACTCTTTTGATCAGCCGCGCAGAGCTGCGCCGACCTGCACAGCGCGGGCGGTTGCTGTTGCGCAGGCCGACCGTTCTTTTGGCGAAAAAGCGCTCTCGAGTTCCGTGCGTGGGGAGACGGGCTTTCGCTCCCTTCCCGGACGGCGAGAGTTAAGGTGTTTCGATGCAGAAGCAAGTGGTTTGTCCGTCGAGCGAAGCATGTAAACGGCTAGCCAGCCAGGTTCGTGATAACGATATAGTACGGTTTTGTCGACCGATGGTCTCGAAATTGGCCCATCTCTCGCAAAGAGTATCGGGTCTGCAGTATGTAACGTGTGTTGTTTGTGGGTGGCCAGGCTTTCTTTTCCGCTCGTTAGAGCAGAGAGAGCCGCCCCCGCCGGTTAAAGGAAATGAAACGCCGCCGGGGTCGAAAGGGATCCGCTCTGAGCAGAGCGCTGTCTCCCTTGCCCCGCGTCGGTCTGTCGGCAGATATCCGACAAAGGTTCGGTGAAGAAAGCTATCTGGTTGATCCTGCCAGTAGTCATATGCTTGTCTCAAAGATTAAGCCATGCATGTCTAAGTTCACACTGTCACACGGTGAAACCGCGAATGGCTCATTAAATCAGTCGAGGTTCCTTAGATGACACGATCCTACTTGGATAACTGTGGCAATTCTAGAGCTCATACATGCTTACCAAGCTCCGACCCTCGTGGAAAGAGCGCTTTTATTAGTTCAAAACCAATCGTCGTTGCCCTTCGCGGGGCGCGGCGTCCCAACTGGTGACTCTGGATAACTTTGTGCTGATCGCATGGCCTTCTGTGCCGGCGACGCATCTTTCAAATGTCTGCCCTATCAAATGTCGATGGTACGTGACATGCCTACCATGTTTGTAATGGGTAACGGTGAATCAGGGTTCGATTCCGGAGAGGGAGCATGAGAAACGGCTACCACATCCAAGGAAGGCAGCAGGCGCGCAACTCACCCACTCCCGGCACGGGGAGGTAGTGACGAAAAATAACAATACGGGACTCTTTCGAGGCCCCGTAATTGGAATGAGTACACGCTGTTGGCGAGATTTTTCAGCTGCCGTGCGTGGAGCGGTGCTCTTCCCGGCCAATGAAGAAAGGTACAAATGAGGTTGCCACGCAGCATCACTCCGGAAAAGGTGGTAGAAAGGATAAAGCGAAGCAAACAGTCAAATCATGGCACCTCTGGTCTGGAGGTCGGCCACGTCCTGAGTGCAGTCATGTCGGGTGAAATGTATGAACCGGCTTGTCTAACTGCTGGCGAGACTCTTCATATGCCGTGCGTGGAGTGAAGCTCCTCCCGGTTAAGGAAGTAAATGCGGAAAAGAAATAAAGGTTGCTGTGCGGAGCCGATGGGAAAAGGTGGTGGAAAGTGAAGTTTAACCGGTATGTCCAGTAGTATCGCTACGAGAGCTATACCACGGCACCTCTGCTCTAGAGGCCGTCCACGTCCGAAATACACCTACACTGGTGAAATATGCCTAAACCGGCACACACCAGGGGTGAAACTTGATGGCTAGACATGTCATGCCACCTCTGCTCTAGAGGTCGGTAACGCCTGATAAACACCCATACTGGTGAATTTTGCCTAAACCAGCTCATACCAGGGGTGAATCTTGAAGGCTATGCATGTCACAGTACCTCTGCTCTAGAGGTCGGTCCCGTCCCAAACACGCCCATACTGGGATAATGCCTAAACCGGCTCAACCCAGGTGTAGAAGTCACTAGTGGCGAGGATTCGTCCTCCTGGACAAAAGCTCCATCCTGGTCACAACTAGGAAGGGTAGCGGCCACGACTGCAAAATGCTGAAGTCGGAGACACTGGACCAGGGAAGTCTAGATAGGCAACCACCTCTCACCCGGCGGGGATGTTTGCGTATCCTAATCACGCTGAGGTTTTCCGGTGAGAAAGTCCAACCCTGGACTGGATGGGCAACCACCTCTCACCCGGCAGTGATACACGGGTATCTCAAAACACGTCGAGGTTTTCCGGTGAGAAAGTCCAACTCTGGCCTGGGTGGGCTACCGCCTCTCACCCAGCAGGGATGCACTGATATCCTAAACACGTCGAGGTCTTCCGGTGAGAAAGTCCAACCCTAGACTAAACTGGTGCAACGAAATCAACGGTGTCACGCAATCCCGCTTCCGAGATCCACCAAGAATACAGGCTAAAGCACTGTGACACTCTGAATCTCTTGTGGTCCTTTCGTGGATCTCGTGTGGTCTATTTTGGACCACACAGGGGACCACGGGACCTAACGAGGACCACAGGCATGAATTCAGTAGGTTCACAGTGCGGTTTTTGGTGGTAGAAGTGAACGAAGAAGAAGAAGAAGAAGACTCTTTTGAAAACAAATGCATAAGGAAAATACTCGGCATCAAGTGGAATGAATTCAAGAACAATGCAGAGATAAGACAGATGACTGAACAACAACCAGTCTCATGGGTGATCAGGAAAAGGAGATGAACATATGTTGGTCACTTGATGAGAAGAAATGATCAGAGAATCCCAAAACAAGCTATCAAGTGGAACACAACAGGCCAACGAAAAAGAGGCAGACCGCGTGAAACTCTGAAGAGGACATTAATAAGAGAGGCCAAATTAACAGGCATAAAATCCTTTGATGAGGTTGAAAGACTCGCCGAAGACAGGAAAAATTTGCGAACTACTTTGCGAGCCCTATGTGACGTTTAACGGCACGGGAAGAATATAAGATATAAGATAAGATAAGATTTCCCATCTGAAGTTATTACTGCTCCAATGTATTTGGATTTCTGCACCTGCTTTAGAATAGTTCCGTTTAATTTTATACTGCATGTTGGTGGATTTTGTTTCTTAGATATAACCATATTCTTTGTCTTGTTGATGTTCAAAGTAAGGCCTTTCTGTTCATTTTCTTTAGCGACTTTATCCAAGAGATTTTACAGGTCTTGTTGGTTCTCAGCTATCAGTACTGTGTCGTCACATACCGAAGGTTGTTAATATTGTATCCTCCAATTTTTATGCCTGGTTCTGCGATGATCGTTCTTAGAATATTCTCGCTGTACAGAGAAAAAAGGTCAGGAGATAGTACACATCCTTGTCGCACCCCTTGTTTTATAGGTTGATATTTCCCAGTTCTATTTTCAAGTCGAACTGCTGCTTCTTGCTGCCAGTATAGATGTTTTACAATCCTCAGTTCTTTGCCGTCTATATTGATGTCTTCAAGCATTTTAATAATTTCATTATGTTTCACCTTGTCGAATGCCTTGGTTTAATCAATGAAGCATAAGTAGAGATCTTTCTGTACTTCTAAAGCTCTTTCTGTTAGTGTTCGTAAAGCATAAATGGCATTATGTGTTCCCTTTCCTTCAACAAATCCAAACTGTTCATCTGCTATTTCCATTTTTATCTTTTCCCTTGTTCTTCTCATAATGATTCTCAGAAGTAGCTTCGTTATGTGACGTAAGAGGCTAATAGTCCGGTGGTCGTCACATTCCTTTGCACCTGGTTTCTTTGGTAATGCTATAAACCTGGAATTAAGCACTTCACTGGGCATATAACCACTGTTGTAAATGTCATTCAGTAACTTGGTTATTATTTTATTCCTATCTCCTCTAGCGACTCTGTTTCTTCTATTCTTATATTATCAGGCCCAGTTGCTTTTCCTTTCTTTATGTGTTTGATGGCATCTGTGATTTCATTTTCAAGTATTGGTGGTCCATCATAGTTTTCAGTATCTGATATTAATTCTGGTCTTTCTCCTCCTTATAGCTCACCGATGTATTCTGTACATCTGCCCAAAATATCTTATTTTCCCATTAATAGCTTATCTTCTTTTGATTTCAGGCATCCTGTTGTATATTTTGTTTTCCTGCCTGTGAGTTCACTAATTTGTTTGTGCATGTTTTTGCTGTTTTTATTATGAGAGTCCTCTATTTGTCTGCACTGTTCATTTAACCACATTTCCTTTTCTTCTCTCCATCTGCGTCTTATTTCTTCATTTATCTTGCTATATTTTTATTGGTTATTTTTACTCCCCCTCCTCTTGTCCATCAGTCCTAAGATGTCATCTGTCATCCATTTATTTTTAGAGGCTTCTTCTTTTTGGTGGTAATATCTCCTTAACCGTTTGGTAGATAGAATCTCTTAACATTGCCCATTGTTCATCTATACTATTTATCTTTGCTATTGCATTGTATCTATTTGTTATAATAACTTTGTATTGTTCTCCCAGTTCTTGGTCATTTTTAAGGAGTTCTGTATTCAGTTTGATGTTTCCTCACTTTTCTGCATGCTTTCTTTAGCTTTATTCTAATTTTTCCACGGAGTGGGTCATGGTCACTATTGCAGTCGGTTCCTGGCATGGTTTTTGTTGTCAGTAATGCATTGCGGAATCGTTTGTTGATTAATATGTAGTCTATCTGGTTAAAAGTCTTTTAATCTGGGCTGCACCACGTTGCCAGCCATCGGGGATGTTGTTTAAACCAGGTGTTTCCAACAACCATGCTATGTATTCTTGCTCATTCAATTAATTTATAACCTCTGTCATTCCTCTCCCCCAGTCCATAGTCACCAACGATGTCTGAAGTTCTTCCTTTACCAACTTTGGCATTAAAATCTCCCATGACTATGGTAACTTCATGTGACTTTGTGTGTTTTAAGGCTGTCTCTATGTCATTATAAAATTGCTGTACATCTTCTTCAGAACTTTCAGATGTTGGAGCGTACACTTGTATAATATTTATGTTTATTGGTAGTCCTTTCAATTGGGCTAGCAGGACTCGGTCCGAGATGTTCAAAGATCCTACAATTATCCTTGATGAGATACTAGCTGAACTTAATAAAGCAGTAGGAAAGGAATGTGCAACAATCTATCATGCACTATGTAAAAAGATATGGCATTCAGGTATTTGGTCAAAAGAATGCAAAAGAACTGTATTCATATTATTGTCGAAAAAGAGTAACTTGAAATTATGCACAAACTACAGAACTGTTGTCATGATTAGTCATGCCAGTAAAATTCTGTTAAAAATCATAATGGATAAACTTCGTAAGAAAATAGAAGAAGAAGTCAATATGATCCAAGCTGGTTTCAGGCAAGGAAGAGGATCAAGAGATCATATATTCAATATAAGATTAATAATAGAAAAATGCTGAGAATTCAGTGTGGATTTATATTTTTCCTTTATAGACTACTCAAATGTATTTGATTGTGTACAACATCAGATGGGAAATAATGGAAAGAATGGGATTTCTAACACATGTCATACAATTTATATCATGGATGTATCTAGACCAACAGGCAGCAGTAAGAATAAATGGTGAAACAACAACTTGGTTTGACATAAAACAAGGGGTCCGTCAGGGGTGCATATCGTCGCCTTACTTATTTAATTTGTATACTGAAAATGAGGAATGTTAGAGAAGATGTAGACAAAGAATATTACGATGCCATAGCAATTGGAGGTTATGAAATACCAGATATTAGATATGCTGATGACACAGTATTACTGTCCACAACATAGAAAGGAATGGAAAAACGAATTATGTCAGTCTGTAAGAACAGTGAAGAGTAAAACCTCTATCTTAATACAAAGAAAACTAAATTGATGACAACTGACAAAACAAACAAGGCAGCTGAAATATGTATCCATGAGCAAAAACTGGAAGAAGTGGAGAGTTTTGAATATCTTGGATGACTACTAACTAATAATGGAGATACAATGAGGGAAATTAAAAGGAGGACATCTATCGCTCTTCAGAAAGTAAAACAAATAAAGAGTCTGTGGAGAGGATAGACAGAACCACAAAAATAAGATTTTTAAGGGCATGCATCTTTCCCATCGCAACATATGCCTGTGAGACCTGGACATAAATGCGTTTGAATGTAAATGCTACAGAAGAGTCCTTCAAATATCATGGACACAACAAGAACAAATATATCCATACTACAAGAACTTAATATTGAAGAAGGTTGACCAGTAAGGAGGATTAAACAGAGAAAACTTAAATATTTTAGACATATTAGAATTTAGAGAAGATCGTTTTTGAAGAGTACATTATGGGAAAAAGAAAAAGAGGAAGACCAATGGCTGCAATACATAGTTGATAATCCGCAAATGGACACACCAGCAGCAGGATATCTTGCTCACAACCGAGAGGCCTACAGGAGAGTTGTTAGGGAGGCAACACTCCCCAAGAGACATGTAAATGACTGACTGACTGATTGACTGACTGACTGATAAGACTACTAAATAGTCGAGATTAACTGTTGATCTCGTGGGCACTATCAAAGAGTATGATCTTTGTTTATAAGAGCCACTAGCTCTTATATTTATCCTCCATCGTCTCTGTCTGATGTTCGAAGATGTGAGAAGATGTCTGAAGATCTTTACGGCCTTGCTGTTCTCGTATGTCTAATTCGATAAGTGAGATAAAAGTAGCGAAGAAAGAAGTGTCATGAAGATGGTTGCCAATCCAGGTGGGATGGCCAAAATAGTTTCCTTACTAAAGTCTATCAGTTCAAGGACAATACAGACACTGAAAATATAGAAAACATAGACACTGAAAATATAGACATTCATCGCACTCTTCCATGAGAGAAAGAGAGCTCCATTTGCAATCTTCATATTACTGTTTTTTTAAATATTGTATATTACTTTTTCTGAAACTGTTTGTATTTTGCTGTCTTTAAAAATGCTTGTATATTATTGTCTTTGAAAATATTTGTGAATTCTTATATCTTATATCCTTCCCGTGCCGTTAAACGTCATATAGGGCTGGCAAAGTAGTTCGCCAATTTTTCCTGTCTTCGGCGAGTCTTTCAACCTGATCAAGAGATTTTATGCCTGTTACGGAAACTGGCAGAGAAGATTTGTGAATGAGTTTGTATAAAATGTTTGCATATTAGTGTCTTTGAAAGTTTTTCTATTTTACTTTTTTCGAAATGTAAAGTTTGATAACTCTTTTTGTTTTCTTATCTTATATCTTATATCATTCCCATGCCGTTAAACGTCACATAGGGCTCGCAAAGTAGTTCGCAAATTTTTCCTGTCTTCGGCGAGTCTTTCAACCTCATCAAAGGATTTTATGCCTGTTAACTTGGCCTCTCTTAATAATGTCCTCTTCAGAGTTTCCCGCGGTCTGCCCCTTTTTCTTCGGCCTGTTGTGTTCCACTTGGTAGCTTGTTTTGGGATTCTCTGCTCATTTCTTCTCATCAAGTGACCAACATATGTCCATCTCCTTTTCCTGATCACCCGTGAGACTGGTTGTTGTTCAGTCATCTGTCTTATCTCTGCATTGTTCTTGAATTCATTCCACTTGATGCCGAGTATTTTCCTTAGGCATTTGTTTTCAAAAGAGTCTAATTTCTTGTCTATTTCTTTAGTTGTTTTCCAGCTTTCGCGTGCATAAATGAGGGTGGATATTACATTTGAATTGAATAGTCTTAACTTGGTTTTTGTGCTTATAACTTTTGAATTCCATTTTGTTTTACAGAATTATTTATATTGTGAGGACAGATAGTGGAAAAAAATCAACGGAATGAAGAAAGAAAAGCAGGCAGTAACAATGCCTTTAAAAGATTAAAGTGTATGTCATCCACGAAGAAAAACTGTGTGAATAACTGTAGCGCTGCAACACAGAACCAATATTGTGAGTGTACTTTAAAACATCCTACAGATATGTACAATCACTGGTCTGATGATGTGGTATGTAAATCAAACGTTTAAACCTACAGGAAGAAAGCTTTACTATAGCAACTAAACAATGATATAATATTTCGGCAAAAAATTCCTTCTCCAGACGACAAAAGCGACACGAAACAAAGAAACAAGGGATAGCAGATGATGTCGGTACACTTCTGGCTCCATAAACCGCGATTAGAGATGTGGGTACACTGCTGCCTCCATGAACCGTGATTAGAGATGTGGGTACACTGCTGCCTCCATGAACCGCGATTAGAGATGTGGGTACACTGCTGCCTCCATGAACCGCGATTAGAGACGTGGCTACATAAGGTGGATATCGCAGCAAAGTTGGACGCGTCCGGAATCCAGTAATGTTAATCAAAGTTCAAAGTACAGACTCCGGCTTCACTGCATTCGGCAACCTCATATATACTCCGTCGCATGACGCAGCATCCATCCAAGTAATGTTAATCTTAAGCAACTAAAGTAAATGTAAAAAAAAATACGTTGATGGTGAAGGGTAAAAATGTATATGTATTTAAATGTAACGTCCTACAGAGTGTACAACATAATCAACAGATATTGAAACAACATGGCAGAAGATGACCCGAAGACATCAAATTATCAAAAACAAAACCCATTTTTTCTTCCTTTTTTTGTAGTGGGAAATATTATATTGAATTTACATTGGGTTAATAAAGTTGTTACGATGCCAGTCTCAACTAGTGTGACAGTGACATGACTTGCCTTTGTCATTTTATTAAAATATAATATTCTGGATAGTAAATGCAGGTACTAACCGATAGTCGAGAAACGGCACCAACGGACACACTTTTGGAACCGCTGGAAAGACGCGAATAACACTGGCAATTATACATTTTGGTGCCTCAAAAGTTATACTTGTTTCTGGGTATATTTGACCTGCTGGTTCCAAAAAAAAAAAAAAAACCAATGACTCCAGTTTTCCCCCTATCAACTCTAGTTTTTGAGATACAGAACTTAAGCCATACACCACTCTTTACTCTACTCGCTCATAACAAGTCAGGATGTTTTAATGTAGTGTTTTATCTTTTAAGCATGAAGGTAACATATTAAAAATTAGAAGAAAAGTGTACTACATGAAAATTTACTTCTTTCATACAAAAAGCACAAGTTTATGATACAAACTTTCCACTCATTCGACACATAAGAAGCTCGTTTTGTAAGACTTCCGAGAGTGGGATCTGCCAGGACAATCCCGCATAAGATTTCAACAATAGTCTGCCATCATGTGTGCGAACCATCTTCTTTTGTGTATGGCTTCCAATGTTTCTATGTATTGGTGAAATCTTTCATCTTGCTCTTCACTTAAGTCACCAAGGTTCTCTGGAAAGCGATGTAAGGGAGTGTGCAGATAATGGATTTTAACTCATGTTACAGCCAAGCCTGCTGAAATGAAAGACCATATCCTCTACTACTTATGTACAGTTGTCTGCCTTTTAGTTGCCTAGAAAGCTTCCACAGCAAGAACAAATGAAGACCGGGTACAAACTTCTATTTCATTCATTGATGCTTTGAAATGTGGGTCATTTATAGGTTGTCTGATCTGTGGACCATTGAAAATTCCTGCCTTCAGTTTTTCCCTGCTAAGTCCAGGTAACTTATGTTCTATTTATTCAATGCACGAACTATCTTTATTCAAAGCCTTTACAAATTGTTTCATCAGACCTAGTGCTGGCAGTATGTTCTGTCTCGTGCTACCAAAGGTTCATTGATTACATTCTGTCCTCCAGCCACCATATATTCCCTCGAAGGACAACCTTTTCTTGCCCAGTGTTCATATTTGGTTCTACTATCCCAAAGGCATAAAAAGGAAGGATACTTTGTGTAGCTACTTTGTTGATCAAGAAGAAAATTAATCATCTTCAAGTCAACACAAACCACTCATTGATGTTCTTGGTAATTTATCTTGTTCAAGACTAAAGAGATGGCTTTGTATTCATCTTTCATTCTGTTGAATTGACCGATAGTAATAGAGTCATATTTGTTTGCAGTTATTTAAAAGAGCACATTTCAAACTACGTTTTAAACTGTCGACGAAAAGACGCCACCCGCTTGGGTTGTATTCAAACTATACTATAGGAACAAAAGAACGATATAATATTTCCCCAAGAATCCTTCGCCAGACAACAAAAACAAGAAACAAAGAAAAAACAGAAGGGACAACAAACGGTACTACACTGTTGGGTCGATGAATTGCTCTTAGAGATGCGCGTATACAAGGTAGACATCGAAGCACAGGTGGAAATGTCAGAAGTGCAGTGATTTTCATCTTAAGGAACTAATAGAAATGAAAAAAAAAACACTAACTGTGATGGAGAAAAAAGCTAATTAATGACAAATTGTTTTAATTAGTTAGATGTCATATACAATAGAAAAGAGAATCAAGAAACATTGAAACAATATAGCAGCAGATGTACGCAAGGCATCAAACTGTCAAAACAAAAATGGTTTTGGTTTGGGTTTGTTTATTTTTAAGTCGAAAAAATATTTGTCTTTCAGTTGGGTTAACTGAGTTGTCATAATGTCAGCCGCAAATAATATGACGTTAACCTGGTTTGATTTTGCTGTTTTATCAAACTATAATATTCTGGAACTTAACTGCACATATTAAACTGACAGAAGGGGAACGGCACCACCGGAAACATTTGAGAACCATTGCCGTGGAAGCGAATACTGGTTAAATTTTTTTTTAATGTCTAATGAGCTATTGCTATGTTACGATCTCTTTTTTTCATGTGTGTATGCGCCAAAGCCAGTATGGTTTTATCTATGGTGCTCCAGCTCATCTCTTTTTTACAAACGTGATCTGCCCCACATCTAACACTGCACGTTGTATATCTCATGTGTACGTTCTTTAAGATACTGATAGATTTGTATGTCTATGGCATACTGGCTTGTCAATAGTTACTACCTTTATATATATTTATATGTAGTATGATTAAGTTTGGAAATCATGAAGCCATATTCTTCATCTTTTATGATCACTTTCCTGATGGCTGACATAAACCGTTTATTCAAATACTTCACCCTAAATAATGGTTAAGAAATGCACGAAGAAATAATTTTCTTACTCTCAAACCATCACAAATTATTTCTAAGGATTTTGCTGCAGCATACATTTCAGGTGTGCCATTAACTATACCAGAGTGTGAAACTTCATAATATCGTGTAAAACTAAATGTCAGGATGTTTTCATAATTGTAAAATACACTGGATTTTCTTTATATGAGGAGTTATCTCTCTCTGTAACATGTCCGGCGATAGCCGTTTCTAACCATCATTTGATGTCTTACAAAAACAGATGAGAACTAAGTGTAGGATATGTATGGAGGAAAATGATGATAGCGGTGTACCGTAAGTTTCCAAAGACGTCTAAAGTACACACTATTTATGTGCTTGTGTCCGAATTGATTTAAAGACTTAACGTCGTATTGACTTTTATAACATATTACATATTTGAGCTTGCTTGTACCTATATATAAAGTTGGAATACTCCAATATAATTAGCTGTAAAGTAATGGAAATAATTCGCTGTTTCATGTGATAAAGAATTCACAGATTATTATATTTTAAACATGAAATTAAGATTATTCTAATATTCCATGAAAAAGGAGAGACCCATCAGCTTGGAGATATAATTTCAATCTTTAAATCTCAGGGCATTATCCTGTATATGTGTACAGAAACTTTAAGAGCAAAGTGTACACTGTAATGTCGTGAACAGTGCACATTAATCATAAAACAAAGTTTATGTGTAATAGTATTGTAACAACGTGATAACTTCACAGTGATAGTAATAACTTAGACTAGTGGTTTCCAAACTGGGGTCGTGACTCTAAATTGAGTTGCGTGGGGTCTGGGTTAGAAACGTGAGAAGATATTATTAAATGTTCAAGAGAGAGATAGAGAAAAGATAGAGAGATAGAGAGAGAGAGAGAGAGAGAGAGAGAGAGAGAGAGATGGAGGGGGGGAGTTGTTAAAATTTTTATAAATTACAGAATTTTAGGGAAATATCTTTCATATCACTTAAGAGTACCCAAACCATGCAGACCTGAGGCGTGAGACTTGGCCAGAGGACACAAGCTTGGGACACAAGCTTTGAGGCTCCTATCAATAATCTGGAGAGGACTGAGGGCTTTGCATGTCGACAGGGATCAGGATCTGAAAATTTCAGGCAACAGTTGCCAAAGGAAATGAACCCGTGACTCTCTCACTGGAGACAGATCTCAGTTATACCTTGGGTATGTCACTAAGATAAATGTCATATTAGACGTAAAATCAATATTTCAGTCTTAGACTCTGCGACAGACTGCATTTGACTAGTTTATATGTGAGCTCATTGTGTGAACAGATCTCTCAGATTTAAACCTCATAAATGCGAGCTACTCGCTGCCTATTCTGCCTCATAAACCGAAAATGAAACGAGTCTAAACTGATGAGAGAAGAAATGAAAATGTTCTATTTACTCAGTTTCTTTTCTCATTCAAACTTTATCATTTACTACAAGCAAGGCATCACAGATAGTCCAACCGTGACATTTACAGCTTTATCACTTTGTGAGACTTAACAAAACAGCTGAGAAACACATAAATGCCTTTGAATGTAAATGCTACAGAAGAGTTATCCAAATATCGTGGACACAAAAAAGAACGAATATATCTATACTACAAGAGCTTAACAATGAAGGAGGCTGGCTAGTAAAGAGGATTAAAGAGAGAAAACTTAAATATTTTGGACACATTAAACGTCATGATAATTTAGAGTAGACCGTATTGGAAGGATACATAATGGGAAAAAGAAAAAGAGGAAGACCAAAACGAAGATGGCTGCAAGAAATCGTTGATGATCTGGAAATGGACGCAGCAGCAGCAGCAGGCCATCTTGTTCACAACCGAGAGGCCTACAGGAGAGCTGTTAGGGAGGCAAAGTTCCGCAAGGGACATGCAAATGAATGAATGAATAACGCTGGTTACTCTATGCTAAATTTCTTTGCATTATTTTGGCAGTTTTACCCTTTATTAAATATCCATTTGCTCGCTGTCTATTTTGTATATTTTTGTTATGCCAATGCCATGACCTTTTCGGCGTCGACTTTCTTGACAGTCTACCTGTCTGTAGAGAGATGTTGCTGCGTGATGTTCCCTTTTAATGCAAAGAATATATTCACAAAATCTCGGTCCATTTTAGCCAATTTCATCATCTTCGGAGTTTCATTAATTCTCTACCTGTCTACCTCGCCAACGCAAGGGATAATGTTGCAGTTTGATAAAAGCATGAATAGATCTCGTTTTGTGATGTGCTTTTCTAAAGACAGAGACACTATTACTTTAGTCGTGGACACGTATAATGGGATTGTAGCAGCTATTGTAGGACAGCTTACTATTACATTCTGCACTATATTTATGATGTCTGCTCTCAAATCATGGACTAACTTCAGACAACAAAATGTCTACAGCAATCATAATCAATTTTTACGCAGCAAACCAGTTTCTTCCTCCAAACGTATACACACAAACAACATATCAGTCAACCGAAGGCTAAAATATATAACACAGAAAGAAGCTAAAATAATAAAAATAGTTATTTTTCTTGCAGTTATATTCTTTCGCTGTAAGTTGTCAGTTTTTATTTCAGCATATGGCAGAACTCTACAGCCTGCACAAGAGAATGGAGCAATTTTTGGTACTCATCTCCAGATAAATTTAGCAGTACTTCAAGTATCTGAACTAGTGAACGTGAAAGTAAACTTTTTTGTTTATGTCTATTTAAGTTCATCGTATAAATCTATGTTTCTCTCTGTATATTGCCGGAGGAAATTAAAATGAAATAAATTTCATATATTCATTGTTTCCTCTACCGAATGTAAATACTGAAATTGTTTTATGTGACGTGTAGAGGTCTTAGCTGATAGTGAATTTGCGATATGATGTGGCTCATTAGTGAAATTTAGAATTGTGTGACAGATGCCTTCCATTTATCAAGTATTATTTGAATAAATGTATTATATCTCCTGTGTTCTCTGTCTAACCGCTCTCTCTCTCTCTCTCTCTCTCTCTGCCTTTCTATCTGTGCCTCTCCATCTGTTAGTTTCTCTGTGTCTTTCCTTTTGTCTTTCTCTCTATATCTATAAGTCTCTCCCTGTCTCTGTCTCTGCCTCTATCTCATTGCCTTCCTGTAGAACAGATTATTTAAAGATTCAAACAATATTTCTCTCTCTCTCTCTCTCTCTCTCTCTGTGCTTTTCTCTTTGTGCCTCTCCATCTGTTAGTTTTTCTGTGTCTTTCCTTTTGTCTTTCTCTCTGTAGCTATAAGTCTCTCCCTGTCTCTGTCTCTGTCTCTGACTCTCTCTCTCTCTCTCTGATTCTCCCTCTCTGATTCTCTCTCTCTGCCTCTATCTCATCAGCTTCCTTTAGAAGGGATTATTTTAAGAATCAAGCAATTCCCCCCCCCCACTCTCTCTCCCTCCCTCTCTCTCTCTCGTTCTCCCTCTCTCACTCTCCTACTCGCTCTCTCCCTCCCTCTCTCTCTCTCTGGTTCATGCTAATCAGGTGTTAATAGCCAATATTTTCCACAACCATCTCTCCTTTGCTATTTCTGTAAGCTGTGTTTTGGACTGTGCTCTTGTATGACACTCTTTCAGTCCCTCTTGTTTTTTCCCCCATCCAGTTTTCCTGTTGTCATTAAGTGCTCAACTTTGATTCTTCTTTAAAATGTCCTACAAATCTGGACTGTCGTGTTCTGAATTTTGGCAAATTTTTTGTCTTCTGACCATCTTTTGCCGCTCTATTATTTTAACTAAAACTTTCCACTTGTTTCTGTACACTTGTCTCACTTCACTTGTCTTAGTACACTTGTCTCAGTACACTTGACTTAGTATACTTGTCTTAGTACACTTGTCTCAGTACACTTGTCTTAGTATAGTTGTCTTAGTATATTTGTCTTAGTACACTTGTCTCAGTACACTTGTCTTAGTATACTTGTCTTAGTACACCTGTCTCAGTACACGTGTCTTAGTACACTTGTCTTAGTACATTTGCCTCAGTACATTTGTCTTCGTACACTTGTCTTAGTACACCTGTTTTAGTTCACTTGTCCCAATGCAGATTTCTACAAGAGTTCACATTTGTAAGTTTACTTCGGAACTAATACTTGATGAACAGTTCTCAATTCTTGTTCCGAATTTTGACGTGCCGTGCTGTCTGGATACCTCTGATAACAGTGATGATAGATGGCAACGATAGTTCTCTGCTGTGCTGTCAGGATACTTCTGATAACAGTGATGATAGATGGCAACGATAGTTCTCTGCTGTGCTGTCTGGGTACTTCTGATAACAGTGACGATAGATGGCAACGATATTTATCTGGAGTGACTTTTCTCGCTTCCTAAGATGCTATTTGGGGCATGCACCAGAAGACGGGACACGTACGAGAAGACGGGACACATACAAGAAGACGGGACGCTACTTTCCTAAAGAGCTTCGGTGCTGAATTTTCACCAAGTACTACCAAGGACAGAGCCCATGCGGGGATCAAAACTTCAGTAACTGGGCATTTTCAGTTAAAGAAAAGCGAAATAGTGTTTTGACCACACATGTGATTCTTTCTTCATAACGCCAAAAAAAGGATGGTTGTATTTCTATTGAATTATGAGTAGCATATCATCTAAATTTTATTACCTGTATATTTTTTTGGTATTCATTGATTGAAATATTAACCGTGGAAAAATATTTAGAAACGAAATTGTAACAGAATAGCAATTCTGTTCAGAGATTAATTGTGTAGCGCTAATAAATTGTGTTGCGTAGACTACGTCATTAGGAAGGCCCGTGTGCAAAAAGTCGTTAGAAAGGTCCGTGTGAAAAAGCCGGTCGTTAGGCAGTCTATGTGTGGAACTTTGAACTGGATGGACGTGTTTGGGCGAACGAGAATGGGGTAGAGCGAGTCTTGTTGTCAGAATTAGTTTAGTTTGTTTTTTCTGTGTGGCTGCAGTCCTTGGTAAGCCTGTAAGTATGGTTTTTGGTATGAATAAATCATTGTAAGGTTTTCCTTGCCCATGTGGCGTAGATATTTCACGCCGGGCATTTGTTGCTGTGAATTTCTGTAATAAATGTGTGTTGTCTGATGATAAACTACAACAAATCGGCTTTGTGGAAATTTTCATTGTTGACCAGTTTGTTTTGGTCGGAAGACTGCCAAGTTATGTTCAAGTTGTTGTATTCGTACTAATTTTGTGGAGTGGAAAGCCTGGGTGTCTTGTTGTATTTTCTTAGTGTATAATACAGAAAATTAGGTGATGGTTAGAACACCAGCAACAAGAAGAAACTTATATAAGTTGAAACTGTACTCCACAAGAGGATTCAATCAATCCAGTAGTCTCCTTGTAAGGGGAATCTGCTTCAGTGGCGCCGTTATTCCTGCTTCAGTGGCGCCGTGATTCTGCTTTAGTTGGCGCCGTGACCAGCGCTTTCTTTCACGGTCTGGCACAAAGTGTTTTAGTTGTTGCTCGTGGGCTGCTGGTTTCATGCACGGCTCATACTTCTAATTGTGAAGTCATGGCAAGTCTCCAGGTTGTAGTATTTTTGTCTCCAGTTGTGTAGTACCCACAAAGTTTTGTCTATTGTACCATGCCCTAGATTACGATTGTCGATCGATGACCTGCTTACCTTGTCGATGACCTGCCTCGGTTTCGGCTTTCAAACATGGCAGACTCTGTTTTGGTCAACAGCAAATATGTTGTAGAGTAAGGATAGCTAGCTTAGGTGTTGGAAGCTGACTGCAGATAGATTAGGAGTTGATAGGTTTGTAGTTAGTTAAGGAGTCAAGATTGGAGTTGGTTAGCTAGCTAGTGTTCGAATTTCGGTTGGTAGTTCTGTCAGCATTGGCTTCCCGACATCTTCTGCCGGAGAAGACAAGGAGTCTAGATTAGGACAGGGTTGAGTTGCATTGGCGTCCTTTTCTTCCTTCGAATTGGCGTCAGGGGTGTGTTGGCGAGACTTGGTGGCGTCTACTCAAGGCGGCGACGATGTCCAGCTTGCTCAGAATCTTGGGGGGCACCTCTAGCTCCTGGCCCCTAGGCAGCATAGTGGATGAAGCCATACCAGTGAAGCAGATCCTGAACCAGTATCCTGTCAGGAACCAGTGCAGCTTGTACGGTACATTTCGCTGGTACTATGTAGGAGGGGACAGGTGACAAATTGTAACTTAACTGTGACCTCTGACATTTCTGCAAGAAGTCAAGCCAGATCATGCAGACTGAACATTATTAATTATAGCAAATAGTGAATGTTGGATTTATTTACTGTCATTCTCTTTGAAAGTTTGTTGGACAATTGAGTAGTTCTGATTCATCCAGTCGCCAGACATTCATACGAAGGGATATAGTAACTTTTTGGACTACCTTCACCTGTGGAAAAAATTTGTTTTTGGAAATGAACATTCTGTTGATTGGAAGTTGCCAGATATGCTTCTTCTGGATAGATTATCTAGAAATTTCAGGAACATTATTGTGTTTATACATTAGGGACACTTATTTTGTTCTGCTGTGGAATTTTTCTGGCTTGCAATTAATTAGCATTTAGTTTACAATTTTGTTGTGATTTTGCATTAGCAAGGATGATATGGATATTTGACATTAGTGTATATGTCATTAATTCCAGTTTTTTACTCTGATAGGTGCTAGAAAACTGAGGATTCTTAGTTAAAATTTTTCTGGAAGATTGCCATTTGTTGTTATAACTTATTTAACTAAAAAGTACAGTAATTATTCTGGACTGTATTAGGTGCCAGTATGGTTGGATTATTTTGAGTGGATTGGATATTGCTAATATTGTTTTTTTGTTTTATTATAGATTATTGGTTCCATGTCTGAGTTTTTCCAGAAAGAGTCATGTTACTATGGAAGAGGTTAGGCTTTGTCATGCAGTGCATTGGAAATGTACCAGAAGCCCTGGGAGATTAAGGCTGCAGTGGAGATTCTCTTAAGCATAATGTTTTATAGATTATATAGTTCTTGTGCAGCAATTAGTGAATGTATTTTTTTTCCTCTGTTTATTTTTTGTATAACGGATTTATTAGTAGTTAATTAGGATGGATGATAAATCATGTAGCCTTGAATAAGGTGACATTACTGATTATGACTTATTAATAGCCAATTGTTATGGCATTTACCATGTTCAAATTGGTTATTTATCTTTGATGTGACAGCATTGCCTTGGATGTGACATTATTACCACGGATGTGATGTTATGAGGAGATTACACAAACAGGTGTGGTTCTCTGATTGGGTACCTAGGCCGGAACATGCAGATTCCATGTAACCGAGCCTAAGGTGAAATTACCAGAGGGAGTCTCTTTTTTTTAAGGACCTAGATATTACATTGTTTTGTTGCGCGTACATATGGTACGTGGCACAGTCCCTTTGGGGATAAATAAAAGGTGGATTAACCTTATACCAAAGTTTTGCCTGTTCTGCATATGTTAATGGATAATTACATATGTTAAGAATGGATGATTATATATGATACCAAAGTTTTGCCTGTTCTGCATATGTTAATGGATAATTACATATGTTAAGAATGGATGATTATATATGATACCTAAAGATTTGCCTATTCTGCATATGTTTAATGGATGATTACATATGTTAAGAATGGATGATTATATATGATACCTAAAGATTTGCCTATTCTGCATATGTTTAATGGATGATTACATATGTTAAGAATGGATGATTATATATGTTACCAAAGTTTTGCCTGTTCGGCATATGTTTAATGGATATTTACATATGTTTAAGAATGGATGATTAATAATTGTAACCCAGATGAACCTATTCTGCGTATGTACAGCATATAGCTGCATTTGTCAGTGATAGCAGATTATTTATGGTACCAGAGTTTACCTATTCTATGTATGTGTATTGAGGAATCACACATAATAGAAATAGATGATTGTATATGAAGTGGACATGGGCTGAGTATAGCCGAATGTCACACGAACAGTTTATGGGTATGGTCAGAGTATGATGTTCTATGTTGAGAGTCGATTATTATCTTTGAATTAGCCTGGAGTTATAATTTAGATAAGTAGATTGGTTTTTTGAAAGTTTTGACAGGCACAACTCTACTTTTTGGGATAGGGGAATATTATAGCAGCATAAGCTAGGGGTTATACCCAGGATTGGTATTTAGGAAATAATTACTAGAGTGAGTACCCTTGTTTGAGAGATAGGTTGGTTGAGACCATTGAGCAGGGGTCTTGGGAAAAGCGTGCAGCATGGAGAAAACTGAGTGGGTAGGAATAGTATAAATACCACTCACGATTAGTCTAAAGAGAGCCTTATGGTTTTGTGTAGCAAGAGCCTTACTTGTTTTGTTGTAGGAAGAATTTTAGTAGTTTTGATGTAGATGGCATCTCGTTTAGGAAGAGTTTCTAGCAGTGGAAGTTTGTTGGTAGTTGGAGGAATTAGGTTTCTTGATGGCTGAGGTTTTAGGTGGAATGTTGTGAGTATGATTTCATGTGTATAGGACTTATTGTAAGGCAGATTGCCTTTTACTCATTTTCCTGTTTTGTCCATGTTGCGGACAGTCTCATGTGCCAGATATAGGATAGGTTGTTATGGAGATTGCATATGTTATACGTTACTACTCATAGCGTTGAATATACACATAAGAGTAGGTAGTTATTTGAATATTGTACACCTTGGTACACCTTGTGGGTAGAATTAGGGTTGTGTTGGATAGTGATTAGTTTGATTAATTTTATTTTGGAGAGTTTTCTGTAAAAGTTAGTAATTTTTTGTTGGAGATATTTGATGGCCAAATATCTACCTTTAGGGGGTGGGGAGATATTCTGTAACAGAATAGCAATTCTGTTCAGAGATTAATTGTGTAGCGCTAATAAATTGTGTTGCGTAGACTACGTCATTAGGAAGGCCCGTGTGCAAAAAGTCGTTAGAAAGGTCCGTGTGAAAAAGCCGGTCGTTAGGCAGTCTATGTGTGGAACTTTGAACTGGATGGACGTGTTTGGGCGAACGAGAATGGGGTAGAGCGAGTCTTGTTGTCAGAATTAGTTTAGTTTGTTTTTTCTGTGTGGCTGCAGTCCTTGGTAAGCCTGTAAGTATGGTTTTTGGTATGAATAAATCATTGTAAGGTTTTCCTTGCCCATGTGGCGTAGATATTTCACGCCGGGCATTTGTTGCTGTGAATTTCTGTAATAAATGTGTGTTGTCTGATGATAAACTACAACAAATCGGCTTTGTGGAAATTTTCATTGTTGACCAGTTTGTTTTGGTCGGAAGACTGCCAAGTTATGTTCAAGTTGTTGTATTCGTACTAATTTTGTGGAGTGGAAAGCCTGGGTGTCTTGTTGTATTTTCTTAGTGTATAATACAGAAAATTAGGTGATGGTTAGAACACCAGCAACAAGAAGAAACTTATATAAGTTGAAACTGTACTCCACAAGAGGATTCAATCAATCCAGTAGTCTCCTTGTAAGGGGAATCTGTTTCAGTGGGCCGTGATTCTGCTTTAGTTAAATATTTAGAAACGAAATGAACAATAAACAATAAAACAATGCAGAGAAATGGAGGCGAAATGGAAAGAGACAAATAACAACAGGGATGAATATAAATCTTTAACAAAAGAAGTAAGAAGAAACATAAGAAAAGACAAAAACAATACATACAAGATTGTTCTGACAGAATAGAAGGACATCAGAAGTGTGGAAGAGATAGTGAAATGTTTAATGAAATGAAGACATTGACGAGAAATGTCACACCTAAGCTAAATGTGACTTGTGACGAGGTGGGGAAGAACTTGCCAGAGACACAGGAAATTCTAGAAAGATGGCAGGAATATTGCAGAGGAATCTATGAACCTACAAAGGAAATTCTAGAAAGATGGAAGGAATATTGCAGACGAATCTATGAAACAACTGACCGTGAAAGCAGAAATAAACAGTGTTAATTATTATTGGAGGAGAAAGAACCCGAACCGACAACAGAAGAAATGTTATGGGCAATAAAGAATCTGAAAAACGGTAAATCGCTGGGATGTGATGAGATAACATCATCATCATCATCAGGTGCCGTTCCGCCTGGCGTTGGCTATTATGCTTCTCCAGAGTACACGATCCTTCATGCAGGCCATCAGCTCAGTTGGTGATCTCTGCTCACACCATCTCGTCAGACTGTCCAGTATCATTTCTCTTGGTCTTCCTCTTGATCTTCTTCCTTCTATTTTTCCTGTTGTTATAATATTTTCAAAGCCCCTTCTTCTCATTGCATGTCCTATGAAAGTACATTATCCATCTTATTTTTTGGACAATATTTTTGTCTCTCCAGCTCTTCTCATACATTCTTCATTAGTTATTTTTGCTGTCCAGGAGATTCGCAACATTCTTCTAACAAACCACATTTCTACTGCTTCCAATGATTTTTGTGCAGACCTGCCTATTGTCCATGATTTACTTCCATATAACAAGATAGGTTCAATATAGCATTTTAGAACTAGTTTTCTAACATTCATTGATAAGGATGTGTTGGCTAATATGTTTCTCATTCTCTGAAATGCAGTCTTTACTTGGCCTATTCTGTTCCTAATTTCTGTTCTGCATTTCCTGGAAAACAACAAAAAAAAGCTGGAAAACAACAAAACAAATAGAGAAGAAATTAGACTCTTTTGAGTCAGCCGCGCAGAGCTGCGCCGACCTGCACAGCGCGGGCGGTTGCTGTTGCGCAGGCCGACCGTTCTTTTGGCGAAAAAGCGCTCTCGAGTTCCGTGCGTGGGGAGACGGGCTTTCGCTCCCTTCCCGGACGGCGAGAGTTAAGGTGTTTCGATGCAGAAGCAAGTGGTTTGTCCGTCGAGCGAAGCATGTAAACGGCTAGCCAGCCAGGTTCGTGATAACGATATAGTACGGTTTTGTCGACCGATGGTCTCGAAATTGGCCCATCTCTCGCAAAGAGTATCGGGTCTGCAGTATGTAACGTGTGTTGTTTGTGGGTGGCCAGGCTTTCTTTTCCGCTCGTTAGAGCAGAGAGAGCCGCCCCCGCCGGTTAAAGGAAATGAAACGCCGCCGGGGTCGAAAGGGATCCGCTCTGAGCAGAGCGCTGTCTCCCTTGCCCCGCGTCGGTCTGTCGGCAGATATCCGACAAAGGTTCGGTGAAGAAAGCTATCTGGTTGATCCTGCCAGTAGTCATATGCTTGTCTCAAAGATTAAGCCATGCATGTCTAAGTTCACACTGTCACACGGTGAAACCGCGAATGGCTCATTAAATCAGTCGAGGTTCCTTAGATGACACGATCCTACTTGGATAACTGTGGCAATTCTAGAGCTAATACATGCTTACCAAGCTCCGACCCTCGTGGAAAGAGCGCTTTTATTAGTTCAAAACCAATCGTCGTTGCCCTTCGCGGGGCGCGGCGTCCCAACTGGTGACTCTGGATAACTTTGTGCTGATCGCATGGCCTTCTGTGCCGGCAACGCATCTTTCAAATGTCTGCCCTATCAAATGTCGATGGTACGTGACATGCCTACCATGTTTGTAATGGGTAACGGGGAATCAGGGTTCGATTCCGGAGAGAGAGCATGAGAAACGGCTACCACATCCAAGGAAGGCAGCAGGCGCGCAACTTACCCACTCCCGGCACGGGGAGGTAGTGACGAAAAATAACAATACGGGACTCTTTCGAGGCCCCGTAATTGGAATGAGTACACGCTGTTGGCGAGATTTTTCAGCTGCCGTGCGTGGAGCGGTGCTCTTCCCGGCCAATGAAGAAAGGTACAAATGAGGTTGCCACGCAGCATCACTGCGGAAAAGGTGGTAGAAAGGATAAAGCGAAGCAAACAGTCAAATCATGGCACCTCTGGTCTGGAGGTCGGCCACGTCCTGAGTGCAGTCATGTCGGGTGAAATGTATGAACCGGCTTGTCTAACTGCTGGCGAGACTCTTCATATGCCGTGCGTGGAGTGAAGCTCCTCCCGGTTAAGGAAGTAAATGCAGAAAAGAAATAAAGGTTGCTGTGCGGAGCCGATGGGAAAAGGTGGTGGAAAGTGAAGTTTAACCGGTATGTCCAGTAGTATCGCTACGAGAGCTATACCACGGCACCTCTGCTCTAGAGGCCGCCCACGTCCGAAATACACCTACACTGGTGAAATATGCCTAAACCGGCACACACCAGGGGTGAAACTTGATGGCTAGACATGTCATGCCACCTCCGCTCTAGAGGTCGGTAACGCCTGATAAACACCCATACTGGTGAATTTTGCCTAAACCGGCTCATACCAGGGGTGAATCTTGAAGCCTATGCATGTCACAGTACCTCTGCTCTAGAGGTCGGTCCCGTCCCAAACACGCCCATACTGGGATAATGCCTAAACCGGCTCAACCCAGGTGTAGAAGTCACTAGTGGCGAGGATTCGTCCTCCTGGACAAAAGCTCCATCCTGGTCACAACTAGGAAGGGTAGCGGCCACGACCGCAAAATGCTGAAGTCGGAGACACTGGACCAGGGAAGTCTAGATAGGCAACCACCTCTCACCCGGCGGGGATGTTTGCGTATCCTAATCACGCTGAGGTTTTCCGGTGAGAAAGTCCAACCCTGGACTGGATGGGCAACCACCTCTCACCCGGCAGTGATACACGGGTATCTCAAAACACGTCGAGGTTTTCCGGTGAGAAAGTCCAACTCTGGCCTGGGTGGGCTACCGCCTCTCACCCAGCGGGGATGCACTGATATCCTAAACACGTCGAGGTCTTCCGGTGAGAAAGTCCAACCCTAGACTAAACTGGTGCAACGAAAACCACGGTGTCACGCAATCCCGCTTCCGAGACCCACCAAGAATACAGGCTAAAGCACTGTGACACTCTGAATCTCTTGTGGTCCTTTCGTGGATCTCGTGTGGTCTATTTTGGACCACACAGGGGACCACGGGACCTAACGAGGACCACAGGCATGAATTCAGTAGGTTCACATTGCGGTTTTTGGTGGTAGAAGTGAACGAAGAAGAAGAAGAAGAAGACTCTTTTGAAAACAAATGCATAAGGAAAATACTCGGCATCAAGTGGAATGAATTCAAGAACAATGCAGAGATAAGACAGATGACTGAACAACAACCAGTCTCATGGGTGATCAGGAGAAGGAGATGGACATACGTTGGTCACTTGATGAGAAGAAATGATCAGAGAATCCCAAAACAAGCTATCAAGTGGAACACAACAGGCCAACGAAAAAGAGGCAGACCGCGTGAAACTCTGAAGAGGACATTAATAAGAGAGGCCAAATTAACAGGCATAAAATCCTTTGATGAGGTTGAAAGACTCGCCGAAGACAGGAAAAATTTGCGAACTACTTTGCGAGCCCTATGTGACGTTTAACGGCACGGCAAGAATATAAGATATAAGATAAGATAAGATTTCCCATCTGAAGTTATTACTGCTCCAATGTATTTGGATTTCTGCACCTGCTTTAGAATAGTTCCGTTTAATTTTATACTGCATGTTGGTGGATTTTGTTTCTTAGATATAACCATAGTCTTTGTCTTGTTGATGTTCAAAGTAAGGCCTTTCTGTTCATTTTCTTTAGCGACTTTATCCAAGAGATTTTACAGGTCTTATTGGTTCTCAGCTATCAGTACTGTGTCGTCACATACCGAAGGTTGTTAATATTGTATCCTCCAATTTTTATGCCTGGTTCTGCGATGATCGTTCTTAGAATATTCTCGCTGTACAGAGAAAAAAGGTCTGGAGATAGTACACATCCTTGTCGCACCCCTTGTTTTATAGGTTGATATTTCCCAGTTCTATTTTCAAGTCGAACTGCTGCTTCTTGCTGCCAGTATAGATGTTTTACAATCCTCAGTTCTTTGCCGTCTATATTGATGTCTTCAAGCATTTTAATAATTTCATTATGTTTCACCTTGTCGAATGCCTTGGTTTAATCAATGAAGCATAAGTAGAGATCTTTCTGTACTTCTAAAGCTCTTTCTGTTAGTGTTCGTAAAGCATAAATGGCATTGTGTGTTCCTTTCCTACAACAAATCCAAACTGTTCATGTGCTATTTCCATTTTTATCTTTTCCCTTGTTCTTCTCATAATGATTCTCAGAAGTAGCTTCGTTATGTGACGTAAGAGGCTAATAGTCCGGTGGTCGTCACATTCCTTTGCACCTGGTTTCTTTGGTAATGCTATAAACCTGGAATTAAGCACTTCACTGGGCATATAACCACTGTTGTAAATGTCATTCAGTAACTTGGTTATTATTTTTATTCCTATCTCCTCTAGCGACTCTGTTTCTTCTATTCTTATATTATCAGGCCCAGTTGCTTTTCCTTTCTTTATGTGTTTGATGGCATCTGTGATTTCATTTTCAAGTATTGGTGGTCCATCATAGTTTTCAGTATCTGATATTAATTCTGGTCTTTCTCCTCCTTATAGCTCACCGATGTATTCTGTACATCTGCCCAAAATATCTTATTTTCCCATTAATAGCTTATCTTCTTTTGATTTCAGGCATCCTGTTGTATATTTTGTTTTCCTGCCTGTGAGTTCACTAATTTGTTTGTGCATGTTTTTGCTGTCTTTATTATGAGAGTCCTCTATTTGTCTGCACTGTTCATTTAACCACATTTCCTTTTCTTCTCTCCATCTGCGTCTTATTTCTTCATTTATCTTGCTATATTTTTATTGGTTATTTTTACTCCCCCTCCTCTTGTCCATCAGTCCTAAGATGTCATCTGTCATCCATTTATTTTTAGAGTCTTCTTCTTTTTGGTGGTAATATCTCCTTAACCGTTTGGTAGATAGAATCTCTTAACATTGCCCATTGTTCATCTATACTATTTATCTTTGCTATTGCATTGTATCTATTTGTTATAATAACTTTGTATTGTTCTCCCAGTTCTTGGTCATTTTTAAGGAGTTCTGTATTCAGTTTGATGTTTCCTCACTTTTCTGCATGCTTTCTTAGCTTTATTCTAATTTTTCCACAGAGTGGGTCATGGTCACTATTGCAGTCGGTTCCTGGCATGGTTTTTGTTGTCAGTAATGCATTGCGGAATCGTTTGTTGATTAATATGTAGTCTATCTGGTTAAAAGTCTTTTTGTCTGGGCTGCACCACGTTGCCAGTCTACGAGGATGTTGTTTAAACCAGGTGTTTCCTACAACCATGCTGTGTATTCTTGCCCATTCACTTAATTTACTACTTTGTCATTCCTCTCCCCCCGTCCATAGTCACCAACGATGTCTGAAGTTCTTCCTTTACCAACTTTGGCATTAAAATCTCCCATGTCTATAGTAACTTCTTGTAACTTTGTGTGTTTTAAGGCTGTCTCTATGTCATTATAAAATAGCTGTACATCTTCTTCAGAACTTTCAGATGTTGGAGCGTACACTTGTATAATATTTATGTTTATTGGTAGTCCTTTCAATTGGGCTAGCAGGACTCGGTCCGAGATGTTCAAAGATCCTACAATTGTCCTTGACGAGATACCAGCTGAACTTAATAAAGCAGTAGGAAAGGAATGTGCAACAATCTATCATGCACTATGTAAAAAGATATGGCATTCAGGTATTTGGTCAAAAGAATGCAAAAGAACTGTATTCATATTATTGTCGAAAAAGAGTAACTTGAAATTATGCACAAACTACAGAACTGTTGCCCTGATTAGTCATGCCAGTAAAATTCTGTTAAAAATCATAATGGGTAAACTTCGTAAGAAAATAGAAGAAGAAGTCAATATGGTCCAAGCTGGTTTCAGGTAAGGAAGAGGATCAAGAGATCATATATTCAATATAAGATTAATAATAGAAAAATGCAGAGAATTCAGTGTGGATTTATATTTATCCTTTATAGACTACTCAAATGTATTTTATTGTGTACAACATCAAATGGGAAATAATGGGAAGAATGGGATTTCTAACACATGTGATACAATTTATATCATGGATGTATCTAGACCAACAGTCAGCAGTAAGAATAAATGGTGAAACAACAACTTGATTTGACATAAAACAAGGGGTCCGTCAGGGGTGCATATCGTCGCCTTACTTATTTAATTTGTATACTGAAAATGAGGAATGTTAGGGAAGATGTAGACAAGAGACATGTAAATGACTGACTGACTGATAAGACTACAAATTAGTCGAGATTAACTGTTGATCTCGTTGGCACTATCAAAGAGTATGATCTTTGTTTATAAGAGCCACTAGCTCTTATATTTATCCTCCATCGTCTCTGTTATGTGAGAAGATGTGAGAAGATGTGTGAAGATCTTTACGGCCTTGCTGTTCTCGTATGGCTAATTCGATAAGTGGGATAAAAGTAGCGAAGAAAGATGTGTCATGAAGATGGTTGCCAATCCAGGTGGGATCGCCAAAACCGTTTAGCTTACTAAAGTCCATCATTCGAGGATAATATAGACACTGAAAATAGAGACACTGAAAATATAGACATTCATCGTACTCTTCCATGAGAGAAAGAGAGCTCCATTTGCAATCTTCATATTACTGTTTTTTTAAATATTGTATATTACTTTTTCTGAAACTGTTTGTATTTTGCAGTCTTTAAAAATGCTTCCATATTATTGTCTTTGAAAATATTTGTGAATTCCTATATCTTATATCCTTCCCGTTCTGTTAAACGTCACTTAGGGCTGGCAAAGTAGTTCGCCAATTTTTCCTGTCTTCGGCGAGTCTTTCAACCTCATCAAGAGATTTTATGCCTGTTACGGAAACTGGCAGAGAAGATTTGTGAATTAGTTTGTATAAAATGTTTGCTTATTAGTGTCTTTGAAAGTTTTTCTATTTTACTTTTTTCGAAATGTAAGGTTTGATAACTCTTTTTGTTTTACAGAATTATTTATATTGTGAGGACAGATAGTGGAAAAAAATCAACGGAATGAAGAAAGAAAAGCAGGCAGTAACAATGCCTTTAAAAGATTAAAGTGTGTGTCATCCACGAAGAAAATCTATGTGAATAGCTCTAACGCTGCAACACAGGACCAATATTGTGAGTGCACTTTAAAACATCCTACAGATATGTACAATCACTCATCTGAGGATGTGGGACGTAAATCAAACGTTTAAACCTACAGGAAGAAAGCTTTACTATAGCAACTAAACAATGATATAATATTTCGGCAAAAATTCCTTCTCCAGACGACAAAAGCGACACGAAACAAAGAGACAAGGGATAGCAGATGATGTCGGTACACTTCTGGCTCCATAAACCGCGATTAGAGATGTGGGTACACTTCTGGCTCCATGAACCGCGATTAGAGATGTGGGTACACTTCTGGCAACATGAACCGCGATTAGAGATGTGGGTACACTTCTGGCTCCATGAACCGCTATTAGAGATGTGGGTACACTGCTGGCTCCATGAACCGCTATTAGAGATGTGGGTACACTGCTGCCTCCATGAACCGCGATTAGAGATGTGGGTACACTGCTGCCTCCATGAACCGCGATTAGAGATGTGGGTACACTGCTGCCTCCATGAACCGCAATTAGAGATGTGGGTACACTGCTGCCTCCATGAACCGCGATTAGAGATGTGGCTACATAAGATGGATATCACAGCAAAGTTGGACGCGTCCGGAATCCAGTAATGTTAATCAAAGTTCAAAATTCAGACTCCGGCTTCACTGCATTCGGGAAAACCTATATATACTCCGCCGCATGCCAAGTAATGTTAATCTTAAGCAACTAAAGGAAATGTAAACAAAAAATACGTTGATGGTGAAGGGTAAAAATGTATATGTATTTAAATGTAACGTCCTACAGAATGTATGACATAATCAACAGATATTGAAACAACATGGCAGCATATGACCCGAAGACATCAAATTATCAAAAACGTTTTTTTCTTCCTTTTTTGTAGTGGGAAATATTATATTTAATTTACATTATGTTAATGAAGTTGTTACGATGCCAGTCTCAACTAATGTGACAGTAACATGACTTGCCTTTGTCATTTTATTAAAATATAATATTCTGGATAGTAAATGCAGGTACTAACCGACAGTCGAGAAACGGCACCAACGGACACACTTTTGGAACCGCTGGAAAGACGTGAGTAACACTGGCCAATACACATTTTGGTGCCTCAAAAGCTATACTTGTTTCTGGGTATATTTGACCTGCTGGTTCCAACAAAAAAAAAAAACCAGTGACTCCAGTTTTCCCCCTATCAACTCTAGTTTTTGAGATACAGAACTTATGCCATATACCACTCTTTACTCTGCTCGCTCATAACAGATCAGAACTTATGCCATATACCACTCTTTACTCTGCTCGCTCATAACAAATCAGGATATTTTAATGCAGTGTTTTATCTTTTAAGCATGAAGGTAACATATTAAAAATTAGAAGAAGAGTGTACTACATGAAAATTTACTTCTTTCATACAAAAAGCACAAGTTTATGATACAAACTTTCCACTCATTCGACACATAAGAAGCTCGTTTTGTAAGACTTCCGAGAGTGGGATCTGCTAGGACAATCCCGCATAAGATTCCAGCAATAGTCTGCCATAATGTGTGCGTTCTATCTTCTTTGGTGTATGGCTTCCAATGTTTCTATGTCTTGGTGATATCTTTCATCTTGCTCTTCACTTAAGTCATCAAGGTTCTCTAGAAAGCGATCTAAGTGACTGTGCAGATAATGGATTTTAACACTCATGTTACAGCCAAGCCTGCTGAAATGAAAGAACATATCCTCTACTACTTATGTGTAGTTGTCTGCCTTTTAGTTGCCTATAAAGCTTCCACAGCAAGAACAAATGAAGACCAGGTACAAAATTCTATTTCATTCATTGATGCTTTGAAATGTGGGTCATTTATAGGTTGTCTGATCTGTGGACCATTGAAAATTCCTGCCTTCAGTTTTTCCCTGCTAAGTCCAGGTAACTTATGCTCTATTTATTCAATGCACGAACTGTCTTTATTCAAAGCCTTTACAAATTGTTTCATCAGACCTAGTGGTGGCAGTATGTTCTATCTCGTGCTACCAAAGGTTCTTTGATTACATTCTGTCCTCCAGCCACCATATATTCCCTCGAAGGACAACCTTTTCTTGCCCGGTGTTCATATTTGGTTCTACTATCCCAAAGGCATAAAAAGGAAGGATACTTTGTGTAGCCACTTTGTTGATCAAGAAGAAAATTAATCATCTTCAAGTCAACACAAATCACTCATTGATGTTCTTGGTAATTTATCTTGTTCAAGACTAAAGAGATGGCTTTGTACTCATCTTTCATTCTGGTGAATTGACCGATAGTAATAGAGCCATATTTGTTTGCAGTTATTTAAAAGAGCACATATCAAACTACGTTTTAAACTGTCGACGAAAAGACGCCACCCGCTTGGGTTATATTCAAACTATACTATAGGAACAAAGGAACGATATAATATTTCCCCAAGAATCCTTCGCCAGACAACAAAAACAAGAAACAAAGGAAAAACAGAAAGGACAACAAACGGTATAAGTCACTGCACTGTTGGGTCGATGAATCGCTCTTAGAGATGCTCGTATACAAGGTAGACATCGAAGCACAGGTGGAAATGTCAGAAGTGCAGTGATTTTCATCTTAAGGAACTAATAGAAGTGAAAAAAAACACTAACTGTGATGGAGAAAACAGCTAATTAATGACAAATTGTTTTAATTATCTAGATGTCATATACAATAGAAAAGAGAATCAACAAACATTGAAACAATATAGCAGCAGATGTATGCAAGGCATCAAACTGTCAAAACAAAAATGGTTTTGGTTTGGGTTTGTTTATTTTTAAGTCGAAAAATATTTGTTTTTCAATTGGGTTAACTGAGCTGTCATAATGTCAGCCGCAGCTAATATGACATTAACCTGGTTTGGTTTTGCTATTTTATCAAACTATAATATTCTGGAACTTAACTGCACATACTAAACTGATAGAAGGGGAACGACACCACCGGACACACTTTGAGAACCATTGCCGTGGAAGCGAATACTGGTTAAATGTTTTTTTCTATCTATGTCTAATGAGCTATTGCTATGTTACGATCTCTTTTTTATGTGTGTATGCGCCAAAGCCAGTATGGTTTTATCTATGGTGCTCCAGCTCATCTCTTTTTTACAAACGTGATCTGCCCCACATCTAACACTGCACGTTGTATATCTCATGTGTACGTTCTTTAAGATACTGATAGATTTGTATGTCTATGGCATACTGGCTTGTCAATAGTTACTACCTTTATATATATATATATATTTGTAGTATGATTAAGTTTGGAAATCATGAAGCCATATTCTTCATCTTTTATGATCACTTTCCTGATGGCTGACATAAACCGTTTATTCAAATACTTCACCCTAAATGATGGTTAAGAAATGCACGAATAAGTAATTTTCTTACTCTCAAACCATCACAAATTATCTTTAAGGGTTTTGCTGCAGCATACATTTCAGGTGTGCCATTAACTATACCAGAGTGTGAAACTTCATAATATCATGTAAAACTAAACGTCCGGATGTTTCCATAATTCTAAAATACACTGTATTTTCTTGATATGAAGAGTTATCTCTCTTTGTAACATGTCTGGCGATAGCCGTTTCTAACCATCATTTGATGTCTTAGAAAAACAGATGAGAACTAAGTATAGGAAATGTATGGAGGAAAATGATGACAGCGGTGTACCGTAAGTTTCCAAAGACGTCTAAAGTACACACTATTTATGTGTTTATGTCCGAATTGATTTAAAGACTTAACGTCGTATTGACGTTTATAACGTATTACATATTTGAGCTTGCTTGTATCTATATATAAAGTTGGAATACTCCAATATAATTAGCTGTAAAGTAATGGAAATAATTCGTTGTTTCATGTGATAAAGAATTCCAAGATTATTCTATTTTGAACATGAAATTAAGATTATTCTAATATCCCATGAAAAAGGAGAGGCCCATCAGCTTGGAGATATAATTTCAATCTTTAAATCTCAGGGCATTATCGTGTATATGTGTATAAAAACTTTAAGAACAAAGTGTACACTGTAATCCCGTGGACAGTGCACATTAATCATAAAACAAAGTTTATATGTAATAGTATTGTAACAATGTGATAACTTCACAGTGATAGTAATAACTTAGACTAGTGGTTTCCAAGCTGAGGTCAAAACTCTAAATTGAGTTGCGTGGGGTCTGGTTTAGAAACGTGAGAAGATATTATTAAATGTTCAAGAGAGAAATAGAGAAAAGATAGAGAGATAGAGAGAGAGAGAGAGAGAGAGAGAGATGGGGGGGGGAGTTGTTAAAATTTTTATAAATTACAGAATTTTAGGGAAATATCTTTCACATCACTTAAGAGTACCCAAACCATGCAGACCTGAGGCGTGAGACTTGGCCAGAGGACACAAGCTTGGGACACAAGCTTTGGGGCTCCTATCAATAATCTGGAGAGGACTGAGGGCTTTGCATGTCGACAGGGATCAGGATCTGAAAATTTCAGGCACCAGTTGCCACAGGAAATGAACCCATGACTCTCTCACTTGAGACAGATCTCAGTTATACCTTGGGTATAAGCCACTAAGATAAATATCATATTAGACGCGAAATCAGTATTTCAGTGTTAGACTCTGCGACAGACTGCATTTGACTAGTTTATAAGTGAGCTTATTGTGTGAACAGATCTCTCAGATTTAAACCTCATAAATGCGAGCTACTCGCTGACTATTCTGCGTCATAAACCGAAAATGAAACGAGTCTAAAAATGATGAGAGAAGAAATGAAAATGTTCTATTTACTCAGTTTCTTTTCTCATTCAAACTTTATCATTTCCCCAGAGAACTGCGTTACCAATTGTGAATTTCTTATATCTGAATGAAAGATATCCCGCTTGGGTTATTATTACTGCCGAAAATCTCAAGATATTTTAAAATAACCTGCACTGATTAAATTGTATGCCTTTCTACTGAAGCAAAGAACTTGAAAACATCAAAGCAACATCACCTTCCTCTGTATGCAGGAAACTCTTTACTGTGGAGAGCAGAAAAACAAAGCAACTCCTTCAGATCATCAGAGGAAGTATCCGAAAGGTAGATGGGAAGAAAGACAAGGAAAGGACAAAGAAGAAAATCATAAAATCTAACCCAGTGGTACGATTACAAAGACCCCATTTTCTGAGCTGACGGAAAATATCTTTGACAGATATCTGTAGAGAAACATGTCCACCAACGTCTGGTAGCACGGCACTTGTTAATGATGATGTTCAGCACAGAAGCGAAATACGAACACATGATGACGCACAAAACCTCCAGATGATTCTCATTCTGTGACATTGTACAGATTATGTCCTCATTAATACATCCCTCAGTGTTCAGCACATGAAGACACAAGTGTCAACGTAGAAAAGAAGAAACTTTGTTTCCAGAAATTATGGTGGTCAAAGTCTGACGGTGGCAGTGCTTTCATATCAATACGCCTACAAGAAATAGTTCTTGTATATTCTATAAAAGAATTAATAAACAGAAAAGCAAACTTTGACACTATAAGGAGAAAATATGGGATTGAGCAATGGAAAAACAGACAGTCAAGAATGCAGCTTTATTAATATGTTCCTAGAGTGGAAGATTACTCCAGATTTGCTGAACTATTTTATCATAACGTGTGTTTTGATTGGTGTACTTTCACTGTCTGGAATGATGACCAACTTCGCCAACTTTCTCGTTTACTACAAGCAAGGCATCACAGATAGTCCAACAGTGACATTTATAGCTTTATCATTTTGTGATGCTGCCTACTCTGTGATCTGTTTCTTCGCATTATTTTGCCAGTTGATAGAATACATCTATCCTTTATTAAATGTCCGTTTGCTCGTTGTCTATTTTGCATATATTGGCTATTCCAGTACCATGACCTTTTCGGCGTCGACTCTCTTGACAGTCTACCTGTCTGTAGAGAGATGTTGTTGTGTGATGTTCCCTTTTAAAGCAAAGAATATATTCACAAAATCTCGGTCCATTTTGGCCAATTTCATCATCTTTGGAGTTTCATTAATTCTCTACTTGTCTACCTTGACAACACAAGGGATAATGTTGCAGTTTGATAAAAGCGTGAATAGATCTCATTTTGTAATGTGCTTTTCTAAAGACAGAGGCACTGTTACTTTAGTCGTGGAGACGTATAATGGTATTGTAGCACCTACTGTAGGACAGCTTACTATTACATTTTGCACTATCTTTATGATGTCTGCTCTCAGATCATGGACTAACTTCAGACAACAAAATGTCTACAGCAATCATAATCAATTTTTATCCTGCAAACAAGTTTCTTCATCCAAACACACACACACAAGCAACATATCAGTCAAACCGAAGCTAAATTATATAACATATAAAGAAGCAAGAATAACAAAGATAGTTATTTTTCTTGCAGTTATGTTCTTTTGCTGTAAGTTTCCAACCTTTATTTTAGCATGTGGCAGAACTCTACAACCTGCACTAGAGGATGGAGCAATTTTTGATACTCATCTCCAGATACTTTTATCTGTACTTCAAGTATTTGGTCTAGTGAATGTGAATGTAAACTTTTTTGTTTATCTCTATTTAAGTTCGTCGTATAAATCTATGTTTCTCTCTGTATTTTGCCGGGCGAAATTAAAATGAAATAAATTTCATATATTCCGTCTTTTCTATAGCAAATGTAAATACTGAAATTGTTTTATATAAAATGTAGGAATCTTGTCTAATAGTGAATTTGCAATATGATGTGATTCATTTGTGAAATTTAGAATTGTGTGACAGATGCCTTTCACTTATCACGTATTGTCTGAATAAATTTATATCTTCTGTTTTCTTCTCTATCTATACTCTCTCTCTCTCTCTCTCTCTGCCCGAATTCCTCTGTCTCTGTCTGTTTCTTTCTGTGGCTTTCTCTCTCTCTGCCTCTCCGTCTCTTTGTTTCTTTATGTCTCTCCCTTTTGTCTGTCTCTCTGTATCTAGAAGTCTCTCCTTGTCTCTGTCTCTGTCTCAGAACAGATTATTTAAAGAATCAGACAATACCTCTCTCTCTCTCTCTCTCTCTGTCTGCTCCATGCCAATCTGGAGTTGGTAGCCACTGATTTCCACATCCATGTATCCTTTGCACTTTCTCCAAGCTGTCTTTTAGACTGTACTCTTTACCAGTCTTTTAGTCTGTCAGGTATTTCGTTTTCTTTTTGTTGTTTTTCCTCTGTCCTTTTCCTCCTCCAGTTTTCCTGTTGTCATTAAGTGGTCTACTTTGATTTTTCTTAAACCATGTCCTACAAATCTGGACTGTCGTGTTCTGAATTTTGGTATAATTTCTATCTTTTTTGATGAATGTATGGGTACAATGTAGTGGGTTGATGTAAATATGTGATGGCGTGGGAGTTACGTGGGTTGATGTAAATATGTGATGGTGTGGGAGTTACATTGGTTGATGTAAATATGTGATGGTGTGGGAGTTACATTGGTTGATGTAAATATGTGATGGCGTTGGAGTTACGTTGGTTGATGTAAGTATTGATGGCGTGGGAGTTACGTTGGTTGATGTAAATATGTGATGGCGTGGGAGTTACGTGGATTGCTGTGTTCTTGATTAAATTAAGATTTTGTGTGGGTTAAAGTTTTGCTGTCAAATATTGTGCTTGTGTGAGAAAGTGATTTGAAAGTTACTTGTCCTAGAATACGAGGGGAAGTCAGGAAGTAACCAGCAAATTGAAATATTTTATCAGTGGCAGTTATCAGGTACTATTTAAATATATCCTTATATATATAATGCATGAGCAACTGAATTTTCGGAAAGTTTGCTCACGTCGGGTACCCAGAGATCTGAATGATGAACACAAAATGAATCGATTTGGTTTGTCATTGCAGCATCTCTGTCACTACACATATGAAGGTGAAGACATACTCCAAAGGATTATTACTGGAGACGAATCTTGGGTACACCTCTACCAACCTGAATCAAAACCTGCCTCAATGCAATGGAAACACCCGTCATAGCCATGCACAAAAAAATTCAAGATTACGCCTTCTGCGGGGAAGTTTATGCTGACAGTGTTCTGGGATTATCAAGGAGTGTTGTTAACCAAGTTCCAGAAGTATGGTGACAGTGTGAATTCTGTATGGTACTGTGAAGTTCTGTCGATGCTACGGGATGCAATTCGAAGAAAACGTCCTGGTCTGCTGACTAGAGGTGTGCTTCTCCTTCATGACAATGCCAGACCACATACGGCTCGGTTAACCCAAGAAAAAAACCAGTCACTTGGCTTAGGAAGTTCTTGAACATCCACCCTATAGTCTAGACTTAGCTCCAAGTGATTTTCACCTGTTTGGTCCATTGAAAAACCACCCTGGCGGGAGAAGATTCTCGAGTGACGAAGAGGTGGAAACAGAAGTAAAAAAATGGTTAAGAAATCGGACTCCCGATTTTTACACCATGGGTATTGCATCATTTGTTACACGATGGGACAAATGTATCAATGTTGGTGGCGATTACGTTGAGAAATAGGGGAATAATGTAAGTTCAAAAATTTTAAGTTTTCACATTACTGTCGCATTCAGTTTTTTGTACAGGTATTTGCGAGTTACTTAGTAACTTCCCCTCGTACATTCTCTCTATCTGTCTGTCTGTCTTTCTCTCTTTCTCTCTGTATCAATATCTGTCTCTCTCTCTGTCTGTCTGTCTCTCTCTCTCTCTGTATGTTTTTCTCTGCCTGTCTCTGTCTGTGTCTGTATATCTGTCTCTCTCTTTGTCTTCCCTATCTCTCTGTTTTTCTGTCTCTCTCTGCCTCTCTGTGTTTCTATCTGTCTCTCTTTGTCTCTCTGTCTATCTCTCTCACTTTGTCTTTCTCTCTGTCTATCTATCTCCCTGTCTTTAGCTTCCTAAGTATTTAAGGTTTGTATCTATTCATCCTTGTTCCTGACTTTCTCTCTCTCCATCTGTTTACTCTCAAATTCTCGTAGCTATCTCTTAACGTGTCTCCCCATATTTGCTTGAAACTGACAACGATGATGATGATGTTGATGGTAATGATGATGATGACGACGACGAAAGTCTTGACACAAGACATTGGAAATAACAGGCTGAGTGTACTTTGTTGGCTGTTTAAAAACACACTACCTCGTATCAGGCTCCACCCCCTTGTAGAAATATGCCAAACCTCACCGTGCTAGCCTGAGTGACAGCATCTTGTTACAGCAAACCTTGGACAGAAGCAGGACAGACCAGCTTTGGTGATATTTTCTGATAGTAATATCATGTCTCTGACACACATACCCAACCTACATAAGCAGACACACAGTGTAAATACGTCCTTCTTGTGTAAAGATAAGGCGAAATAAAAGATTGAGCTTGTTGAGGTTAGGTCCAGCACTACCATTAGATCAACTATGGAGGAGCTACAGAGTGTCAGATCACAGGGACGAATATGCGTTTGTTACAGAAAGCTATGCTTACAACTAGTTTGCCTGACCTAGAGAGCAAACTGACCTGGCATTACCTCTGGATAAAATTAAATTATCCACAACAGACACATCCATGGATGCTCCGATTTATTAATATTTATCATTGTACAACAAAGTTTCCTAAACAGGCGGCCTCCACCGGCCTTGGAAGATCCATCTGGCGGTACGGGAGAAGAGCAGCAGGAGAAATCGGATTAATCTGTAAAAGAAAAGAATTATTGAAGAATAGAATAAATGAATGAATGAATGAATGATCTTTATTTTTAAAGGGCAAATAATTGGGCACGCAGACCCGTCTTTCATTCTGCCCTTCATCACTCCATCTTTCTTCAAAGGTGTGGTCTGGGAGACAAAGGGGACGGCAACCCGACAAAGTTTTAAAATCGCTGCTGCATAAAAACAAAAGCCGGCAGCTCTTTGGTGCTTCTCAGCTTTCTTATACTCATTTAACTTGATGCCCTCTCTCCACATTCTACTCTGGGCTTTGTGCACTAAGCAGACATGTCGTGACACAGAGTGAATGTCCAGATATTCTGTCCTGCAGACATGTCGTGTCACAGAGTGAATGTCCAGATATTCTGTCCTGCATACATGTCGTGTCACAGAGTGAATGTCCAGATATTCTGTCCTGCAGACATGTCGTGACACAGAGTGAATGTCCAGATATTCTGTCCTGCAGACATGCCGTGCCACAGAGTGAATGTCCAGATCTTCTGTCCTGCAGACATGAACGAGAATGTTAACGACGTATATCCAAGGATTCGTCCAGCTGGTACTGTAGCTCTAACCAGCGGTATAATTTGGTTATAAAAGATCTGCTCAAAGATCTCCTGGTAAACCAGATAAATAGCAAACAGTAGGGCAATAAAACTTGCTTTGTCTTGTCTCCTTCCTCTTATACCTTTCAGTGCTGAGGAGACAAATAGACGTCTTGTTAACTTTCGGCGGTGTGCTTCGTATAATGGATGTTTAAGGTCCCCTGGGAACAATTGTGTTAAGAGCACACTTATCTTAACATAGTGTTTGTGAGACAGGGAACATAGATCTGTTTGCTTAAAAACTCTGACCTACTTCTGTAGCCCAGAAACTTGTAGCAATCAACACTAATTGTAATTGTTATTTTTGTAAAATGTAATGTCAGGTTGGTGGATGGATGGGGACATGGAGATCTCTGGCAGGGATGAGGGAAGCCTGGTGTGAAACCATTGAATCCAGGACGTGACAAGCCTATAGGTCTTTACATCAATGGCTATCAGAATTATGTAAACAAAACAGCCAGCAGACTATAGGTGGCGGGGAATGGATATCGTTGAAGCACTCATCAGATTCCTCATCTCAAAGTCAGAGTGTCTTTGTGGAACTGTCTCCAAACCATCTGACATGGAGAAGGGACTTACATACAGCCACCAGAGGCTGGAAAACAAAGTTTTGGCCAGGCCAGCCACACTGTCTTCATGGCAGTCCGAGCAAGACCACAGTCTGCCCTAGCAAGGAAAGGTGCTGAAGTCGGAGGTACCCAGCCAAAAGGCGCATCGCAAAAATCAGGGTAACACGCATTATCGCTAATGAATGTCTCTATCTGCAGTATTCAAACATGGTGCTCGCCCTGCGAAGACTAACCAGGCAGGTGCAGTGCCGGGCCCCCTGCCTCGAAAGGGTCCACCCAATGCTACTGGAGGTCCTCTCAGTTCGTCTTGTGGAGTCAGGAGGCATGAGAGTAGAGCTACTGGCCAAAAAATACAACGGAAGAAAACAGCCAAAAAGCAAGAGCTTAAAATAATGCAGTGGAATGCTGAGGGTGTCAGCAGTGTTAGAGATGGCTTTAGCAAAAAGGTGGAACTAGAGAACATACTTTTTGCAGAGCAGGTAAGTATATGCTGCATACAGGAGACACACCTAACCAAAGATGCCGCCTTTAAAATCAGAGGCCACCAGTGTTTTAGATCAGACCGACAGGACAGAAGAAAAGGAGGAGTACTCACACTTGTTAAGAATAACATCAGCGCATGTCAGGTGGGAGTGTTCATGGAAGGAGCCGAATATCAGATGATCCATCTAAAAAGTAGTAATACAGATTTCCACCTCCTTAACTATTACTGTCCTAATGACCGCCCACTTACTTTAGAAACAATCCCACACAAAGAGAGACTGATGGTCTGTGGCGATTTTAACAGCCATTCCCAGAGCTGGGGCTATGACCACATAGACAAGAGAGGAGATGAAGTTGAGAGCTGGCAGGATGATAATGGACTTCTCCTGATCAACCAGCCAATGGATCCCCCAACATTTTACTCAAGGACTTGGCGTACAACCTCAACACCAGATCTGGCATTCCACCCTCCAGATCTGAAGTGGAACATTACACGTGAAGTTGGAAAACAACTTGGAGGTAGCGACAATCGACCAGTCTTCCTGACAATAGAAAATGAACTCCTTAACACCAGTAGCCCTCTCCCCAGATGGAACTATAAAAAAAAGCAAACTGGACAATGTACAGACATCGTACAGGTATCCTGGTGGGACAGCTGTCCATAGAAGGTAAGGATATTAGCAGCATAGTGAAGGAATTCAATGCTTGTATCCTTCAGGCCGCTCGTGAAACCATTCCCAGAGGAGCTCGCAGGGACTATAAACCATACTGGTCTAGTGAGCTGGGAAAACTCCATGATGATGTGGAAGCAGCTCGAAAGCAAGCAGAAAATAGACCATGCCAAGAACACCACAATAATTACCAACATTCTAAGGCCAAATTTCAGAGAGCCAAGCTGCAAGCCAGACGGGAAAGTTGGAGAGAGAAAACAAAGTCCCTAAACTTTGAAAAGGTTGGAAGGAAACTGTGGAAACTAATCAAACAGTTAAATGATGAGAGTACTGGAAGAAGTACAAAGATTACACTAATAGAGGATGTGAAAACTCTTACAGGTAAGCAAGTAGCAGATCACTTTGCTCGCATGTTTGCACAGGACTGCAGCATTGATATCCATCCAGAGAAAGAGCGTGCAGTGCGCACTGACCCACAGAAAGAAGAGGAACAAGTCAGAAAAGTGGAGGTCATGGATGCACCAATCACACGCAGCGAGTTAGACCTAGCAGTTAGTAAACTGAAACCAAGGAAATCACCAGGACCAGATGGAGTGTCCAATGAAATGATCAAGAACCTGGGAATGGCAGCAATGGGAAAGCTGTTGGATATTTTCAATATGTGCTGGAGCACAGGTAAGTTACCTCAAATCTGGAAGGAAGCAAGCATGGTACCACTGCTAAAGCCTGGGAAAAACAGTGATACTGCCTCCAGCTACAGGCCAATCAGTCTCACTAGCTGCCTATACAAAACGATGGAACGCATCATTGACCTGAGGCTAAAATGGTACCTAGAAAGTGAAAACCTTCTCATTCCACAACAAGCATGATTTAGACAGTACTACAGTACGGAAGATCAAGTGACCTATCTCTCTCAAGAGATTGAGGATGCATTCCAAGAGAAAAACCTTGTACTAGCAGCGTGGATAAACCTAAAGAAAGCCTTTGATAAAGTATGGAAAAAAGGTCTGCTGTGGAAACTAAGAAACTGCAATGTGAATGGAAGACTGTACAACTGGATAAAGTCCTATTTACACAATAGAAGAGCTAGAGTAGTAATGGATGGTCACAAAAGCCAGAAAGTACTTCTGCGACACGGTGTACCAGAAGGAGGAGTCCTTTCGCCTACACTATTCCTTGTATTCAGTAATGACCTGGTCAAGGAACTTCCCTATGGAATCAAAGCGGCACTGTATGCAGATGATCTGGTCATGTGGTGTACAGATGAATATGCGACAGTTGCTACACAGAGACTCCAAAGAGCAGCAGATATCTTGACATCATGGACAAACAAATGGTGTGTAAGTATCAACACAGAGAAATCAAGTACCACTCTGTTCACTCTCTCATCTAAACAGAAAGCAGGTAAGATCTTTGTAAATGAAATATCCTTAAGGATGGACAACCAACCCACTTACTTAGGAGTGACTCTTGACTCAAAACTGACTTGGAAGCAACACATCAACAGTGCAGAAGCGAAAGCCAGAAGAAAACTAGCCATATTAAGAAAATCGAGTGGAACCACAAGGGGAGGTAGTGAAAGAATCCTCAAGAATGTATATCAATAAAGTATTCTACCAAATTTAGAATATGGCTCAACATCTTGGTGCACAGCATCAAACACTACGTGCATAATCTAGACAAGGTACAAAATCAGTCACTACGGATTATCACAGGTGCCATGAGGTCCACACCAATAGTAGAAATGCAGAAAATAGTTGGTGTTCAACCGCTAAAGGAACGTAGAGACACAAAGGTCATGACCATGGGAGAGAAATTCCTTAGCTCTGTAAGCCATCCCCTGAATGAGAGATTCAATAACTTGGCATTAAGCCGGCTTAAAAGAAGCAGCTTCATTCACCAAGCCAAGCGTATGTGTAAGCTGATACCTGACCTTCCAACTGTAGTCGCTCCATTATCATCTGTACCAGAGCATACACCATGGAAAGAAGCAGATTATACACAAATAAATATTCAGACTGAAGTGAAAGGTGTGCAGAATGGTGAGATGCAAAGCAGCCTTGTAAGGTCAACAGCCACACTTAGTGTGCTAGATGACAAATATCCATGTGACACCTGGATACGTGTGTATACAGACGGATCTGCACACAATGCCATAAAGAATGGAGGGGCAGGAGCACATATTGAATATCCAAACAACACCTCTGACAAGATTTCCATCATCATCATCATCATCAGGTGCCGTGCCGACTGGCGTTGGCTATTATGCTTCTCCAGAGTACGCGATCCTTCATGCAGGCCATCAGTTCAGTTGGTGATCTCCTCTCACACCATCCCGTCAGACTGTCCAGTATCATTTCTCTTGGTCTTCCTCTTGATCTTCTTCCTTCTATTTTTCCTGTTGTTATAATATTTTCAATGCCCCCTCTTCTCATTGTATGTCCTATGAAAGTACATTGTCTCTCTCTTATCTTTCTGGCAAGGTTTTTTGTCTCTCCAGCTCTTCTCATACATTCTTCATTAGTTATTTTTGCTGTCCAGGGGATTCGCAACATTCTTCTAATAAACCACATTTCTGCTGCTTCCAATGATTTTTGTGCAGAAGATTTCCATACCCACTGGAAAATACTGCAACAACTTTGATGCAGAAGTTAGGGCAATTATTGCTGCAGTTGAAAAACTATCAGACGCCAGAATTGATACATGTCCTGTAGTAATTCTCACAGATGCAAGATCAGTACTGGAAGCTCTTCAGTGCAACAAACTACCAGACTTTAAGGATGCCTTGTCAAAAATTGGCTTACAACATGGAGTCACTTTGCAATGGATTCCCTCCCACTGTGGGATACCAGGCAATGAGAAAGCTGACCATCTGGCCAAAGAGGGCACTGAAATGGAGCAACCAGACATACCAATCACCTATAATCAGAAGAAAAGCATGATAAAAACCTACAGGAAGCCACAAACACCACCACATGATGACTATCACATGCTAAACAGAAAGGAACAAGTCATCATTTTCCGTCTCCGAACAGGACACAGTCGACTCCGAAGTCATATGTATACAAAGTTTAAGGTTGGTACTACTAATCTATGTACATGTGCCCAGGTGCCCCAAACTGTGGAACATATCCTCCAGAACTGCACCAACTATGAAACACTGAGAAATAATTACTGGCCCAGTGAAACCACTAAAGAAGATAAGCTCTACGGTTCCATACATGAATTACAAAAAACAGTGAAATTTATCCAAGAGACAGGACTGCAGGTATAGACAGACAATGCGAACGAAGAAGAAGAAGAGGATGTTTAAGGCTTCTGCATTTATGTTAACAACTGTGTCAGTTACTCGCAGTTGTTCGTCTTCAAGGAAGCACCAATACAAATCTAAGAAAGGGGCACATATCCTAATTAATAACGACAAAACGTGGGCTTCTATTAGATATTCAGTGGGTAAAGATACACATTATGGTTACATATTGCTCAATGTATCAAAACAATCTACTAACCAGCAAAGTAAAGTTTACTGATAAGAATACTAAACAGTCGAGATTAACTGTTTATCTCTTGGATGCTATCGGAGTGTAGGTTGATAACAGCGTGTTGGAGCAGTAAAGGGTCAGTTATCTCCCTTGACACCAAGTCTCACAACGTTTTAATGCTTAGCTCAAGCCGGTTTAGAGCCAATCCTGTCATGAATTTGTAACCACCAATCCTGTCATGAATTTGTAACCACCAATCCTGTCATGAATTTGTAACCACCAATCCTGTCATGAATTTGTAACCACCAATCCTGTCATGAATTTGTAACCACCAATCCTGTCATGAATTTGTAACCACCAATCCTATCATAAATTTGTAACCACCAATCCTGTCATGAATTTGTAACCACCAATCCTGTCATGAATTTGTAACCACCAATCCTGTCATGAATTTGTAACCATCAATCCTGTCATGAATTTGTAACCACCAATCCTGTCATGAATTTGTAACCATCAATCCTGTCATGAATTTGTAACCACCAATCCTGTCATGAATTTGTAACCATCAATCCTGTCATGAATTTGTAACCACCTCAAATGTTCTGTGACTAAAAGTGAAGATACTGCCAAGAGACAATTTCTGGGTAGCAACTATGTAGAGAAATACCTCAGACACAAAAGATATTTCAATGAACAGACAAAACATATGTATCTATCTAAACTGTTAAATTTAATTGTTGTTGTTTCATATTACCAAACTTATTGGCTATAAGTGGATGAAAAGTAAAAAAAAAATTTTTTTTTAACTCACATTAAAAGACATAAATTATTTATGTGACATACATTTCATAATACACATAACCATCTGTCTGTCTGTCTCTCTGTCTGTCTGTCTGTCTGTCCGTCCGTCTGTCTGTCGGTCTGTCTGTCTGGCTGGCTGGCTGGCTGGCTGGCTGGCTGGCTGGCTGGCTGGCTGGCTGTGACAATGCAGTATTTTTAAGATTATCAACACCAAAGCGAATCTGTTAAAAGGATTAAACAAAAGATTTCAATAAAAAATTTTCTTTAATTGTGCAATTTTATATGCAGGTAGATTAATCTTCCTCTTCCTTTTCTGTTTTACACTTTCTTTCTGTTTTATACTTTTCTGGTTTATACTTTTCTGTTTCATTCTTTTATGGTGTCGCTGAAGGGAGAAACATGAAGAAATTTTAACAAATCTTGTTCAGATGACGGCACCCTATTATTGTCAGAGATAAACTTTCCATACGATTAGTCTCTCGTTTGTGCAGATATACTCACTCAGTGAAATGAGATGATTTTGTGGACAAATGGAAATAACAGCAAAATATATGTACTATAAATGTTTCCAATTTGAATAAACGCCCTTTACTGAACATCAGTTCCTTTTTTCCTGCTATATATTTCTGTATGTTTTTCCTTCTCTTACTTGTCTTTCTCTTAGTTGTCTTTCTCTTGGTTGTCTTTCTCCTAGTTGTCTTTTTCTTAGTTGTCTTTCTCTTGGTTGTCTTTCTTTTAATTGTCTTCCCCTTGGCTGTCTTCCTCTTAGTTGTCTTCCTCTTAGTTGACTTTCTCTTGGTTGTCTTTCTCTTAGTTGGCTTGTCTTTCTCTTAGTTGTCTTGTTTTTCTCTTAGTTGTATTTCTCTTAGTTGTCTTTCTCTTAGTTGTCTTTCTCTTAGTTGGCTTTCTCTTAGTTAACTTTCTTTTGGTTTTATTTATTTGAGTTGTCTTTCTCTTGGTTGCCTTTCTCTTAGTGAGGTAGACAGAGGTGTATGGTGCAGTTTTGCAAAGTGAAGGAGGGAGTGAGTAAGGTGAGAAAAAAACGAATAGAAAGTATGAGAATGTATAAATTAAAAACATACAACATCCGATATTTCGGCGTGAGCCTTATTCGAGGATATATATATATAACGAAACACAAACACGAAGAACTTATCTGAATGTGTCTTCCTCCAAGTAGGAAACAGAAATGTGTGTGGTAGAAGGGAGAAGGAAAGACCACACTGCCTCCAAACAAAAGATGCCCGATAGAGCCAATCGTAAAGAAGAGGTGGAGAGAGAGGAGAACAAGTGGGAGAAAGGGGTGGGGGGAAGGTAATAGAAACATGATAGCCGCTAGAGGTGTCGTGGGGGTGGGGAAGAGGGAAAGGAAAAGGGGACGCGGAGAGATAATGAATGAAGAACATAAACACCTGCAGGGAGAAAATGTGAAGCTGGTGAATAGGACAAGACCAATATGTTGGCAGAGAAGAAAATAGGGTGGTGGTAGGGAGGGGTAGCATAGAGAAAGAAAGTAGAGTTTAAAAAAAAAGCCAGTGGAAAAATAAAGAAGTTACAGAAAGCTGAAGACATTGTTAATTCCAGCTGGGCGGAGACAGCCAGTCTGGAAAATAAGGCGCTGTTCTAGGATCCTCCGAGATCGTGCATCAGCAGAACAAGAGCGGATCACACTAACAGAAATGTCCTGTTTACCCCTGTGGTTGCCAAGGCAAAAATGTTTAGCCACAGGTATCCAGGCCCTCTTAGAAATGTCATTGAGATGCTGGCGAAATCGATCTCCTAACCGTAAGCCAGTCTCCCCTATGTACTTCAAACCGCAACGTTTGCACATGATAACATAAATGACATTTCGTGAAGTACAGGTGAAAACCTCCTGAACTGATAACGTGGACTTAGGGAAGGAGATCTGGCTAGCCTCGACAAGAAACGGACAAGTATTACATCTACGGCGTCCGCAACGTCTGGTACCATAAACAGTGTCATCTGTTTTAAGATGACTACGAATTAAAAGGTCCCTGAGGTTCTTGTCACGTCTGCAGGCACCAATGGTGGTTCCCCAGAAAGCTCACGTGTCTCAGGCTCGGTCTGGAGGAGATGGAGATGGCGAAACAGTATGTTTTTAACTGCCAAGCTATGAGGGTGATACGTGAGTACTAGTTTCACTCTATCCGAGCTACAGTGCGGTTTAGGGGTGAGGGCTGTTTGCCGCGATATATGGCTAATGCGATTCTAAGATGACGAGAGAACGTGTTCTGGATAGCCGCGTTGACGGAAGAAATCTAGCATTTTATGGCCTTGATCCTGGAAATCCAAATCCTCATTACACAAACGTCGCAACCTAAGAAGCTGGGAAAAAGGAATAGAGTCCTTACACGATCTGGGATGGGAGGAAGAATACAGGAGGTAGCTGTGAGAGTCTGTAGGTTTATAGTGGATAGAAGTAGTAAGCCCAGAAGTGAAGGCAAGATCAAGAAAGTTAGCGGAAGTAACAGAGATATGGGAGGTGAAAGAAATCCAGGATTGAACTCCTTAACAAAACTGATAAAGTTGTTAAGATCTTCCTCTGGAATTGATGTGACCCCAATACCGTCATCTATGTAGCGTCTATAGAAGGCGGGAAAAGGGCCTCTAAAGGCTCTCAGAACCTTGTGTTCGAAGTGGCCCATGAACAGACACGCGTAGCTGGGGCCCATCTACACCACTTATCTGGTCGAAGTAAAGGCCATTGAATTCAAAAGAATTGAGTTGGAGGACAAGTTGTGTAAGGCGCAGAATAGTAGACGTAGGAATAGAGGGATTGCGTCTTTTGTTCAGAAAGAACTTGACGGACTGAAGTTCCTGATCATGCGAGATGGATGTATATAAGGATACTACATCAAGGGTGAAGATACGGTAGGTGTGACCAGGCAGGAGTGTAAGGGTCTCAAAAGTAATGATAGCATGATTCGTGTCCTTAAGATAAGTGGGCAGACTAGTGACCAGAGGTTGAAAGATGCTGTCAAGAAAGTCAGAGATTTGTTCCGTAGGGCAGGAACAAGCAGACACTATGGGCCTTCCTGGGTTGCCTGGTTTGTGAATCTTAGGGAGTAGATAAAAGGATGGCTTCCCTAAGCAGCTGTCGCGGATGTGAAGATGTGTGGCCGAAGGAGAAAGCCCAGACTTGGTCTTGTGGATGAGTTCGTTGATCGTGTCACGAGCACGGTAGTTGTTGGCCAGAGTTGGATCTTGAGGGCGAGAGACATAAAATTTAGTGTTACCCAGCTGGCCCATGGCCTCCTGGATGTATAATTCTTTCTTCCAACAAACAATGGCCCCGCCCTTGTCTGCAATCTTGATCACGAGATCCCGCCTGTGCTGGAGTTGAGAAAGTGCGCGCTGCTCCCCGGGGGTCAGGTTAGAGTGTCGTACATGGGGAAGGCGAAGCTTGCGGATTTCGTAGAGAGTGTGATCAATGTAGAGGTCCATGGCACGAGACGCTCCTGCTGAAGGTGTCCAGGTGGATGGTTGTTTGGAGAAGCGAGAGAAAGGGTCATCATCGGAGGTGGATTGGGATGATGAAGGCTGGGACGGGTCTTGGAAATGGAACTTTAAACGCAGTCTGCGATGGAAACGGTGGACATCTTGAAGGAGTGAGAACTGGTCAGCAGAAGGACGGAGGGGAACAAATTCTTAGTTGTCTTTCTCTTGGTTGTCCTTCTCTTGGTTGTCTTTCACTTGGCTTTCTTTCTCTTAGTTGTCTTTCTATTGGATTTCTTTCTCTTAGTTGTTTTCTCCTGGTTGTCTTTCTCTTGGTTTTCCTCCTCTTAGTTGTCTTTTCCTTAGTAGACTTTCTTTTAGTTGTCTTTTTTCTTGGTTGTCTTTTTCTTATTTGACTTTCTCTTGGTTTTCTTTCTCTTAGTTGTCTTTCTCTGGATTTTCCTTCTCTTAGTTGTATTTCTCTTAGTTGTCTTTCTCTTGGTTATATTTCTCTTGGTTGTCTTTCTGTTGGATGTCTTTCTCTTGGTTGACTTTCCTTTTCTCCTTGTGAAAATGTCAGCTTCTGTATTTATATATGAACCAAATGGCAAATTAAGAATATGAAGCAATGGTAAAGTGTGTGTCGCGTTCGCTTTGTTAAAAGGCGTCGATTTTTCTTACACCTTGAAAAAGCGCACATAGATTTAAGGTATTTTCATTTCTTATCCCGCCATCTTTAAGGTTGTTCTGTAATATCTCTGGGGAGATATATTTATGATTCATCGGCTCGATAAGAGTGATAACCAGTAATTTCACATTATACTTCATCAACAGAATATCATTTATCAGTATCGATGTTAGCAACAATAGTAAATGTGATATGAAAGTTCACTGATTCTAGTTTACTGATTTGTCAAGACCTGAAAGGCGCGTTCGTTATCATATTTTGTATGTTTATCAAAGTTTTGAAATCAGATTGTAACTAAAGGTGTGTGATAGAATATATTCAGGATTGATATTTAATAAAACTTGATGGTAGTAGTAGTAGTAGTAGTAGTAGTAGTAGTAGTAGTGGTGGTGGTAGTAGTAGTAGTAGTAGTAGTGGTGGTGGTAGTAGTAGTAGTAGTAGTAGTAGTAGTAGTAGTAGTAGTGGTGGTAGTGGTGGTGGTGGTAGTAGTAGTAGTAATAGTAGTAGTAAAAGTAGTAGCAGTAGTATTAGAATTAATAATAGTTGTCTTATTAGCAGTAGTTGTAGTAGTAATAGTAATAGTAGTAGCTGTAGTAGTAGTCATAACAGTAGTAATAGTAGTAGGTGTAGTAGTAGTAGTAGCAGTAGGAGTAATGTTAATAGCAGTAGCTGTAGTAACAGTTTTAGGAGTAGCAACAGTAGTAGTTGCGCTAATAGCAGTAGTAGTAGTAGTAGTAGTAGTAGTAGTAGTAGTAGTAGTAGTAGTAGTAGTAGTAAGTCTATCTATCTATCTATCTATCTATCTATCTATCTATCTATCTATCTATCTATCTATCTAATCTTCAAACTTCCCAAGCGTTTCCTCTTTTTAAACCCGGACAAACTAGTGACCTTTCTAATTATAGACCTATGTCAATACCTTTATCATTATCTAAACCCCTTGAAAGACATATATAAAAGTTAACACTGCTGCACATGTAAGAAAATCTACTAAGAGACAGTCAGTCAGGTTTTAAACCAAATCACTCCTGCCACACAGCATTAACTAAAATGACAGAAACTGGCAATCTAATATAAATGATAATAAATTGTGTGGTGCTGTCTTTGTTGATTTCAAGAAAGCCTTCGATATGATTGATCATGAAATTCTTGTCAAAAAGCTGGAAGGTTATAGATTACATCCTGACCTGACAACATTTATTACATCTTTTCTCTCAGGTAGAAAACAAGTAGTTTGTTTCAGAAATAAAATATCTACTCATCTATGGGTGATAATGGTATTCCTCAAGGCTCCATTCTTGGTTCTCATCTCTTTGCTAGCTATATTAACGATTTACCATTGCATTTTGGAAATAATGGAAAAAATAGGATTTCCAACACATGTGATACAATTAACATCACTGCTGTATCTAGACTAATAGGCAGCAGTAAGAATAAATGGTGAAACAACAACTTGGTTGGACATAAAACAAGGGGTCTGTCAGGGGTGCATATTGTCGCCTTACTTATTTAACTTGTATACTGAAAATATAATGAGGAATGTTAGAGAAGATGTAGACAAAGAATATTACGATGCCATAAAAATTGGAAGCTATGAAATACCAGAAATTAGATATGCTGGCAACACAGTATTACTGTCCACAACATAAAAAGGAATGAAAAAACTAATTATGTCTGTCCTTAAGAACAGAGAAGAACAAAACCTCTATCTTAATGCAAAGAAAACTAAATTGATGACAACTGACAAAACAAATAAACAGCTGAAATGTATATATCTTTGAGGAAAAATTGGAAGAAGTGCATGATAATCTAGAGAAGACCGTCTTGGAAGGGTACATAATGGGGAAAAGAAAGAGAGGAAGACCAAGGCGAAGATGGCTGTAAGACATCGTTGATGATCTGCAGATGGATGCATCAGCGGCAGGCCATCTTGCTCACAACCGAGAGGCCTACAGAAGTGCTGTTTGGGTGGCAAAGTTCCGCAAGGGACATGCAAATAAATGAATGAATGGAGAGTTTTGAATATCTTGGATCACTACTAACTAATAATGGAGATACAATGAGGGAAATTAAAAGGAGGACACCTATCGCTCGTCAAAAAGTAAAATAATTGAAGAATCTGTGGTGAAGAACAGATAGAACCACAAAAATAAGATTTTTAAGGGCATGCATCTTTACCATTGCATCATATGGCTGTGAGACCTGGACACTTAACAAAATAGCTGAGAAATGCCTTTGAAGGTAAATGCTACAGAAGAGTTCTTCAAATATCATGGACATAAAAAAGAACAGATACATCTATACTATAAGAATTTAATATTGAAGAAGGTTGGCTAGGAAAGAGGTTTAAACAGAGAAAACTTAAATATTTTGGACACATTAAACGTCATGATAATTTAGAGAAGACTATCTTGAAAGAGTACATAATGGGAAAAAGAAAGAGAGGAAGACCAAGTTGAAGGTGGCTGCAAAACATCGTTGATGATCTGCAAATGGATGCATCAGCATCACAAGAAAGATATACTGCATATCACACATACAAACACACTTAGATTACTGTTCCACAATATTGGATGGATGCTCAGTCTCAAACACAAAAAGGCTCCACTCACTTCATAAACTAGCATTAAATCTGATTTGTGACAAACACCCAATACAGACTGTAGATCAACACAAACAACTCAGAATTCTACTCCTCAAAAATAGAATCATTTTTAACAAAGTTAAGTTTGTTCAGAGAATTCTGTCGCACAATGCTCCGCCTTACTTGTGGTCACTGTTTACGTATAACACTAAACATAACCAGCGTTTAAAAAACTGTCTTCTTCCTAAACCCAGGATTGATCTGTACAAGAAAAGCCTTGCATACTCTGCAGTACAACTCTGGAACACCTTCCCCTATCATTTAAAATCCATCAGTAATATTTCATACTTTAACTCGAAACTTTTTCATTATTTACTTGCTTGTAACTAAGTGTCTCCATAGAGTAACCAGTAGTCTCTCACCCCGTGGCCCGCCAGCCATCAAGTTCTAAAAAGAAATAGTTCGAAAAGTAACTTGTTAGACATTGTTAGAAATTATTTTAATGAACGTTGAAAAATATATGTTAGAAGAATTGTACTGAAAATGTATTTTTGTTTATGTATATGCCTGCCTGTGTAGGCGCGTTATCTTGTTAGATTAATTAACTCTTCTCTTCAATCAATCAAGTGCCGTGCCGTGTGGCGTAGGCGATCATTTCTCTACACAATTCCCTGTCTTTAGACTAGATTATGAGATCCAGCGGTGACTTTCTTCCTAGCCACATTGACAGCTCATGCAGTAACTTCTCTCTCTGTCTTCCTCTGTCTCTTCTTCCCTCAGTTTTTCCAGTTGCTACAGTGTGTTCCAATTTTCCTCTTCTCAGAAAATCTCGCTTGTCTGCCTCTGATCTTTGCTGTAATTTGCATTTTATTTCCAGTCTCCTTTAAGACTTCTTCGTTGGTTTTCTTAGCTGTCCATCGTACCTTCAACATCCTTTTTATGAACCACATTTCCATGGCCTCCATTTCTCGCTGTACTCTCTTATTCATGGACCATGCTTAACATCCATAAAACAAATTGGCTCGATGTAACTTTTAAGTACTCGGAATCTTGTTTCCACTTATATGGATCTGTTGCACAAGATGTTTCTCGTTTTCTAGAATGCTGACTTGGCCTGAGGACGTCTGCCTTTTATTTCATTGTGACATTTCCCATCAGCTGTTGTAATCATTCCTAAGTAATTGAATCTATCAACCTGTTTCAGATTTGTGCCATCGATGGCAATGCTACATTTTGGTGGTATTCTTTTCTTTGAGGTGACCATCACTTCAGTGTTCTTTTTGTTCAGGCTGAACCTTTACTTTTACTTTCGCGAACCACGATGTCCAGAAGAGGCTGTAGCTCCCCTTCACTTTTAGCAATCAGGTCTGTGTCGTTTGCATATCTTAAGTTGTTAAGGTTCTACCCCCCAAAAGATATTCCTAACAAGCTCTCTATATTCCTAATTATTTATTTGTGTGTTATGTTTGTGAATTTCTACATTCCCTTTACAAATACTTTCGTTTCGGGCAACGTTTTAATCCGAAATTTTAGTAATCTCGATGAAAGCTTCATTCAGCAAAGAGCACCCGCCAGCTCTGACCAAGCTAGCAGAATCAGCGGCGTAGACAAAGTTAGCTGTGGGGGGTACATGGCCGGGCCACCACGTGCCAAGAGAAAATAGGTGGTAGGTTGCAGCTGTTTTATTATTATTATTATTATTATTATTATTACATTTTCTTATTATGCATTAGAAAGTTTGTCTTTTCATGTATATGAAGTGAAACTTTCCGTAGTTCAAATTTGTCAAGGGCTCTTTTAAAAAAAAAATTGCTCTGGGCTCCATTTAACGCCATGGATCTAGCTACGCTTCTGCGCAGTCTACACACTGCCCTGTATGCACTGCAACGGACACGAAGAACAAAACTGACTGCTCTATTTTGAAATTTACTTTGAAAAAAAAAAAAACAACCTACAGTCGCCCAGTTCTCTACATTATCAACATAATCTACATCAGTGTTTCCCAGGCTTGTTCGGTCTGCCACCATACTTTTCTTCCAGGACACATCTCCAACACACACCCCTCCCCCTTTCTCCTTGGCTTATGTACAGCCCGTACAATGACCAACTAAACTAAGATATACATTACACGACTAAAAACTTCAGTTATCATACCAATTTATTTAACAACAAGGAGCACATTTATAACTCACCTACTGCATTAATTTCTCAACTTTGAATGTGATGGATGAGTGTCATGTAGGGACACAAGTTTCTCAATATCAGGTTGAGAAGTGCTGAGAAGGAAGATATTACTGCCCCCAGTGTACTGCTTCGTTTTCCCTAATGCCCCCTCCGCCCTACTACCTTCTTTTCTTCCACTGTCCCCCTCTATTGATCCTTTTTTCTTTCACACCCAACCCCCCACCACATCCTTTACAACCCCCACGAGTTGGGGGGGGGGGGGGAGAGGGAAGAATTATCGCCCACTTTAGGAAACACACCGTGCAGTAGACAAACTTCAGTGGGAGAACTGAAAATAAAGAGGACAAATAAATGCAAGTAAAATTTTAACACCTGAATAATAGTGAAAGATAACAGAAGTCCAAGACCCACAGATCTTGAACAGTCAAGGTAAGTTTACTACTTCTTCTTCTCCTCCTTCTCCTCCTCTTCCTTTTTCTTATTTTCCTCCTTTTCATCCTCCTCCTTCTTCTCATCCTCCTCCTCCTTCTTATTCTCCTCCTTTTCATCCTCCTCCTTCTTCTCATCCTCCTCCTTCTCCTTCTTTGTCTTCTTCTTCTTCTTCTCCTTCTTCTTCTTCTTCTTCTTCTTCTTCTCCTCCTCCTCCTTCTTCTTCTTCTTCTCCTCCTCCTTCTCCTCCTTCTCCTCCTCCTCCTTCTTCTTCTTCTTTTCTTCTTCTCCTCCTCCTTCTTGTTCTCCTTCTTCGTCGTCGTCTTCTTCTTCTCCTCCTTCTCCTCCTTCTTCTTCTTCTTTTTCTTGTTCTTCTTCTTCTTCGATCTCCGTGGAACTGAGGAGAGCTGCTGTTCTATGCAGCCTATGCGGTGAAAGTTATGAGGCATAGCATGGTGTCGGCTTGGGAGTGGGTTACGGGCGCTATTTCTTTCAATCCCAGAGTGAAGCTAAAAACCAGGGAGGGCCGGGTGTGCGATACTACTTTACCAGACTCCACCACCTTGAGGACCAGGGCGGTATCTTTCCCGTTAGTTTGGCTATACCTGTTACTAGGGGTACCAACGGAGGACGGGGTCAGGGTCTTGGTCAGTTGTAGTTCTTCAGCCCCCTGCCACTAGCATGTCAGAAATAGGTCGCGATTGTTAAATCGGACAGCAGAAACAAAACACCTGGGATGGCAAGTCCGAGGGCATCCTCAATTTCGTATTTTAGTTAAATGGAAACAAGATTCCGAGCACTTAAATGTTACATCGAGCCAATTTTATTTTATGGATGTGAAGCATGGTCCATGAATAAGAGAGTACAGAGAGAAATGGAGGCCATGGAGATGTGGTTTATAAGAAGGATGTTGAAGGACAGCTAAGAAAACCAACGAAGAAGTCTTAATAGAGGCTGGAGTTAAAAGGAAAATTACAGCAAAGATCAGAGGCAGACAAGCGAAATTTATCGGACATTTTCTGAGAAGAGGAAAGTTGGAACACATTGTGGCAGCTGGGAAAACTGAGGGAAGAAGAGACAGAGGAAGACAGAGAGAGAGAGAGATGTTACTGGATGGGCTGTCAGTGTGGCTAGGAAAAAAGTCACCGGCGGATCTCATAATCAAGTCTAAAGACATGGAATTGTGGAGAGAAATGATCGCCTATGCCACACGGCACGGCACATGATTGATTGACTGAGTTCTAGACGGAGCTAAGATCTTTGAGAAGTTCCCTAAGAACAGCTTGAGTGGAAATTGTTTAAAGGGGACATTACTTCCGCCAATGTTCAATAAAGAGAATGAGCCATACCATCACTGACTATCTAGGGCCAGATGTATCATTTGACCTTGAACTCTTGAGATAATACATCCACGTCCTGTTATGAACAACCATATTCAGACTATGAGTCAGTTATAAACTTTACTTAAACCAGATTTGTTTACTGAACGTTTATTTCTGTATATTTTTTTTTCTTTAGCGATCAGTCTCCGATCAGTTGAAACGCTTTACATTTTGTTCCCATGTCACTTGGTCAGTCCGCTGAGATATTTTTTATCTTGACCTCTCTCTTTCTTCCTTTGATTTTTCAAATGATTACCAAGTTCTCTGTCTTCTCGTGATATATCCAGGAAACTTTGACTGCCTTTTTGTCCTTACAATGCGTTAAACCTATGCAGTAGTTGGCTATCTGTAAGTCTGTGAACAAAGTTGTACTGTATACTTCTATAGCAGAGAAAGTGGTCTGAAGTTTGTGTGCTCCGGGTTCAGTTTAGTTTAGGAGGTGAAACGGTAGAGTTTTCGTATAGGGACAGCGGAAAGTAGTAGAAATTGTGTCGATTTTTCGTGGAATAAGTTATCTTTAAGATCGTGACAACAGGTTGGTGTAGAGGACAAGGTAAGGAAAGTATTTGGAGTGTAGTTGTCGTGTGTAAGAGGTTGTGTGGGCAGTTTACTTTGATAGTTTTAGTTTTAAGTTCAGTGCGTGAGGCGGTTTCTTAGTGAGTGTTTGTGTGTAAGAGTGAAGAGAGAGAGAGAGAGGGGGGAGGAGAGAGAGGAGAGAGAGAGAAAGAGAGAGGGAGGGCTTCCTTGTGTGTGTTTGTATATGTGAGTAGCGAGAAGAGAGAGATATGCAGAGAGTGAGACAGACGGCTTCTTCGTTTACATTTGTATGTGTAAGAGACAGAGAAAGAGAGAGACTCATTCTTTATGTGTTGTTGTGATAGATAGATAGATAGATAGATAGATAGATAGATAGATAGATAGATAGATAGATAGATAGATAGATAGATAGATAGATAGATAGATAGATAGATAGATAGATAGATAGATAGATAGTGGGGGTTTGCTCTTAAATGTCTTATTGACTTTCGTTCGAGAAGGACATAAGACAGATTTGACAAGTGTCTGTGTCTATGCGTGGGAGTACTGAGGGTATATACAAGGTGTGGATGTGTGTGTAGAAAGAGAGAGACAGAAAAAGTGAGAGAATAGACAGAGAGAGAGGAGAGAGAGACAGAAAGAGAAAGAGAGAGAGAGACTTTAGGGAGAGTATGAGTAAATATAAAAAAAAAATTATTGCTTGATGGCGATGTACAGGAGTGCAAAGATCATTGTGACTTCGACAAAACCTTGATCAAGATCCCACAAACCATTAGCAAAAACATGAAGATCTCATGAACTTGTTGTGGCATACAGTCTAATTCTTACACTAAGCAAGCTCCATTATACGTATTACACACCAAAACACCAGACACCTGGTGCTAAGGCCAGCAGCTGCCGTGCTGACATTGAACGCAGCAAATCACGCCCGTGTAGATCTTCGAGTAGATCTAGGATGCCCTGTGGCCCGGCTTCGTAGAAGAGAGCACTGCACAACAAGACTTGGGAAGTATCCTGCTTGTGTGGTCTGTGCTGGTGGTCTTACCGAACGTAAGCTCGTGTCTGTCAGTCCAACAGCTTGCCCTGTATTTGTTCCTTATTTGAAATCCTACCTACCGTGCTATGATGATTTATTATGGTTGAAACTGTTTTTAGAGAACATAAATTTTATAAACTATTTATAAGCTATTGAGGGGTCATAAACAACGGCTGAGACGTCGTCGTCTATGTAAGAGGCTGGGCGGTGGTACAGAATACTGGGGCTTCCTACATGACAACTCGGATCATGTGGATGGAAACTGAGGCAGTGACAGGGTCTCTTGTCTTGGCTAGTTGGGCAGGAAGATACACACTGTGTGGCGGTGGTGACGGTCTCTCAAGGCGTGCTTCGTAAGATAGAAGTGAGTGAGAAAACACGGTTTTGTAGGATTAGAACTCGAAAAATTTGTTGACAAGGCACTTTAGTGAGACGTGAGAGAAAGAAATATCACAAGAGAATTACCTGGGATTCGAACTACGGACTCCGGTAGGATAAGCAGCCGTCTAGGCATGAGAGAACAGCGTACTAACGAACTGCGCTAACTCACACCTCCAAAGAAAAGGTGTTTGAAAACGAAGTCATTAGTAACGAGTTCCGCCGAAACGAGTGATCGTGACACCCGGAAAGAAACGATGTCATGACACAGAAATTCCGTAGCTTAGATTCAGTCTCTCTAGCAGGTGCAGAAGAAGAAGAAGAAGAAGAGTTTCTTTCCCCAGGTCCCTGACAGGTGTGTTATTTTCAATGTTAAAGAGAGTACGAGAGTTCTTCATCTGCTGAACTGGAGAGTCACACTGTTCATAAGATATAAATAAAGATCAAAACCCACGTGAACGCAACAGTTGGTGTTCCACTAGTTGGTGCTTCAGTAGTTGGTGTTTCAATTATTGGTGTTTCAATAATTGTTTCAATAGTTGGTGTTTCAATAGTTGGTGTTCCAATAGTTGCTGTTTAAAAAGTTTTTGTTCTAATAATTGGTGGTTCAGTTATTGAAACAGGACGCTACATAAATAGAAAACACTGATAAGTTCAAACAAATGTTCCTCTCTCTCTCTCTTACTTGAGGGATATACCACTGCGCCCATAATTTTCTAGACCGCCAGACACACTGGAAGGTGATGTGGTCAGCTTCACTTGGTCGTGGTCAGCTTCACATCTGGTCGTGGTTAACTTCACACCTGGTCTTGGTCAGCTTCACGTGGTTGTGGTCAGCTTCACACCTGGTCGTGGTCAGCTTCACGTAGTTGTGGTCAGCTTCACGTGGTTGTGGTCAGCTTCACATTTTGTCGTGGTCAGCTTCACGTGGTTGTGGTCAGCTTCACGTGGTTGTGGTCAGCTTCACACCTGGTCGTGGTCAGCTTCACGTAGTTGTGGTCAGCTTCACGTGGTTGTGGTCAGCTTCACGTGGTTGTGGTCAGCTTCACACCTGGTCGTGGTCAGCTTCACGTAGTTGTGGTCAGCTTCACGTGGTTGTGGTCAGCTTCACACTTTGTCGTGGTCAGCTTCACGTGGTTGTGGTCAGCTTTACATGGTCGTGGTCAGCTTCACGTGGTAGTGGTCAGCTTCACGTGGTTGTGGTCAGCTTCACTCCTGGTCGTGGTAAGCTTCACGTGGTCGTGGTCAGCTTCACGTGGTCGTGGTCAGCTTCACGTGGTCGTGGTCAGCTTCACGTGGTTGTGGTCAGCTTCACGTGGTCGTGGTCAGCTTCACGTGGTTGTGGTCAGCTTCACACCTAGTCGTGATCAGCTTCACGTGATCGTGGTCAGCTTCACGTGGTCGCGGTCAGCTTCACGTGGTTGTGGTCAGCTTCACACCTAGTCGTGATCAGCTTCACGTGATCGCGGTCAGCTTCACGTGGTCGTGGTCAGCTTCACGTAGTTGTGGTCAGCTTCACGTGATCGTGGTCAGCTTCACGTGATTGTGGTCAGCTTCACACTTTATCGTGGTCAGCTTCACGTGGTTGTGGTCAGCTTCACGTAGTTGTGGTCAGCTTCACACTTTGTCGTGGTCAGCTTCATACTTTGTCGTTGTCAGCTTCACGTGGTCGTGGTCAGCTTCACGTGGTTGTGGTCAGCTTCACACTTTCTTGTGGTCAGCTTCACACTTTCTTGTGGTCAGCTTCACACCTGGTCGTGCCCAGCTTCATATGTGGTCGTGGTCAGATTCACACCTGGTCGTGGTCAGATTCACATTTGGTCGTGGTCAGATTCACACCTGGTCGTTCCCAGCTTCACATGTGGTTGTGGTCAGATTCACACTTTGTCATGGTCAGCTTCACGTGGTCGTGGTCAGCTTCACGTGGTTGTGGTCAGCTTCATACTTTGTTGTGGTCAGCTTCACACCTGGTCTTGCCCAGCTTCACACCTGGTCGTTCCCAGCTTCACATGTGGTTGTGGTCAGATTCACACTTTGTCGTGGTCAGCTTCACGTGGTCGTGGTCAGCTGCACGTGGTTGTGGTCAGCTTCATACTTTGTTGTGGTCAGCTTCACACCTGGTCTTGCCCAGCTTCACACCTGGTCGTGGCCAGCTTCACACCTGGTCGTGGCCAGCTTCACACCTGGTCGTACCCAGCTTCACACCTGGTCGTGGCCAGCTTCACACCTGGTCTTGGCCAGCTTCACACCTGGTCGTGGTTATCCTCACACCTGGTCGTACCCAGCTTCACACCTGGTCGTACCCAGCTTCACACCTGGTCGTGGCCAGCTTCACACCTGGTCGTGGTTATCCTCACACCTGGTCGTACCCAGCTTCACACCTGGTCGTGGCCAGCTTCACACCTGGTCGTGGTTATCCTCACACCTGGTCGTACCCAGCTTCACACCTGGTCGTGGCCAGCTTCACACCTGGTCTTGGCCAGCTTCACATCTGGTCTTGGCCAGCTTCACAGCTGGTCGTGGTCAACTTCACACCTGGTCGTGGCCAGCTTCACAGCTGTTCGTGGTCAGCTTCACAGCTGGTCGTGGTTGACCTCACAGCATGTCGTGGTCAACTTCACACCTGGACGTGGTCAGCTTCACACCTGGTCGTGGTCAGCTTCACACCTGGTCGTGGTCAGTTTCACACCTGGTCGTGGTCAGCTTCACACCTGTTCATGGTCAGCTTCACACCTGGTCGTGGTCAGTTTCACACCTGGTCGTGGTCAGTTTCACAGCTGGTAGTGGTCAGATTCACAGCTGGTCGTGGCCAACTTCACACCTGGTCGTGGCCAGCTTCACAGCTGGTCGTGGTCAGCTTCACATCTGGTCGTGGTCAGCTTCACTTCTGGTCCTGCCCAGCTTCACATCTGGTCGTGGTCAGCTTCACACCTGGTCGTGGTCGGCTTCACACCTGGTCGTGGTCAGCTTCACACCTGGTCGTGGTCGGCTTCACACCTGGTCGTGGTCAGCTTCACACCTGGTCCTGGTCGGCTTCACACCTGGTCGTGGTCAGCTTCACACCTGGTCGTGCCCAGCTTCACATCTGGTCATGGTCAGCTTCACACCCGGTCGTGCCCAGCTTCACATCTGGTCGTGGTCAGCTTCACACCTTGTCGTGCCCAGCTTCACTTCTGATCGTGGTCAGCTTCACACCTGGTCGTGCCCAGCTTCACATGTGGTCGTGGTCAGCTTCACACCTGATCGTGCTCAGCTTCACATGTGGTCGTGGTCAGCTTCACACCTGATCGTGCTCAGCTTCACATGTGGTCGTGGTCAGCTTCACACCTGATCGTGCTCAGCTTCACATGTGGTCGTGGTCAGCTTCACACCTGATTGTCTTTACTTCTCCAAGTCTAGGAGCCAGACATCAGTTTCTGAGTGACTTGGGCTCCTTCGGCCCTGGTCGAACTACTGACCTCGGCGTGAGAGACTGGAGTATGGGGGGTCAAATAATGCCTGGAAGCAGCAACGTTTAAATGTTAGGAATCAGGACGCCACAGAAAACAGATGTCAAATGGGGCGTGAAATAATTCAGGGGAGTAGGGGCAACAGTTTGTGTCAGGTTCTTATCTGATGATTGACATTAATGCAGGCGACAGATGGCGCTGTTGGTTGGCAGCACGTGCGATGAATGAGTTTAGTGGCGTAGCCAAACATTGAAACGATGAAAGATAGGAACTGACGGAGACAGAGAGTTTAGTCAGGCCTCTAGATAGGGTCCAGTGACTGAAAGAATGAGTAGACTAACACACATCTAGCAGCCATCTTTGGATTACACAGACGCCTATAGATTTATAGTTTGGTAAGTGTATTTTAGCAACCATTTGTTGAATACAGAGATATGGGTAACTGTATGTGGGTATTCTCGTGGCTACTGTTTCTGACACCCGCTCTCGATACTATTTGTTCGAGGCTACGCCATATTCACATATGTACGTATAATTAGATATGTGTAACTGTATGGTCTGTTGATGGTATGTTGGCAGCACAGGCCACCTGAGAGAAACTGGGTAAGGTGGAGCACAATAGAAGAGTGGTTTATCAGAAGAATGTTACGAACTCACTGGGCAGCAAAGATTACTAATGAAGAATGAAGGCGAAGAGCAGGAAGTAAAAAAAAAATATTGCCAACAAAATAAGAGAGAGACACTGTATTATACAAGGACATGCAATGAGAAGAAGAGGCATTGAAAAAAATATTGTAGCAACAGGAAAAGAAAATAGAGGGAAGAAGAGGCAGTGGAAGACCAAGAAAAATGTTGCTGGATTGTTGGACGAGATTTGTGCTGGGAGGGGGGAGGGGAGTGAGATCACGAACTGAACTGACGGCCTTGCATGGTGGATCGGGTACTCTGGAGAACCATAATAGCCAACTCCAGTCGGCACAGCACATGATGATGATGATGAAGCACAACTACTCCCAACCCCACCCGTAAGCTATTGATTAGTCATCTTGTTTTCATCCCTACGAACCATCAGAAGAAGCCATCCTGGAGCGACGAGCCCACCGGACCCCCGCCCTCACTGGGGACCACTCATGGTCCAGTATATAGTTTCGTGGTACAGTAGTTTCATGGTACTGTATATAGTTTCATGGTTCTATATAGTTTATATATATATATTCGTGGTACAGTAGTTTCATGGTACTGTATATAGTTTCAAGGTTCTATATAGTTTCATAGTATATATATATATAGTTTCATGATTCAGTAGTTTCATGGTTATATATATATATATATATATATATATATATATAGTTTCATGGTCCAGTAGTTTCATGGTACTATATATAGTTTCATGGTTCTATATATAGTTTCATAGTACTATATATAGGTCCATAGTACTATATAGTTTCATGGTCCAGTAGTTTCATGGTACTATGTATAGTTTCATGGCTCAGTACCCGTTTTCATGGTTCAGCATATAGTGTTATGGTACAGCATATAATTTCATGCACTACATAGTTTCATGATCCAAAATATTCATGGTTCAGTACGTAATTCCATTCTGGTCCATCGTAGCACAAGGATGGGCAGGTAAAGTGTTTGTATTTGTTCCACACATTTTCGACGCTAATTCAACAAATTGTCTACTCCTCACTATACCTCTCACAGAAATAGGGGTACAAGATAGCGAAGTTGATTAGTGCGCTGTTCTTTCGTAGCCAGGTGGTTGCTCGTCCTACTGGAGTCCGTGGTTCAAACCCCACTCTTTTCAGTCTTCTTTCTGATATCCCAGCGTCAGAGTTAGCGAACCATAGATGATCAAGACCCTATCCAACTCCATTGGTAACACCAGTAACAGGTCTAGCCTGGCTAACGGGGCAGGGATCTCCATAGTCCCCATGGTTGTGGGATTTGATAAAAGAAGCATTGCACACCTCCCCTGATTTTTAGCTGTACTCCGGGACTGAAAAAATAGCTGCCATAACCCGCTCCCACTGCGCCTCGACATCCTCATAGCATCCGCTGCAAAGATCACCAGCTGGGAGTTACAAGGAGATAGCAGACAAGACAAGACAAGACGAGGCTTCTCTCACGTCTAAAAGAGTCTTATCTATGATTTTTGTCGAGATCTGACCACACGACACTGTCCACTGTCACTTTACTCTCAGGTACATAACTGGACTTAGGGGCACTAAACTTACGGGGGTTTGCTTTCATCATCGCGAAGACCATGATTAGAAACAGGGCACTGACTAAAGACCATGATTAGAAACAGGGCACTGACTGAAGACCACGATTAGAGACAGGGGCTGACTGAAGACCACGATTAGAGACAGAGCACTGACTGAGGACCACGATTAGAGACAGGGCACTGACTGAAGACCACGATTAGAGACAGGGCACAGACTGAAGACCACGATTAGAGACAGGGGCTGACTGAAGACCACGATTAGAGACAGGGCACCGACAGAAGACCACGATTAGAGACAGGGCACCGACAGAAGACCACGATTAGAGACAGGGCACCGACAGAAGACCACGATTAGAGACAGGGCACCGACAGAAGACCACGATTAGAGACAGGGCACCGACAGAAGACCACGATTAGAGACAGGGCACTGACAGAAGACCACGATTAGGAGCAGGCCACTGACTCTTTGTTACGATATTAATGGTATTCCAGCACGCGGCGCCATATGGTGAACCACCAGATGTTTCTGACCTCTGCCTATCTGCCTCGCGTGCTTGGTTCAGTCCTAGGGAAAAACAGCTTAGCTTCACTAAGAGAGTAGCGGGGTTGTAGGCTGGGGAATTAGTGTTTTAAATAATGCAGAGTAAGTCAGAAATATACCTGAATGTTACTTGAAAATAGGCTGAATGAAAATAACAGTTGCTAATGGACGAAAGTTTACAATAGAAGATATAAAAACTTTCCTCGACAGCTTCTATTTTTTAGGCCGAATCTGTTTTGCCCCCGGCTGAAACAATATTGTTCCAGATGAATCTGTTTTCTACTGGTTCAATCTATTTTCACCTAGTTGAATCTATTTTCTACTGGTTGAATCTGTTTTCACCTAGTTGAATCTACTTTCTACTGGTTGAATCTATTTTCGCCTAGTTGAATCTATTTTATACTGGTTGAATCTATTTTGACATAGTTGAATCTATTTTCTACTGGTTGAATCTATTTTGACCTAGTTGAATCTATTTTCTACTGGTTGAATCTATTTTGACCTAGCTGAATCTATTTTCTACTGGTTGAATCTATTTTCACCTAGTTGAATCTATTTTCACCTAGTTGAATCTATTTTCTACTGGTTGAATCTATTTTTGTCCTAGTTCAGTGTTTCCCAGGCTTGTTCGGGCTGCCGCCCCCTTTTCTCCCAGACCACTTCCTCAACGTCTCTCTTCCCCTACCTCCAGTTATGTACTACTCATACAATGGCCTACTCAACTAGGACATGCTTTACACAACTAAAAACTTCAGTTAGCAAAGCAGTTTATTTAACAGTATGAATGAGTACCTACTACATTATTTTTTCTCAACTTTTAATGTGATAGATGAACGAATGAACGAACGAATGAACGAACGAACATACTTTATTTTCAAAGGGTTAAGAATTGGACACGCAGGCCCTTCTGACATCCTGCCCTTCATCATACAGCTTTCACTCAGTCACAGTCATTCAGCATTTGTTAATGAGCATAATAATCATAAAGAAACAATTAAATGATTACATAAATAATTAATAAATTTATCTCATGTCCATACACTCTACACTCTGATTTATGCACCAACATGAAATAAACTTGCATTCTTACATTCATTCAAAACTAACAAATTTGTAGAAAAGCAGTATTAAAAATAAATTTACAACAATCAAGCCACTCTTTAAACTACTTTAGACTATGCTTAGCGAGGCATATAGTCCATATCAAACAGATGTTGACAAAGTTTAAAGTTATAAGAACGAATATTATTTACATGAATTGGTAGAGCATTCCAAGGGTGGGCAGTTGAGCAAGAGAAGCTTTTTTTAAAGATATCACGCCTTCGTTTTTAGAGAATACAATTGCTTAAGCTTTGGCTGTGAAGATAGGATGGAGCACTGTGCGACAGAATTTTATGAATTAACTTGGCCTCGTTGAAAAGAAATCTCTTCTTGAAGGGTAGAATATCAAGATGTTTTTTTCATATTTGTAACACGTGCTGCATGTTTGTCATCTATAAGCTTTACTTCTTGTTTTTGAAGTGAGTAAAGTCTTTTCATGTTTGACATGGAACAACGATCCCAGACTGTGGAACAGTAGTCCAAGTGTGTTTGTAGTTGTGATATGTAGTATATTTTTCTGGTGTCTATGTCAAGAAAATGTTTAATTTTAGTAAATTGGTAAAATTTATGTGCAATGAGTTTGGTTAGATTGTCTACATGATGATTTCAGCTGAGGTGGTGGTCAATCATGAGACCTAGAGTTTTATGTTCACTAACATTTTCTATCTGTGAAGTTCCAGCGTGGAGCTGTAGTGTTGTTGTTAGTGAATGTGTTAATTTCTGTCTTGTTGTAATGAACATAGATTTTGTTTTGCTGGTGTTTATGAGAATTCTGTTGTTATTTCTCCAGTTTATTTCAATTTGAAGAGTTGACTCAAGGTTAATACAGTGATTATCACTAGTGTAAACTGTGCAGTCATCAGTAAAGAGGTCACAAGATGATTTTTTGAGATGAAGTGGAAGATCACTGACGAAGATGGTAAACAGGAGAGGACCAAGAACCCCATTATGATGAACTTGACTTAGAGTTTTTGAGGCAAACTACCTGTTGTCTGTTGGAAAGAAAAGATGTAATAAATTTTGTCAAGTCAGGGTGTAATCTATAAGTCTCAAGCTTTCTAACTAGAATTTCATGATTAATCATGTCAAATGATTTTTTTAAGTCAACAAAGACAGCACCACATAATTTATCATCGTTTATATTAGATAACCAACATTCTGTCATTTTAGTGAGAGCTGTGTGCCAGGAATGTTTCGGCCTAAAGCCTGACTGACACTCAAAAATCAAATCATTTTCTTGCATGTGTTGTAACGTTGTTTTTCGTATGTGTTTTTCTAGTAGTTTTTATAAGGTCGATAGAATGGAAATTGGTCTATAGCTTGAGGGATTTTTATCCGAGCCAGATTTAAAAAGGGGATATATGTTTGCAATTTTAAAAGCCTGAGGAAAATGATAATGTGCAATGCACTGATTGTAAATGTATGTTAGTGTATCTATAATTACTGGGGCTGAGTAGCGTAATATCTTGTTGCTGATTTAGTCAAGTCCTGCTGTGTTGTTGTTCTTTAAAGATGAAAGATAATTATAAACATCACTAACTGGCATAAAAGGAATACTGGGTTTGCTTTAGATTTGCACATTTCCTACCTATAAATGTATTTAATTTGCCTAAGTCAAAAGAAGGGGTTGGTAGTGAAGATTTTAAGATATTGACTTCTTCCCTGGCGTGATTGCTGAACTCTTCACATGAGGGCACGATGAGTTTCATGTGGGGACACAATTTTCTCAATATCAGGTTGAGAAGTGCTAAGAAGGGAGGTATTACTGCCCTGCCCCCCTCCGTCTGCTGCTTCGTTTTCCCTTATCGCCCCCCCTACAGCCCCCTTTTCTTCCACCCCTCCCCCCTTTTTCCTTTCACCGCCCCCTCTCTACCTGGTCCTTTCCAAAGCCCATAGGAGGGCATTACTGCCCAGTTTGGGGAACACTGTTCTAGTTGAATCTATGTTTCCTGGTTGAATATATTTTGTCCCCGGTTGAATCTTTATTGTTTCAGTTGAATCTATTTCGTCCTGCTGGTATACATTTGATCCGGTTGGAAATCTTTGTTGGCCCAGTCGAATCTGCTTTGTTGGAGTTGTGAAATGAATGGCGGCTACACGCGCTGTGACCCGTAGAAAGGGAAAAAGTGTTTTAGATCCGGGTAGAACCCACGAAATGAAATCTACCCGAGGCAAAGATGGTTGTTAACAGAAACTTTCATACTCAACCTTCTAATTTCGTTTTTTTTTTTCCCCTGCACGGACAACCAGTACATCACTCGGATATCATGTCTTAGAACTAGTTGCGTAAGCTGTGTATATGGCACGCAGGTACGGGACGAACCCGGCATGGAACATCACATATAAGTGTTTATGTCTGACGTTTTATACACATGTTTCCCCCCCCCCCCCCCATATTCTTACTTTCTTCATTTCCCTGGATTCTTACTTGCACAGATACGCGATTTCTGAACAGTTTTCTATCCTCTTTGGACTTTTCCTAGTGTAATTTATACGTTTCATTAGTAATGTCCCAAAACTGCCGATATGTATCAAATGTTTCTTTGAATGTACCCGATTGGTCTATTTCTCTTTTTTCTGTTTGATTGCACTGTTTCTGTAGTTAAAAGATCGAACCATTTCCCTTCTCTATTAGTGGGAAAATAATGGCATGTCTTTAACTTTAAACGCTGTGGAGGTAGTATTAGCAGTAATAGTAGTAGTAATAGTTGTAGTTACAGTAGCTGTAGTAGTAGTAGTGGTGGTAGTTGTAGTAGAAGAAGTAGTAGTAGTGATAGAGGATATTATTGGTAGCAGAAGTATTAGTAGTAGCAGTAGAAATATAGTAGTAATAGTAACAGTGGTAATAGTAGTAGTACTAGTATAGTAGTCGTATTATAGTAGTAGTAGTATAGTAGTAGTAGTAATAGGAAGAATAGAAATAGTGACAGTAATAATAATAGTAACAGAAGTAGAGTAGAGGTAGAAACAGTGATAGTAGCAGAACTAGTTAGTAGTAGTCCTGCTACTATCACTGTTTCTACCTCTACTCTACTTCTGTTACTATTATTATTACTGTCACTATTTCTATTCTGTAGTAGTAGAGTAGTAGTAGTAGTAGTAGTAGTAGTAGTAGTAGTAGTAGTAGTAGTAGTAATGATATAGTAGTAGTAGTAGTAGTAATAGTACTAATAGTAGTAGTTGATGTTGCTGTTGCTATTGTTGTTGCTGTTGTTGTAAAGGAAAAAGCAAGTGTCCTTTCATTCATATAATTTTCCCAATTCTTTCCTATCATATTTTATTCTCATGGCTCTCTTACCGACGCCCGCTGCCAAAACTACTCTTACATGACCGAGGCCACGCCATCAATGTATGTCCTGTGATGGCCTCATGAGTGTTTTTTTTAAATTGGTGCAGATGACCTTCACCTTGCATGAAGTACTTTCCAAAATAGCGATTTTCTCAACACAAAACTCCGTACTTTACACACTTTCTGAAACGTAAAGTTAAGCACATTTTACAAACATCAGCCCAAGTCTTCGTGTGAACTTTTTTTTTTCTTATCTGCGACGAGATTTAACTCTACGAAGTGCCACATGCTGAACCGAAGTCAGAGCTGGCTGATTCTTCTCAGTGCAAACTGAGCATCATCATCATCATCCTATTGGCGCGATTATTCTTCAACCAGTCTCGCTTGTTTAGTTTTTCTAGATTTTCGATAGTATAAACCGGTTACGGTAACCTACGGCGTTCAAAAGTTCCGGTTTTCTCTCTCTCTCTCTCTCTCTCTCTCTCTTCTTTATTCTGTAATTTTCCGGCATCTGCAGGTTAACGCGATCACTGCACTGTATGTCTATGCCATATATAGTGTATGTAGTCTAAGTTACTAGTCGATCATTTCTCACGTCTCAGGGAGTGAATATGCTGTCCAATTAGGCAGTAAGCGACCCACAGCTGACATGCTAGCATCAGGGTTAGCGACTCATAGCTGACATACTAGCGTCAGGTTTAGCGACCCATAGCTACATGCTAGCGTCATGGTCAGTGACCCATAGCTGACATGCTAGCGTCAGATTTAGCGATCCATAGCTGACATGCTAGGGTCAGAGTTAGCGACCCATAGCTGATATGCTAGCGTCAGGGTTAGCAAACTGTAGCTGACATGCTAGCGTCAGGGTTAATGACCCATAGCTGACATGCTAGCATCAGGGTTAATGACCCATAGCTGACATGCTAGCGTCAGGGTTAATGACCCATAGCTGACATGCTAGCGTCAGGGTTAATGACCCATAGCTGACATTCTAGGGTCAGGGTTAGTGACCCATAGCTGACATGCTAGCGTCAGGGTTAGAGATCCATAGCTGACCCTGCCCCACCTCTCCGTTGGTACCCCCTGTAACAGGCCTAGCCTGGCTAACGGGGCAAGGATCGCCAGAGTCCCCATGTTGTGGAGTCTGCTAAAGAAACATTCCACACCCCTCCCCTCTGCTTTTTAGCTGTACTCCGGGACTGAAATAATAGCTGCCATAACCCGCACTCATTCCGATACGATGCTGTGCCCCAACACCTCCACAGCATCGGCTGTAAAGAACACCAGTTCGTAGTTACAGGGAGATAGCACACGACAAGACAGGACAAGTGCTCACGTCTCATTACCCTTGTGCAGACAGTCTGTCGTAAGTATAACATTTCAATTTTTTGTTGTTGTTACAAATGCAGATCCTAATTCTGATTCATTATTACACACTGAATATTTATACAGGAAGGGACATTTCATAGTCATGAGACGAAGTTTAATCACGCATCCAAACTCTTACCTAACGGGATAGTTCGATCTGGGTTCAGTCATTGCCATGACTGCTTTATTGGACTAAGCTCGTAGCGGAGAAGTTGTCGATGTTCTTGCTGTTTAAATTACGAGTTCGATATGTTCTTGGTTGTGTAAGTAACGAGTTTGATATGTTCATAGTTTGTGAAGTTTGTTGTTATAATGCGTGATTTTTACACTCCATATTGGAGTGGTTGATGTAAACCCCGTTGGTTGTCTACGCCGTGTGAGTACACAAACACCAGCCTCAGACTTGGAGAATGTTTCTCTGCCGGCACTCACAAAACAACAGCGTTAAGCGGGAAAAAATGTATCAAATTCGGTGGACAAACGATGGACAAAAGGCATTCCAGTTTTAGAAGAAGTAATCTCAGAATAGTATCACCATTAGCGCGTCCTTCTGCTCTCGTTTCGTATGCTCAACATATGGGTTATCTCCATGAGCTCTGTTCACAGATTTACTCCTTCGTGCCTCTCTCTCTCTGGGCCATATCTGGGCTATCTGTAGTATGTGTTCAGGAATTTGAGGGCCATTTTGGCACATGCATTGGGCCAACCTTTATCCTGCGGGCACACACATACACCCACACACACGCACACACGCACGCACAGAGAGAGAGAGAGAGAGAGAGAGAGAGAATTTCGTTCTGTACATCAGAGCTCTTAAACTCGGGTATCGACATTCTTTGGGGATTTGGGGAGCACGTTAGATTACAGTTTCTTTCAGATAGATTACAGTTTCTTTCAGATAGGTTACAGTTTCTTTCAGATAAGTTACGGTTTCTTTCAGATAGATTACAGTTTCTTTCAGATAGATTACAGTTTTTTTCAGATAGGTTACAGTTTCTTTCAGATAGGTTACAGTTTCTTTCAGATTGGTTACAGTTTCTTTCAGATAGATTACAGTTTTTTTTCAGATATATTACAGTTTCTTTCAATTAGGTTAAAGTTGCTTTCAGATAGATTACAGTTTCTTTCAGATAGATTACAGTTTCTTTCAGATAGATTACAGTTTCTTTCAAGATAGGTTACAGTTTAGCACTAAGATGGACACCACAGGGGAACAGAAGCAAGGTTAGATCAAAAGAGACATGGAGAAGAACACCAGAAAGGATTTTGAGCAATAGAGGGGTCACCTGGGCAAGAGCAGGAAAAAAGGCAAAGTACAGGCAATTGTGGAAAACCCTTGCGGAAGCCCCATGTGCCCTGGGCACGTAGGCTTAGAGAGAGAGAGAGAGAGAGAGAGAGAGGTTACAGTTTCTTTCAGCTAGGTTACAGTTTATTTCAGCTAGGTTACAGTTTCTTTCAGGAAGGTTACAGTTTCTTTCAGATAGGTTACAGTTTCTTTCAGGAAGGTTACAGTTTCTTTCAGGTAGGTTACGGTTTCTTTCAGCTAGGTTACAGTTTCTTTCAGGTAGATTACAGTTTCTTTCAGATAGGTTACAGTTTCTTTCAGCTAGGTTACAGTTTTTTTCAGCTAGGTTACAGTTTCTTTCAGCTAGGTTACAGTTTCTTTCAGCTAGGTTACAGTTTCTTTCAGATAGATTACAGTTTCTTTCAGGTAGGTTACAGTTTCTTTCAGGTAGGTTACAGTTTCTTTCAGATAGAATACAGTTTCTTTCAGGTAGGTTACAGTTTCTTTCAGGTAGGTAACAGTTTCTTTCAGCTGTTCAGCTCCTAGAAACACTTCAAAATAAAACAATTCTGTTACAGTTTCTTTCATGTAGGTTACAGTTTCTTTCAGCTGTTCAGATCCTAGAAACATGTCAAAATAAAACAATTCCGTTACAGTTTCTTTCAGGTAGGTTACAGTTTATTCCAGCTGTTCAGATCCTAGAAACACGTCAAAATAGAACAATTCTGTTACAGTTTCTTTCAGGTAGGTTACAGTTTCTTTCAACTGTTCGGCTCCTAGAAACATGTCAAAATAGAACAATTCTGTTACAGTTTCTTTCAACTAGATTACAGTTTCTTCCAGCTGTTCAGCTCCTAGAAACACGTCAAAATAGAACAATTCTGTTACAGTTTCTTTCAGGTAGGTTACAGTTTCTTTCAGCTGTTCAGCTCCTAGAAACATGTCAAAATAAAACAATTCTGTTACAGTTTCTTTCAGGTAGGTTATAGTTTCTTCCAGCTGTTCAGCTCCTAGAAACATATCAAAATAAAACAAATCTGTTACAGTTTCTTTCAGCTGTTCAGCTCCTAGAAACACGTCAAAATAGAACAATTCTACTGACATGTTTTTTTTAAAGTTATAAAGTAGTACTTGATAAACTTGAAGATAATGATGGCAATGATTCCCGCAGGGGGCGAGTAATCATCAAATGTCAGAGGACACCTGCTGTACATGGGTGCGTCTGACCCCCCTCCCCCCCCCCCCCCCCCCCCCCGCCCTCTCCCTCTAAAAAAAAACAAAACAAAAAGAAGAACCTTGATTTAGCCATATTTATTGAAGAATGAGAGCCAAAGAAAGCCTACTTTATTTGTTTATAGTATAATAAACTACACAACACTGGCTACGTTTATCCTTTTCTCGGGAAAAATAAATAGCAGGAGTTGTCTTGTCTTGTCCTGTCTTGTCTTGTCCTGGTCCTGTCTTGTCTTGTCTTGTCCTGTCTTGTCCTGGTCCTGTCTCGTCTTGTCTTGTCCTTTCTTGTCTTGTCCTGGTCCTGTCTTGTCTTGTCCTGTCTTGTCCTGGTCCTGTCTTGTCTTGTCCTGTCTTGTCCTGGTCCTGTCTCGTCTTGTCTTGTCCTGGTCCTGTTTTTCTTGTCTTGTCTTGTCCTGTCTTGTTCTGGTCTTGTCTTTTCTTGTCTTGTCTTGTCCTGGTCCTGTCTTGTTTTGTCCTGTCTTATCCTGTCTTGTCTTGTCCTGTCTTGTCTTGTCCTGTCTTGTTCTGATCCTGTCTTTTCTTGTCCTGTCTTGTCCTGGTCCTGTCTTGTCTTGTCTTCTATCTCCCTGAACTACGGAGTGGTGTTCTTTGCAGCCGATGCTGTGAAGATGTCGCATGTTGTCCGCGTGTCGGGGGCGGGTTATGGTGGCTATTTGTTTTTCAGTCCCTGTGTGCAGCTATCATTGATTTTTCTTAAAAATTGTAAAAAATTATATTAAATTAAAAATCTTAATTAAAAGTTAAATTAAAATTAATTTAAAATAATTAAAATTAACTTTTAAAAATCTTGTTTAAAAAAGTTGTAAAAAGCGGGGGGTGGGAGGGAGGGGGGACGTGCAATACTTCTTTAGTAGACTCCGCCACCATGGCCGTCCCTGCCTCGTCAACCAGGCTGTGCCTGTTACTGGGGGTACCAAAGGAGAGGTGGGACAGGGTCTTGGTCAGCTGTGGTTCGCCAACTCTGACACCAAGGATGTCATCTGTGAGTCGCTGAGCTCCAGAACGGACGACGTCACCTCGCCCCCCCTCCCCAGGTGTCACCGAGGGCCCCCGGACGTCACCGCGGGTCCCTCAGACGTCACCGCGGAGCCCCCCAGACATCACCGCGGCCCCCCAAAGTATGAGTTAAAATAAACAAAGTTTAACGGGCAATTAGTGAGATATTTGTTTCATTATTTTTATTACTGGAAAGCGCTGTAGATTATGTGTAAAAAGTAATACAGGAAGGAGCTATTTACACTCTTCCTTCTTTCCTTGCTAAAACTCCCTACTTTTAATGCGCCTTGATGTCAAAGGTCACAAGTTCAATGACGACTAGCAGCTCTCAGACTTGAAGGTCAAGTAAATATTGACAGAAATAGTATCTCCTAATGTTTGCTATATGAGAGTTTAGAGAAGATCATCTTGGAATGGTACATAATGGGGAAAAGAAAGAGTGGAGGATCAAGGCGAAGGTGGCTGCAAGACATCGTTGATGACCTGCGAATGGATGCATCAGCAGTAGGGCATCTTGCTCACAACAGAGAGGCCTACAGGAGAGCTGTTAGGGAGACGAAGCTCCGCAAGGGACATGCAAGTGATTGATTGAGTGACTGACTGACTGACTGTAGAAACTTATAAAAAATGAATTTCAGGTCTTGTGAATAGCTTCAGAAACTGGTCAAGGAAATCACGAGTGACATCCGGTGCCTGAACGATGCGAGAAATATTTGTTATCAATGAACTTTGGCTCAGCAAAGTACTTTGTAGTATCTTCACCATATTACTTTATAATGTTTTCAGCAAAGTTTTTTATCGTGTCTTCAGCAGAGTTTTTTTATCGTGTTTTCAGAAAAAATACTTTATTTTGTGTTAAGCAAAGTACGTTATAGTGTCTTCAGCAAAGTTTTGTATCGTGTCTTCAGACATAGTACTGTGTATTGTCTTCAGGAAAGTACTTTATTGTGTCTTCAGCAAAGTACTTTATAGTGTCTTCAGCAAAGTACTTTATAGTGTCTTCGGCAAAGTACTTTATAGTGTCTTCGGCAAAGTACTTTATAGTGTCTTCAGCAAAGTACTTTATAGTGTCTTCAGCAAAGTACTTTATAGTGTCTTCAGCAAAGTACTTTATAGTGCCTGTCAAACTCTTCCATGGTTCTATAGAGTGACCTGACTCTCCGTGCTGACTTGCTCGTGTAGCTTGCTGTGTCGAAGGTAGAAACAGACTTCCTGGCAGGGATTTAGGGGTTTGCTTCATATAATACAGCGGTTCTGAACCTTTGAGCGCTGATACCAGCAGTGGTCCGAGACCCATGATCCTGGATAAGCAATGGTAGGTGACCTGTGATATTCCCCAACAATGTTAGGTGATCTGTGATTCATGGAAAGGTTGTTTTAAAATACCGAAACTCAACCAATATATATATATATATATATTGTATATGTTGTGCTATATTATATAGATATATCCTTGCTTTTATAACAGCCGCAATTTTTTATTACTAATCACAAAGAAGAAGTGATATATATCTATATATATATATATATATATATATATATATATATATATATATATATATATATATGCCACGTCTTAATAATCCAATATTTAGCACAATTTCTTCTCTCGATTCCCCCCCCCTCAAAACCCTAATTTCAGACGCGCGACATGATGTTGGGAATCTCAGAGCAAAGAGGCTGTTTAAGATCTCTGTTAAAATGCCCCTGCCTCAATCTCCTACAATGACAGCTTCTCATTGTCTCCTTCTACTCCCAGTGTTAACTCGTTTTCTGTACCCTCGTGTCGTCTACAAGTCGTGCAGCCATCTGACTTTGTTTCTGGGCGTACTCTAGATTTCTTGTCTTGATATTTCTGAATTTAGCTTAGCGTTCTTGTCTTGATATTTCTGGATTTAATTTAGCGTTCTTGTCTTGATATTTCTGGATTTAGCTTAGCGTTCTTGTCTTGATATTTCTGGATTTAGCTTAGCGTTCTTGTCTTGATATTGCTGAATTTAGCTTAGCGTTCTTGTCTTGATAATTCTGGATTTAGCTTAGCGTTCTTGTCTTGATATTTCTGGATTTAGCTTAACGTTCTTGTCTTGATATTTCTCAATTTAGCTTAGCGTTCTTGTCTTGATATTTCTGGATTTAGCTTAGCGTTCTTGTCTTGATATTTCTGAATTTAGCTTAGCGTTCTTGTCTTGATATTGCTGAATTTAGCTTAGCGTTCTTGTCTTGATATTTCTGGATTTAGCTTAGCGTTCTTGTCTTGATATTGCTGAATTTAGCTTAGCGTTCTTGTCTTTATATTGCTGAATTTAGCTTAGCGTTCTTGTCTTGATATTGCTGAATTTAGCTTAACGTTTTTGTCTTGGTGTTTATGGACTTGGCTTAACGTTCTTGTCATGATGTTTATGGATTTAGTTTAACGTTCTTAACTTGGCTTAACATTGTCTTGATGTTTATCTACTTGGCTTAACATTGTCTTGATGTTTATCTACTTGGCTTAACATTGTCTTGATGTTTATCTACTTGGCTTAACATTGTCTTGATGTTTATCTACTTGGCTCAACGTTCTTGTCTTGAGGTTTATGGACTTGGCTGAACATTGTCTTGATGTTTATGGACTTGGTTTAACACTCTTGTCTTGATATTTCATTTCTCATGGTATCTCTTCCTGTTACATTTAGTAGTTGGAACTGATTCAACAAAAATGGCTTTACAAGATTCAGTTCTGCTATTCCCTAGATATATAAACTATAAGAAAACTAGAAAAAGAGGGAAAGTTATATTCGATAAACTATAACAGATCATAGAATTATTACAGATCCTGAGAATGAATGAAATAGTTATGAAAGACCAAGGGTATTAGTGATATGTTCAACAGAAGACTCTATCAGAAGGAGCACTACAAGACTCTATGAGAAAAGAGGAAGGACTACAAGATTCTATCAGAAAGGAACACTACAATATTTTATCATAAAGGAGCACTACAAAATTCTATCGGAAAGGGCATTACAAGATTCTTTCTGAAAGGCGCACTACAAGAATCTATCAGAAAGGAGCAGTACAAGACTCTTTCACAAAGGAGCACTACAAGATTCTTTCACAAATGAGCACTAAAAGATTCTATAAGAAATTAGCACTACAAGATTTTATTAGAAAGGGGCACTGCAAGATTATTTCAGAAAGGAGCACTACAAGATTCTATTACAAAAAAAGGAGCAATACAAAGGAACAACGGCAAGATTCTATCAGAAAGAAACAAGATAGCTGGCAGAGACACTGGTTTACTTCTTCCGTTGGTACCCGCATTAACAGGGTAACTGGCTACTGGGGCAGGGATCGCCACACTCCACATGGTAGTGGAGCTTGATAAAGAAGTATTGCATAAGTCTATTTTTTAACTCCTTTCGCGGAATGAAGAAAAAAAAAAGCTGATATGACCCGCACCCAAGCCGACACGATGTTATGTGTTAACATCCTCACTGCATCGGCTGCAAAGAAAATCACCTTGCAGTTCCAGGGAGATTGTTGTTGAAGAAGAAGAAGAAGAAGCAGAAAAAAAGAAGAAGAAGAAGAAGAAAGGAGAAGAAGAAGAAGAAGAAGAAAGGAGTAGGAAGAGGAAGAGAAGAAGACCAAGGAGGAGGAGGAGGAAGAGGAAGAGAAGAAGAACAAGGAGAAGGAGGAGGAAAAGGAAGAAAAGAAGAACAACAAGGAGAAGGAGGAGGAAGAGGAAGAGAAGAAGAACAAAAAGAAGGAGGAGGAAGAGGAAGAGAAGAAGAACAAAGAGAAGGAGGAGGAAGAGAAGAAGAACAAGGAGGAGGAAGAGGAAGAGAATAAAAACAAGGAGAAGGAGGAGGAAGAGGAAGAGAAGAAGAACAGGGAGGGAAAGGAAGAGGAGGAAGAAGAAGAAGAGGAAGAAGAACAGGGAAGGGGAGGAAGAAGAAGAAGAAGAAGAAGATGATGATGATGATGATGATGATGATGATGATGATGATGATGAGAGTTTTAATGCAACTGCTTCTTTTCCCAAACTGGATATTTCCTACAAATGTATCTATACTTTTTTGGTGAGAATAAATGTACACTGTCTACTTGTTTCCTTGTATAACCTTCTGTCTTGTTGTTTCAGTTCTTACTATAACTGACAAGAACTAAAAGGGAGGGGGGGGGGTGTCCACGAAGACTGTGTGAGTTAAAGTAAGCTATTAATAACTAAGAAATAAGAAACTGCGGAGAAATCATTTTTTATACACGGCAGAAAAATGTGAGTTCTTCTACAGGCGTTTTGTGTCTGGGCGGTCTGTGAGCTAACGCGTCTTAAAGTAGTCTTGGGTTCTGTTCTGTTCTGTTCTGTTATTCTGATTTCTAACTCCCTTTCTTTGATGTCTAAATGGGCTTAGCCTGTGATTTTATTTATGGAAACCAGTGCTACTTATTTTAGCTTATTCTTTTCATTAAAACAAATCTTAAGATAAATCTTTCCCTACTGCATGTGTGGTTCTGATGTTTCCTAGACAGGTTATGTGAGAGTGAAGGCGTTGTCAGATTAGGCAATTATCAATTCACAGCTGATATGTTAGCGAAACCATGGCTGACCAAGACCCTGTCGCACATTTCCGTTGGTACCCGTGATAACAGGCCTAGCCTGGGTAACAGGGCAGGGATCGCCATAGTCCCCATGGTGGTGGAGTCTGCTAAAGAAGCATTGCACACCCACCCCCCCCCCTTGCATTTTAGCTGTACTCCGAGACTGAAAAAAAAACGTATCTGCCATAATTCGTTCCCACGCTGATACGATGCTGTACCTCAACACCTCCACAGCATCGGCTGCAAAGAACACCAACTCGCAGTTACAGGGAGATGACACAGGACAGGATAAGAAGACTGATCCTATCTTACCTACCAGAAGAAATAATGTGTTTATAAACTGCTTCGATGGCAAGTTTTGTCTTGACAACATTTCCTAAGTGATTTCGTGATTGGCGGTTTTTTTTTCCTTCTGGAGCCCCATTTTAAGAAAGTTAGATGTTAAGCTTGTGTAAATTCTTTGTGTTGTAGCGTCTGTGTCATAAATGAAGAGAAGATCATCGGGTACATAGTTTTCCCTGATTTTGTTTTCATATATAATGAAGATCATTCCAGTTCCCCCGTTTCTCATTTCTCTCCCCCCCCCCCCACCCAACATGTTTAAAGGTTCTGGTGTCATATTTTATCTAGGCTAGGAGCATAACATCCACAACTTATCAGTAACATATTGCCGTTATCTTCTGCCGTCGACGCTTTAAGAAAGGTCTATGATAACGTGAACAGCTAGGCTAGACATTTTAACGGTTGTCGCCCTTGAGATTAGGTATAATATGACCACGAAAGGCAATTCTTAATGACCATTCTGCGCCCCTTGTATCAATCGGCGGTGAATTCGTATCGATCGAATATTTAAAACACGACATTCGTCACATCGCTATTTCAAATCGCAACAACAACTTCTCCATTAATTTCTTGCTGCGTGTTTTGCTGTGTCGACAACATTTTCGTTTTTTGGAGTATACCGTACATGGTATGTCTTGTCCTGATCTCATTTCACTGCACCTTCCATTTACCGCCGGCTACGTTTTTTTTTTTTACGTCAAGTTCGATTACTGAAGTACTCGATACTCCTTCATTGTTTGGCCCCTTCTGTTCGTTTTGCTTCTTTCAAGGAATGTTGGGAGATGTTGGCCTTCGATATGGCGGACCTCAGTTTCTGTGAGTTCAGATTTTCCGGATAAAAGAACTGGATAGTAGGACACTAACCCACCGTTTCTCCGGACCCTGATAGTAATTGACAAGTTGTCATCTAGTTACTTTTGCATTTATTTTCTTTTATTCTACGGTTTTTTTTTAACTCTACGTTTGAATACTTAAGCGCGGGTGAAGACATTGTCAGATCTTTCTTTCTTTTTTTCTTTTTTTATTTTTAAAGGGTAAAGAATTGGGCACGCAGGCCCGTCTTACATTCTGCCCTTCATCACTCCATCTTTCATTCTTCCCATCATCATCATCATCATTAGGTGCCGTGCCGACTGGCGTTGGCTATTATGCTTCTCCAGAGTACCCGATCCTTCATGCAGGCCATCAGTTCAGTTGGTGATCTCCTCTCACACCATCCCGTCAGACTGTCCAGTATCATTTCTCTTGGTCTTCCTCTTGATCTTCTTCCTTCTATTTTTCCTGTTGTTATAATATTTTCAATGCCCCCTCTTCTCATTGCATGTCCTATGAAAGTACATTGTCTCTCTCTTATCTTTTTGACAAGATTTGTTTGTCTCTCCAGCTCTTCTTATACATTCTTCGTTAGTTATTTTTGCTGTCCAGGGGATTCGCAACATTCTTCTAATAAACCACATTTCTGCTGCTTCCAATGATTTTTATGCAGACTTGCCTATTGTCCATGATTCACTTCCATATAACAAAATAGGTTCAATATAGCATTTTAGGACTCGTTTTCTAACATTCATTGATAAGGATGTGTTAGCTAATATGTTTCTAATTCTCTGAAATGCAGTCTTTGCTTGGCCTATTCTGTTCCTAATTTCTGTTCTGCATTTCCCATCTGAAGTTATTACTGCTCCAAGGTATTTGAATTTCTGCACCTGCTTTAGAATAGTTCCGTTTAATTTTATACTGCATGCTGGTGGATTCTGTTTCTTAGATATAACCATAGTCTCTGTCTTTTTGATGTTCAAAGTAAGGCCTTTGTGTTCACTTTCTTTGGCGACTTTATCCAAGAGATTTTGCAGGTCTTGTTGGTTCTCAGCTATCAGTACTGTGTCGTCAGCATACCGAAGGTTGTTAATATTGTATCCTCCAATTTTTATGCCCGGTTCTGTGATGATCGTTCTTAAAATATTCTCACTGTACAGAGAAAAAAGATCTGGAAACAGTACACATAACTGTCGCACCCCTTGTTTTATAGGTTGATATTTTCCTGTTCTATTTTCAACTCGAATTGCTGCTTCTTGCTGCCAGTATAGATGTTTTACAATCCTCAGGTCTTTGCCGTCTATGTTGATGTCTTCAAGCATTTTAATAATTTCATTATGTTTCACCTTGTCGAATGCCTTGGTGTAATCAATGAAGCATAAGTAGAGATCTTTCTGGACTTCTAAAGCTCTTTCTGTTAGTGTTCGTAAAGCATAAATGGCATTGTGTGTTCCATTTCCTTCAACAAATCCAAACTGTTCATCTGCTATTTCCATGTTTATCTTTTTCCTTGTTCTTCCCACACACTTGATTTAGACAATCAGCGACCCATAGCTGATATGCCAGCGTCAGGGTTAGCGAACTATAGCTGACCAAGACCCTGTCCCACCTCTCCGTTGGTACCCTCAAGTAACGGGTCTAGCATGGTTAACGGGGCAGGTATCGCCATAGTCCCCATGGTGGTGGAGTCTGCTAAAGAAACACTGCACACCCCCTGCTTTTTAGCTGTAATCCGGGACTGAAAAAGTAGCCGCCAAAACCCGCTCCCACGCCGATACGATGCTGTTTCTTAACATCTCTACAGCATCGACTGCAAAGAACAACAGCTCACAGTTACAGGGAGATAGCACAAGACAAGACAAGACAAGACAAGACAAGACTAGGCAAGAGAAGAGTACTTAAGTGAAATATGTGTCTACTTCCTATTATACTGATCATGTTTACATTTTGTACTCGTTCAGTCTACTAATCCGGCTGTACCGGGTTCAAGTACCACTCCCCCCCCCCCCCTGCAAATTGGCGTTTCTTTTTCTGGTACCATCAACACCAGTAATGCCCCGAGATCCACTCAACCTCTTAAAACTGGCTACCAGAGAAATCTGGGAAGGTAAATGGGGCCAGGAGTAATACTGACGACGTGACACTTTCATATGCCGAAGGTCTTTGGAAATCGGAGCCTAACACTGTATCCCTAGTATGCAGTAATGACATGGAAACGGAGGTTTTACCTTTACCTTTTACTGTGAGTACTTACCTTTACCTTTTACTGTGTGTACTAAACCGGTAAGTGTCTGTTAAATGTTTCAGTAGGTATTCATCTGGAAGATTCTCATTCCCTTATGTTTCTAACAAGCATTCTTCTCTCCGACTCCAAGTTTGTCCACAAAATCGAGGCTTGTTAGTATTGTGCATCTTCTGATGGTTGGCTTCGAGCAACTGATTGTAAATTTTTTACATCCAGCGACTACTTTTTCCACCTATATGTAAGTTGCGGATCACAGGTTGGGCACCATTGCCTTAAAGTATGTAAGTAAATTTTGAATTCTTCTTCTTATAATCATTATCACTTATCGGGTCTATTACTCGCTGTTGGGTTTTGAAAGCGCTGTATCCTGCCGAATCTCCAATGTTCGCTTGTACTGTAAGCTGAGACTTTGCCCATGGATGGGGCATGTTCTCTGGTTGGCTGGTAACTCATTTACCAAAAACGGTGCTGAAATGGTCGTTCAGGGAAACAGGAGTAAGGGTATAGTGAGAAGAATAACTGAAAAGATGTTGAGTAACAGAGTAAGGGTATAAGGAGAAGAATAACTGAGAAGATGTTTAGTAACAGAGTAAGGGTATAAGGAGAAGAATAACTGAGAAGATGTTTAGTAACAGGGTAAGGGTATAAGGAGAAGAATAACTGAGAAGATGTTTAGTAACAGAGTAAGGGTATAAGGAGAAGAATAACTGAGAAGATGTTTAGTAACAGAGTAGAGGTATAAGGAGAAGAATAACTGAGAAGATGTTTAGTAACAGAGTAAGGGTATAAGGAGAAGAATAACTGAGAAGATGTTTAGTAACAGAGTAGGGGTATAAGGAGAAGAATAACTGAGAAGATGTTTAGTAACAGAGTAAGGGTATAAGGAGAAGAATAACTGAGAAGATGTTTAGTAACAGGGTAAGGGTATAAGGAGAAGAATAACTGAGAAGATGTTTAGTAACAGAGCAGGGATATAAGGAGAAGCATAACAAAGAAGATGTTGAGTAACAAAGGGCTCGACCTAGACAAGAGCAGACACAAAAAAAAATTGGCAAAAGACAGGAATTTGTGGAAAACGCTTGCGAAAGCCTCATGTGCCTTGTGCACCTAAAGATCCAGAGAGAGAGAAAGAGAGAGAGAGAGAAAACGCGAGAGAGAGAATTTCAAGAAGCACTGCAACGAAATCAAACACAAACCATTCTAAGGCCTACAGGAAAATGAAGGCAGAATCTTTCAAATGCATCTGCAAAGTGAAAGGAAACAACATGAGAAATACTTTCAAATACAGTTGCAAAGTGCAAGGAAACCACATGAGAAATACTTCCAAGTACATATGCAAAGTGCAAGGAAACCACATGAGAAATACTTTCAAATACAGCTGCAAAGTGCAAGAAAACCACATGAGAAATACTTTCAAATACAGCTGCAAAGTGCAAGGAAACCACATGAGAAATACTTCCAAGTACATATGCAAAGTGCAAGGAAACCACATGAGAAATACTTCCAAGTACATATGCAAAGTGCAAGGAAACCACATGAAAAATACTTCCAAGTACATATGCAAAGTGCAAGGAAACCACATGAGAAATACTTCCAAGTACATATGCAAAGTGCAAGGAAACCACATGAGAAATACTTCCAAGTACATATGCAAAGTGCAAGGAAACCACATGAGAAATACTTTCAAATACAGCTGCAAAGTGCAAGAAAACCACATGAGAAATACTTTCAAATACAGCTGCAAAGTGCAAGGAAACCACATTAGAAAAAGAAATGTGGAGGGGATGTCAAGACCAAGTGTGTAGTATAAGTAGGAACGGGGACAGATTATTAAGCCTAAGTTTGTTCTTTTTAAAATACCATTCATTCATTCATTCATTCATTCATTCATTCATTCATTCATTCATTCATTCATTCATTCATTCATTCATTCATTCATTCATTCATTTGCATGTCCCTTGAGAAACTTTACCTCCCAAACAGCACTCCTGTAGGCCTCTCGGTTGTGAGCAAGATGGCCTGCTGCTGATGCATCCGTTTGCAGATCATCAACGATGTCTTGCATCCATCTTCGCCTTGGTCTTCCTCTCTTTCTTTTTCCTATTATGTACCCTTCCAAGACAGTCTTCTCTAGATTATCATGACGTTTACTGTGTCCAAAATATTTCAGTTTTCTCTCTTTAATCCTCTTTACTAGCCAGCCTTCTTCAATATTAAGTTCTTGTAGTATGGATATATTTGTTCTCTTCTGTGTATTTTTTAAAAATACCACACGCAATAAAAAAAAGAAGAAATCCGGTCGCTTCAGAGGGTGCGCAACACCGAATAAATCTGTACCGACTGAAATACTACAATAAAATGTGAGAGAATTTCAACTGTCGGGAGTTTGTACTTTGAGTACGCAGGGAGGTTCCAACACATGGGGGGGGGGAGGGTATATGTTTTCGTTTAAGCACGAATGAGTGTGTATTTCATCTATATATATATGCAGGAAACTCTCTACCATAGAGACCGGAACAACAACACAACTCCTTCAGATCATCAGAAGAAGTACCCCCCCCTCAGACAAGTGTTTCGGCCCTTTAAACTCCTGACACTCTGGGGGGGGGGGGGTGGGCCCCTCTGGGTCATGACTCCCAGAGGTCTTGTGAGTTGTTGCTTTTTTTTTCCCGGTCCCGGGATTGAACCCGCGATCTTCCAGTTGCCGCTGCACTTTTTTTTTTTTTTTTGAAATGCGTCTTTAGCGATTTAGCTACGGAGGACTGGTATTGGTTGTGGCAAATGAAATTACTTATGTTCTCAATGCTTGTTTCGCATACTCCACAGCCAGCATGAGGCCTTTTCTGCTGTTTCTGAAAGGCTTCTCAATGCCCTTGCTCTTGCTTGTCCCTTTATGCCCAGTTGCTTACATAGGTCATATGCTGAAAACATATATATATATGGACATGCAAGCTATAGTGCTGCTCCCTCCAGTGAATCCCTATCCACTCAGGTAGAGTGTTGATAGATAAATGACATATGAATAATCATAGTTTCTTGTATAATATACATGTTCCATGTAAATCTGAAGTGTTGTTAATATGCATTGAGTGTTTATGTATGCACATGATACTTATGTATCATGTGAACTTCATGTTTAAGCATTCTGTTATATTTTCTTTCCAATAGCTGTCTTTGTTTACAATCAGACAATTAATCGTTAAGGAAAATAGACTGAAATCACATATGGGGCGATTTCGTTATAGTCATACTAACGCCATAATATGTAGGAGATGTTAACTGATTTCAGGCATTCCATGTTTATGCTTTGTACTTTATGAAAGAATCTAAAAATATTGAAGAAATGGATAAAAGGTTGATTTTGTTGTTCATATTATAAATTGATGATCTTTTTGACGGAAAAATCTATATTTTATGTTTTCCCTTTGTAACTGTTTGTGATGTGAAGACAATGGATGAGAGATGGGAATAAAGTTAGATACAGATGACAGGCTAGACATAATATGGTTAAGGACCATGTAAGAACATTCAACAATCTATCTCTTGTACCTTAAAATAAAAAAAATGTAAATAATAAAACATTATTTATTTATTATTTGTATCTTATTTATTCCTACAAGCGGACACGAGAAGAGATTTTGTCTATATTTGAGATTTCATGAAGTTCTGAAGTGTCTGACAAGGGAAGAAAGTAATAGCTTAAGAACCAAACAGTTAAAATGTTTTTTTTCTCTTCCAACTGGTAAACAGAAAAGAGCAAATCGCCATATTCCGTCTCAGTATAAGACACGCCGGGCTCCGAGCTCACATGAATACAAAGTTTAAGCCTTTCAGTTCTCCTTTTTTGTGTATGTGCCCAGGCAACTCAGATTGTAAAACACATCCTCCAAAACTGCTTAACCTATGAAACATTATGACGCACCTACTGCCCCACTGGGACCCCTCCCCCCTCTCCCCAGTCAAGAAGATAAGCTATATGGTTCTAAATGAGGTATACAAATAACCAAATTTATCCAAGAGAGACTTAATTACTTTGCACATATTAAACGCCATGAGTATTTAGAGAAGACAGTCTTGGAAGGGTTACGTAATGGGAAAACGAAAGAGAAGAAGACCAAGGCGAAGATGGCTTGCAAGACATCGTTGATGATCTGCGAATGGACGCATCAGCAGCAGGGCATCTTGCTTACAACCGAGAGGCCTACAGGAGTACAGTTAGGGAGGCAAAGTATCGCAAGAGACGTGCAAATAACTGAGTGATTAATCCAAGAGAGAACTGCAGATATAGAAAGTAAGAAGACTACAACATTAAGAGGCCATGTTCAGTAATGAAAAGCATTCTTAGGAGGGGGAAGGAGAATGTGAAATAATAACGAGGACGATAATGACATGGAAAGACGGACAACATAAAGAGATGAACTTTGTGCAGTTTGGCTGGGGTCCACTGTGAAAGAAAGAGACAGAGCAAGTTTGCTTCCAAATTTCTGTGGGTAGGTGCAGCACAAGGTGATGATGTTCATGCATGCCCCTATCTACATTGAGGACCGATGATGCTGACGATGCTTAGGACACATCTGTCCAACCATGTCTTACCACAGTATTTCAAATCATGCTCTCGTTCTCTTCTTTGCTGTGATATTTCTGAGTCTTTGATGACCCACTGAGCCCTGCGAGGGAAACACTGATCAAGACCCTGGAATCATAACATTCTTCTTCTTTTTTTCTGTATCATATTTCCGAAATATGTGCGTAGATAGTGGTGGCGCACCGTTTCTGTGGCTATTTTTCTTGGGGCAAGTAAATTTTTAATATGAAGGATATCTGCTAAATTTGAGATACTTGTTTTGTGCGATGTGCTCCAAAAGAAATGAATTGTTGAAGATTTAATTATACAACAAGAAAATAAGATCCTAGACGAGTGGAAGAATTAAATTCTGGGCTTGGGTGAGACAGAAAACCACACGGGCCTGAGAACAGGCCTCACTCATCGCAGCCTCAATGGTTTGGTAATCAGTTCGTCACGGTCCATATACAAGGTATATATGATAACTGTACTTTTGTACCACTACAATATTTGCACAGGCTGTGTACATTATCATCGCAAGATAACACATGTAACATACTCATTTGCCTTAGAACTGGCTCGCACCACAGGGCGATAAAATTACCTATTCAAGTGCTCTTCAATGACCTACATCGGGACCTCTTATACAGGCGTTGATATAACAGCAGAACGCCCCTCTGTTTTAGACCTTACATGGATCCGTAGAAGACACCATCTCAGCTACGACCCGACCAGCTCGGCAGATGGAGGAACTCTACCAGCAGAAGCGCCAAAAGAAGGAGTACTCTGATCGTGTTTTCTAGAGCCGGGGGGACTACTTTCAAGCGGAAAAATAATTGGAAGGTGTTAAAACTTTTCGTAGTTGTTTTCGTCTAATATTTTAACGGCAGTGTTAAATGTTTTAAAATGCCTTTGTTAACATAGAGCAAAAAGTTAATAAAACGTGCATCTATTATTAAACCATAACCAATCATTTTCCTTGTTTTCGTTTTCATAGACGCTCCGACTTTTACAAGAGAACAACATTTCTTGTTTTGAAACAAATACAACAATATTTTGTCCTACAGATGTCTATTTTATTATGTTAATTAAATCACACAAGTACAATCTCTTCTGAACTAATGCAATATTCAAAACAATTTCCTGAAAATTCCTGGAAAATGACTGAATGATCTCAGAGTTCCTGACAGAAAGCTGCACTATTTTGAGAAGCGTAGCAATACACTCCACCGTCTTCGGACGGCTCAAGCTGAACAGAGCGTTAACCATAGACGGATTTCCGAAAACAGGAAAAACATTTTTATTTCACTGTCGTTCAGATTCAGATCCAAAGAGTTAAACTGAAGATTGAAAAGTATTTCAAAGCGATCCAAGACCGATTAGGAAGAATCGATGTTCAGAGAGTTAAATTAAATAATGGAATGTATTTTTATACAGCGAAAATAAACCAGAAACCAAAGTTGAATACATTTTTTTTCTCTTTTATTTGAATTTCAGTGAAGGTTTCATCAAGGAGTCCTTCAAGAGAGACGGTGGTGGAGCTTCATTTCTACTAGTGGCATCCAACAAAATAGCCTCCCAGCCCTAACTTATACGGAAGTTCGATTTGGTTCAAAGTTTAAAGATTTGGTTCTCGTGAGCATTCCCGTTATAGGCTGACTTCTTGAAGTTCTGAATCAGTAAATAACAAAAAGTTATCTTTATTGTTTGCAGTTTATTCAGTCTTACGTGATAGTTCAGCAGGTGACTGTTACAATGTGAAGTTACTGCCAGATAATATCACTGCGGAAATAAAGTTATTGTTACATAATGTTGCTCATAAAAACGGATGTATTGCTGGATGTAGCTACTGGTAAAGAATAAAGACTGTCTTTGAAAAGTAGCTTCCTAGAGAGTTACACTTGAAATAAAGTTACTACTTGATAAAGTTGCTTGCAGTATAAAGTTATTGTTAGATAGATTCTGTGCTAGAAGAAAACAACTTGCTGTACAAAGTTAACGTTAAAATTTTAAAAAAAAACAATATTGCTAGATAAAGTTGGTCCTGTTGATAAACACGTTTAAGATACCGCCCATCTGGCCAGGTCTGTCGAACCAGGCTTGATTAGAGAGGTCACTTACTTAAGAAGGCGGAGGTTAAAGGTGGACTTCACCTCTCCATTCAGATTCACTCTTCGACAAAGGGCGCCTCGCAATCAAGCCCCTATTCATTATCAACTTCCCAGTTTTGTTAAAAAGCACATCGACATGGTGGTCACAAACAGCCTTTTGTGCCCAACCGTTCAGATAAAGGAGGAGTTAGAGAGCGACACCGACACGGTCGAATCACAGACAGACCACAGCTCTTGTCCATCCTCCCCAACTCCGCCCGGGCCGGTGTCCCCTGAATACCCGGTCGTACCTATGGACACGGTCATCCTGGTGGCCAAGTCGAAGGACGGAAGTAAGAATTCCCTCGTGTTCAGGAGTCTTCTTAGACAGCGAGGATCGCCGGGAAGAGTGGAGAAAATTAGGATAATCAAATCATCGTAAGTACAGACTTTGTTACGCTTACTTGTTGACATGTGATGTAGCTAGCGTTACAACCATAGGCAGATGTAGCTAGCGTTACAACCATAGGCAGATGTAGCTAGTGTTACAACCATAGGCAGATGTAGCTAGCGTTACAACCATAGGCAGATGTAGCTAGCGTTACAACCATAGGCAGATGTAGCTAGTGTTACAACCATAGGCAGATGTAGCTAGTGTTACAACCATAGGCAGATGTAGCTAGCGTTACAACCATAGGCAGATGTAGCTAGTGTTACAACCATAGGCAGATGTAGCTAGTGTTACAACCATAGGCAGATGTAGCTAGTGCTGCCTTCGTTTTATTCTTCTTATGACAGTTTCTTTTTTTTTCCCTCTTCTGGCTGCTTCAGCTGTTAAGTCCTCTGCTTTTATGTCCATTTTCAACAGTAATGACCATAGGAGATGATCTTTAACCGTGAGCCTTGATTATTCAACAGGGGGCCCTTAGCAAGGCTTCAGGCCTAACATCATTTTATTTAAAGTACACGGGAAATATATTTATACACATCTTCTTCTTCTTCTGCGTTCGAGATTGTTGGTCACATCAGATCCTGATCCCTGTGGACATGGCAAAAGCCCGCAGTCCTCTCCAGATCCTGGTAGGAGCCCCAAAGCTTCTGCCCCAAGCTTGTGTTCTCTGGCCATGTCTCAAGCTTGAGGTCTGCATGGTTTGGCCACTCTTGAAGGATATTCTGGAGTATACACGTCTAATACAGTTCAAGAATTGCAGAAGTCAGAACTCCTTTATAAATACAGCTTTTAAGGCTTTCATATTCTTTGCTAAAGATTTATAGACAAAGCGTTCTTCTTCTTCTTCTTCTTCTTCTTTGAGCAGGTGCTGAATCCAACAGCTTTCAGAGCCTCGAGTCTCACTACTACAGACGAGACACGCCTCCATTCCCCTCTGTTCTTGATCGTTTCTTGTCAATTGTCGATTCCAACAGCGCATACATCTTCTTTCAGGTTGTCTCGCCATGGTTGTCTAAGGCTACCTCTTGGCCTGTCCCCTTTCATCACCTCTGTATAGGCCATCTTTGTTTATCTATCCTCCTCCATTCTTTCTAAATGCCCGACCCACTTCAGTCTGTTGTTTTTCCATAATGGCTGTTATAAGCGGAGAGTTAAACAATGTGTAGACTTTTGTCTGACGACTCGAATAAGTTTAATTACTGACAGTTAATTTATTCAGGTTATTTACATGTTTAAATCCCCGGCATACAGTTGTAACTTCTAATCTGGAACACGAGAGAAAGAGAGAGAGGGAGAGAGAGAGAGAAAGAAGGCTTTTAACATCTAAATCCGGGGCTTTTTAATCGGGTATATCCATAATCCTTGTGAGGGGTTGGGGAGGGGGGGGGGGGGAGCTATTGAAACCAAATGGTTTTGGGTTGGGACTCGATCTCTGGACGTTTTCGGTCTCTGAAAAAGTGTTCTTAGATTAGAATTCTTTAGAGTCCCAGCCCCCATCCCCCGGCTGTTCTGCTCCTAGCAGTACGTATGTAAAGCGCAGCCAAGCTAGCGATGTCTTGTGTTGTCAAAGTGACGGCTGGTAGGACTGGTTACGGTCACGATGTCCAAGTCTGGATAAGAGAATATGGGGACAGTTTTGGCAGCCCATGGAGGATAATGGGATATTCTGGGAATTCCATAGAGGGTTTGGAGGACATTTTTTGGCAGTCTGTAAGGAGTATGGGGACATTTCTGGTAATCTGTAGGGAGTATGGGGACATTTTGAGCAATACGTAAGATATATGGGGACATTCCGAGCAATACATAAGATACATAGGGACATTTTGTGCACCCCATACCTTAAAATGGTCAAGAACCCCTATACTAAATAAATCAGATTGACTAAATACAGCTTGCGAATAAGCTGAATTTATACAGCGTATGAAATGGCTACATTCTACCTCTCTTTCCTGATATTCAGGCCACATTTTATTCAACTATTTACTATGTATTTATTCAACAGTTAATTCAACTGATAATATTGCAAAATCCTGTCCCACGTTAGATCTTAAGAAATTCTTAATTAAACTTCTTTCTGAAAGGCCGCTTTACCTAATACAAACGTCATAGGAACTGATACAAGAAATTGCATGTAGGGTACATTTAGCATTAACCCTTAACGTACCAAACAGTTGCGTAATCCACGAATATTCCTTCTACTTCCAAAAAAAAACAAAAAACAAAAGGAAAAGAAGCCATACTTGTTTTGTGGGTTTTTTTTTTACATATATTTACATATATTTATTTACAAAATCGTGTGGCTATAGATAGATAGATAGATAGATAGATAGATAGACAGATAGATAGACAGATAGACAGACAGACAGACAGACAGATAGATAGATAGATAGATAGATAGACAGACAGACAGACAGACAGATAGATAGATAGATAGATAGATAGATAGATAGATAGATAGATAGATAGATAGATAGATAGATAGATAGATAGATAGATAGATAGATAGATAGATAGATAGATAGATAGATAGATAGATAGATAGATAGATAGACAGACAGATAGACAGACAGATAGACGGACGGACGATGGATGATGGACGGATAGAAAGACAGACAGAGAGACAGGTATCATTAAAGCTATGTAAACGGTTTATCGTAGGACCTGCCGCTAGCTGAAGTTGAGGTTCGGCAGTTTTACAGAAAAACAAAAAACAACTTAATGGAGAGAATCACTGGTCTCACGATCTTCTGTTTCTTCAAACTTTACCAAGACTCTGTTATTTGCAAAACTTCTTACATTCACCCCGCGTTCATAAACACATCACTTCTGCCGTGAAGTTTTCAGACTGAAATTTCTGCACGTAACTGAGAAAATGGGTGTCTGAGTGGCGAAGTGGTTAGTGCACTGGTCTCTCATGGCGAAGGTCGGGGGTTCGAATCCGGCCGGCGGCACCCCAGTCACCCAGCTGTAGAAATGGGTACCCGACTTCTTCTGGAGTTGCAGAAGTAAAAGGCAGCCAGGCGTGATACTGACCATATCACCCTCTAGTGTGCTGACAGGTCAAGGAAAATATGGGCACTAACACCATATCCCTATGTGCCTCTAAGGAATGACAGGGTTACCTTTACTTTACTTTTTTAACTGAGAAAATATGAGTTTAATTTCATTAAGTTTGTGTTTCGTGGGAAACGCTATCTTGCAAATGAGTGGTCATTCAATGAGTAATTCATTTCCTGAAAACAAAACGTTTTTTTTTTTATTTTGAGAAGAAATATTTAAGCAGTTAAATAATTAAATTATCCTAGAGTTTTTAACGTTGTTATTGTTCATCAGGTGGCGTGTCCTTTCCAGAACGTTGTCCTTCTCATTGTCTCCCTGGATGCAATACGGTCTTGTGCAAGTTGACCAGCGTCTTGCAATGACACGTACAAAGATTTTCCCGTGACGTCCTGAGTCCATCTCCGGCCAGATCTCTCCTTTTTCCTATCACCGGGCACCATGCCTGTGCTTTCACCCTCTCTAAACCGTTATCTTCTATCAACCTCTCTAAACCATTATCTTCTATCAACCTATCTAAACCGTTATCCTCTATCAATCTCTCCAAATCATTATCTTCTATCAATCTCTCTAAACCGTTATCTTCTATCAACTTCTCCAAACCATAACCTTCTATCAACCTCTCCAAACCGTTATCTTCTATCAACTTCTCCAAACCATTATCTTCTATCAACCTTTCAAAACCATTATCTTCTATCAACCTCTCCAAACCATTATCTTATATCAATCTCTCCAAACCATTATCTTCTATCAATCTCTCCAAACCATTATCTTCTATCAATCTCTCCAAACCATTATCTTCTATCAATCTCTCCAAACCGTTATCTTCTATCAACCTCTCTAAAACATTATCTTATATCAATCTCTCCAAACCGTTATCTTCTATCAATCTCTCCAAACCGTTATCTTCTATCAACTTCTCCAAACCATTATCTTCTATCAATCTCTCCAAACCATTATCTTCTATCAATCTCTCCGAACTGTTATCTTCTATCAACCTCTCCAAACTAGTATCTTCTATCAATCTCTCCAAACCATTATCTTCTATCAACTTCTCCAAACTATTATCTTCTATCAACCTCTCTAAACCATTATCTTCTATCAACCTCTCCAAACTGTATTCTTTTAATAACTTCTCCAAACTGTTATCTTCTATCAACCTCTTCAAACCGGTGTCTTCTATCAATCTCTCCAAACCTTTATCTTCTATCAACCTTTCCAAACCATTATCTTCCATCAGTCTCTCCAAACCGTTATCTTCTATCAATCTCTCCAAACCGTTATCTTCTAATAACCTTTTCAAACCGTTATCTTCTATCAATCTCTCCAAACCGCTCACTTCTAATAACCTCTCCAAACCGTTATCTTCTATCACCCTTTCCAAACCGTTATCTTCTATCAACCTCTTGAAATCATTATCTTCTATCAACTTCTCCAAACCGTTATCTTCTATTAACCTCTCCAAACCATTATCTTCTGTCAGCCTCTCCAAACAGTTATCGTCTATCAACCTCTCCAAATCATTATCTTCTGTCAACCTCTCCAAACCATGTGTGTCTCTTGTTGTGGCCTAAGTATCTCAACGTTCTAGTCTTTTATACCGCTAAAGAGCCAGTTTTCTACGACATCAAATCCCATCAATATCTCTTTTATTTGCTTTTCTTTCTATCCATGATATTCTAAGTGCCCTTCTATAACATTTCATTCCAAATGTTGTTATACCCTTTTCTAGTGATTTGTTCAGTGTCCATGTTTGGCATCCGTACGTTGTCACTGAGAATATGTAAGCTCTTAGTAAACATAAGTCTGCTTTCTTGTTGGTACTTTCCCGCATACATTTCATTTGGCGTTAGTTTCTGTGACGCAACTGTTAGTCTTCTTTTTAAGCTCCACCATGCAGCCACCATCAGTGGTGATGACTGAAACTAGACACTTGAGTCTGTTTACATTTTCCAGCACTTCATGGTCCACTGTAACATTTTTTGGCCTTTGCTTCTGGTTTTATCAATTGTCATTATCATACTACTGTTAAATAATTTTATTTTGAAGTATATTTTTATTATTTTGGACTTAAATTAGACATTAGACAATTGCAGCGTCTTATGTCTAGCTTTATTCAACTGTTAAAACACTTAAACCTGTGTCAGGTTAGAAATGTCTTCATTCGTAGTCTCCATTTGAGTCTCTAAAATATGTATTTAAATGTGTTTCTAGTTTGTTAACAATGGCTGTTACCTCTGATATAATCACTTTTGTATCCACCCTCCCCTTTTTCACCAAAAAAAAAAAACCCGCCTACATCCTACCTAACGGCGAGGATGAGATTTCATTCCTCTTAATCATATAATTACCATATAGAAATGTGCTAACTATCTAAACAAGGATGTAATTAGAACTCGCAGGTTTGCGACATCGAGAATTCGTTGACTGGGTTTAGGAAAGATTCACTGCGATTCGCCTTGTGTACTACGTTGGTTCTATATAAACGTCACAGGTCCTGATCTTTCCTTTTCAACCAAGACTGCCCGTGAATCTTGCCCTAAATATTAAACAAGACATACTGCTCTTAGATCCTGCCCGATATATTACACAAATCAATCTGTCACTGAATCCTTCCCTATATATAAAACAACCCAGTCTTCCCCTGATTCCTGTCCTACATATTAAATCATAACCCAGAGAGAATTTTCACCAATATACGTTCTTATATATTCTACATTCCTTCCTTTGGGCTTGAAATTTCTTCCATTGGGAATCACATGCCTTTCCATTGAGAATCAGTGATGTAAAGCTAAACTGCATTTGATCTGTTGAAAATAGCGCCCGTCTTATTAATTTAGAATCGAGTAGGAAGTTTTCTTTCAGTAGATAAACTCCCGTCTATAACTTCAAGGACGTTACTTTTGTCTTTGTGACGTTATTTTAGCCAATGATCTGTACGCTGCTTCATCTCCTTGTCTATCTTGAGTCACATTTTGGACAGTTCAGTCCAGTGGTTTCCAAAACTGGAGATGGGAAGAGATCCCGCGGGATGGTGATGAAATATGGAACAGAATGGGGCACCCGTTTCGACTGAGCGATAAATGTTTCTTGGGGCTGATAAAGATGTTGTCCGCAAATTAAGCGGGTACCAGTCCGAAAGTTTGGGAACCACCGGACTAGGCCACTGATTCCCAGTCTAAAGACTAGAAGTCGCAAAGGAGTATAGGAAGCTTGGGATAGCGAATGTGGATTATGTAGATTAGCATAGCAAGTGTGGATTATGTAGATTGGCATGGTAAAATGCAGATTATGTAGACTGCCATACCAAATGTAGACTACATAGATCAGCATGGGAAAGTAGATTATGCAGAATACATGGAATATGCAGAGGGGTTCAGGCAGGGGAGTTTAGGAGCTATCTTAACGAATTATCGCATGGCTCAGGAAACTGCTACCTGAACAATGTTGAAAACCGCTGGTCCAGGCAGCTACCTCGTATGCATAAACACAGAAGGAACAAAACAACTAACTGTAACAATCCTAAACAGCCTTCTACGAACATTCAGTTCATTTTAATGGAAATATTTCTCGGGTTTTTTCTCTTATTCTGCGCTCTGTTTTCTGTCTGTAAAGCCGTTCTTTTCTTCTCACGTTCAAGTTCAAGATAGTTTTAGATAAATTACCAAAGATAAATTACCGAAGATAAATTACCCAAGTCCTTTACGGGGCATATTCTGTCCTTGGGAATTTGCCCTTTATTAAAGTGACTAACTGCCCCCCTCCCCACACTCTCTTTCTCTCAAGGTCCCTACTTTCAGGTTTGTTAGGGTTTGTTAGGGTTAGGATGTTTGTTATGTAGTTGATTGTCATTGTTAGGACAAAAAGGTTAAGTTTATTACGTAGTGTTGTAAGTTTGATTGTCCTTTTTAGGACAAAATGTGATTCTTGGTTGGAAGGTTGAGTATGGAGTTTTTCGGTACATATGAGGTTAGTATGTTTTTGATGTTGCATGTTAGTCTGAGGGTCCCATGTCGATGTTAATCGCCCAGACCATTTTTCTATTCTCATTGTAAACGTTTCCATCAAGTTTACACTTCACATCAGTGCAACACACATCTAACAAATGGGTTTTCAGCATTAAACATTTTGGAATTGTGTCTGATGAATCCTGTGATTATTGGACTCATGTTAAGTGTCAAACTGTGGTGTAGAGTTTGTTGATTTACACGTAATTGGTCTTGTCGTGTATTGATGAGTAGTTGAGTTATTGTTACCTGGGTTGTCTTGTTACACAGTGTATATCATTGTAACGTCTGTGGAGTCTCTGAGCCTAATGCTCATGTTAATGTAATAGTACACAGTACAAGAAGGAAGAATCTTGTAATAGTTATCGTGTCGCTATTTTAGTAGTGACCGGGACTCTGTTTTAGCAGGTTACCATGCTCTTCTATAGACCCTCGATCCCTTGTGCATCTCAACAGGCTTGTCATTGAGCATTTCATATACCGGGACGCCAAACCATCAAACATCTTCTTTCTCTGTCTACCTCTGCCTCTTCTACCTTCCATCTTCCCTGTTTCCATTAGGTGCTCTAGCCCGTCTCTCCTCCAGACATGCTCCATAAATCTGACTGGTCCCCTATTATATGGTATTTTAAGAATTTGCCCAAGAAAATGCATTACTTCAATCGTTGTATCTAAATGTCCACTATTTTAAAACACGTGTCCCTTATTGTCCCGTATTCTCATTTTTGGTTGCTGCATGTTCGGAAATACCCTGAATTTTTTAAACGAAATTATCTGAGTGGAGATGTTGCTGTTATTGAAGAAAAATTCCCTCTAAAGGGATTGATTGATTGACTGATTGATTGATATTTTTTTCAAAAGGGTTAAGAATTGTTCACGCAGGCCCGTCTGACATTCTGCCCTGTATCATACAACATTCACTCTGTTTCAGACATTCTACAAATATGCTTCTCATATAACAAACATAATTAACAATAAAGTAACTACATACATATAAAAATGACTACAAGCACATAAAAAGGACTAACTACATATACATATAAATGAGATACAACAAGTAGGCTCTATTGGCACATTTTTGTAAGTGAAGTTATAAACCTAATCTACTGAATAAATTTTGGGGTTATAAATTTAAGCTGAACTCAACCCCCCCCCCCCCCCCAACCGAACCGCTTAATTGAAAGTCTTCTAAGAAAAGTTGGCCAAGCTACCTTTCCTTCAGGGCTATTGTCACCGTAATCCTCACCATTATGGTCCTTTGTTGGTATTTGCTGGATTATTGTTGTTATACTTTTTCGTGTTCAGTTCTTAAAGGCCCCCGGGGGGGGGGGGGGGTTGAAAGCTAAGAAGGGCATGTACGTGGCTTTAGCTCCCCTGACCCTATGGCTTGTACCAACATGAAAGATATGTATGGGCCATTAATGCTGTCAGCTCTTGCGAAGTTTTCATCATTTGTTTGGCATTGTTCACTTCAATGTACGGCTCATTACGTGCTTTACCGAAGATGTGTTGCCACCCAGTCCAAAACAATCAGGTAGTCGCCCTTTACGTCTTGTCCTAGAAGAAGCAATAAGGCTTTCATTATTTCTTCCCAGACTGCGGCCAGCGTTAAAACCATACAAGATGTAGAACAAATACAGCTCGTTAGTGTTTCTCCGTACTTTTAAGCTGACTGCCATTTTACTTTCAGCGATTCTGCTCTTGATGAGCTGTGAATAGCTGTTGCCATGAAATGGGTTGCCAACTCCGGCAAGGGGCCCGATTGTACTTCCCTGCACTAGAAGTTGTATGGCAGTTCTGAAAACCCAGAGATTCTCAGTGTTAAGTGCATCAATAAATATAACACTTCTGATGTAGGCCCTTTTTTCACATCAATATTAATTTTAAAAAGGTCACAAAGAGGTCTTGCTATTCGGCTCTTCACATTCAGTTTCATCAATAAAGTTTAGGGAAAGTGATACTTTTATGACTGAAAAGTGACAGTAACCGAATAATTTGACAAGAAGAATGTCACAGAAAGCAGCGGTCGAGATTAGGATAATCTGACATGTCATCTTTAGAAACAGAAACAACCTTGGACATTGTTTGTAACAATAACATTCCCAGACCTTCCTTAGACTGGAATTTCCCGCTTTCGTTGCGCTTCCCCATTCAGTGTCCTTCACCTTGACTTGCTGTTTACTATAATGGAACTTGAAATAATAAGTGTGACGACTTATTGTTCAGGCACAATATCGTGCGTTATAGTTTCGTAACACCCTTGTCAGATATGCCCAACACCCTGACTTAAAGTTTATGCACTTTATTACAAATATTATTGTGCAGTCCGGTTGTTTTGCGCGGTTTCTAATGAGGCAACAAAGCTGGAACTTTGACAAATTGTGCAAGTATCGTAGACCAGCAAGATGCAGTAGTACAAATTACCTCTGTCAGCCGGCACTATTTTTATAACCATCAGTAGCTTTCATAGCATTTGTTATTACCACAGAACTTTCCTTTGTCTGGGTCGCTAGAACTTCTTGCCTCTTTCTGCCGGTGGCCATAAATGTGGCTTTGTGAACAAACAAACAAACAAACAAAATAATTATTAAGTAGTATAATTAAGTCCATATGGTTTTCTTGTGTTTATTTTTAGATACAAAGTTGCTACTAGATGAGATAAATATAGAAAATGTGTCATTTCAGGTAAACAAAACATGGCAGCTGTGTTATAAATAAGTGTGTGTGTGTGTGTATACGTGCGTGCGTGCGTGCGTGTATGTATATGTGTGTGTAAGAGAGAGAAAGAGAGAGTGAGAGAGATGGGGAGAGAGTTTGATCTGGTAGATATAGTTTAAATGTATTTTATATACGGCGCCATGTGCTATAAATTGGCGCAACGAGGATAGCACGTATATCGAAACTGCTTAAACTAAAAGACATTTTTAAAAGCCGATGAGAGGAACTGGTCTATAATGTTTGAAGCAAACATTTCGCAGAGACTTAATTTGGGCATTTAAAATACGTTTTAAGTCACGTGCATCTGTAACACAGTCCCTTGTAATTAAGGTATCATTGTATTATTATTATTATTACTATTTTTTTTTTTTTTTGTTGTGGTTCTGTCTGTTCCTCTCCATAGATTCTTTAGTTGTTTTACTTTCTGGAGAGCGATAGATGTCCTACTTTTACTTTCCCTCATTGTATCTCCATTATTAGTTAGTAGTGATCCAAGATATTCAAAACTGTCAATTTCTTCCAGTTTTTCCTCATTGATACATATTTCAGCTGCCTTGTTTGTTTTGTCAGTTGTCATCAGTTTAGTTTTCTTCGCATTAAGATAGAGATAGAATCACAAAAATAAGATTTTGAAGGGCATGCATCTTTCCCATGGCAACATATGCCTGTGAGACCTGGACACTTAACAAAACAGCTGAGAAACACATACATGCCTTTGAATGTAAATGCTACAGAGAAGTTCTCCAAATATCATGGACACAAAAAAGAACAAATATATCCATACTTCAAGAACTTAATATTGAAGAATGCTGGCTAATAAAGATGATTAACACACAGAAAACTTAAATATTTTGGACACATTACACGCCATGATAATCTAGAGAAAACCGTCATTTGAAGGATACATAGTGGGAAAAAGAAAGAGAGGAAGACCAAGGCGAAGATGGCTGCAAGACATCGTAGATGATCTGCAAATGGATGCATCAGCGGCAGGCCATCTTGCTCACAACCGAGAGGCCTACAAGAGTGCTGTTTGGGAGGCAAAGTTCCGCAAGGGACATGCAAATGAATGAATGAATTATTATTATTATTAATGTTAGTCGGAACTTATAACAAAGAAAGCGCTCTAAGAAAGAATAAGAGACCATACAGGATTTTCGAATGTAGGGAAGGATTGAAAGGAGGGAAGGGGGTGGCGAAGCGCACGAGGAAGGCGCTCCCAGGGTAAAGGGTTCATAATAATATGACAACAAACCCAGGATGACGCCGAAAAAGCCTGGACACTCAGTGCTAGAAGAATGGAAATACTAGAGCCCAGACGCCATATTAATTCCTCGCGAGCCTACAGGTATTGATACATCTTGCACCGTAAGAAAGAAATCTTGGACCGTAAGAAAGAAATCTTGCACCGTAAGAAAGAAATCTTGCACCGTAAGAAAGAACATCTTATTGGCAGAAATGCAGATGAAGCCACTGACATCAATTACTGAGGAAGGACACTGGCGATGTTTGGGACGTGTGCTCCGGGTGACTGACGACCCGCTACCAAAAATGGACACCACAGGGGAACAGAAGTAAGGGTAGACCAAAAGAAATGAAAGGACCACTTTTCTAAACTAACCCAGTTTTACCAAAAAATTATAGAGTAATTTCTTTCCAATGAAACCTAATACAGATCCAGTTTCTGTGCGCCAAAATTTCCTCATCAGAATTTATTCTAGCAAAACTTGGAAACTAATTCCAGGGTGAAAGAGTTAACTCTGCTGGTGGCAGCGTCACGGCGCGTATACACTGTCTCCTGTTTTCAAATGGATGGTTCCTTTGTTTGTTTAATAGACCACTTTATTCGACATTTTAGTCGGGGTTATATATTTGTCGCTACATTAACGAAAGCCGCGATGATCATTCATTCATTAGCATGTCCCTTACGAAACTTTGCCTCCCTAACAGGTCTCCTGTAGGCCTCTCGGTTGTAATCTGATGCATCCATTTGCAGATCATCAGCGATGTCTTGCAGCCATCTTCGCCTTGGTCTTCCTCTCATTCTGTTTCACATTATGTACACTTCCAAGACGGTCTTCTCTAGACTATCATGGCGTGTAATGTGTCCAAAATATTTAGGTTTTCTCTGTTTAATCATCTTTACTAGCCAGCCTTCTTCAATATTAAGTTCCTGTAGTATGGATATATTTATTCTTTTTTTGTGTCCACGATATTTGATGAAATCTTCTGTAGCATTTACATTCAAAGGCATTTATGTGTTTCTCAGCTGTTTTGTTAAGTGTCCAGGTCTCACAGGCATATGCTGCAATGGGAAAGATGCATGCCCTTAAAAATCTTATTTTTGTAGTTCTGTCTGCTCCTCTCCATAGATTCTTTAGTTGTTTTACTTTCTGAAGAGCGATAGATGTCCTACTTCTAATTTCCCTCATTGTATCTCCATTATTAGTTAGTAGTGATCCAAGATATTCAAAACTCTCCACTTCTTCCAATTTTTCCTCATTGATACATATTTCAGCTGCCTTATTTGTTTTGTCAGTTGTCATCAATTCAGTTTTCTTCGCATTAAGATAGAGGTTTTGCTCTTCACTATTCTTACGGACTGACATAATTAGCTTTTCAATTCCTTTTTGTGTTGTGGACAGTAATACTGTGTCATCTGCATATCTAATCTCTGGTGTCTCATAACCTCCAATTGTTATGGCATCGTAATATTCTTTGTCTACATCTTCTCTAACATTCCTCATTATATTTTCAGTATACACATTAAATAAGTAAGGCGATAATACACACCCCTGACGGACCCCTTGTTTTATATCAAACCAAGTTGTTGTTTCACCATTTATTCTTACTGCTTCCTGTTGGTCTTGATATAGCAGTGATGTTAATTGTATCAAATGTATTGGAAATCCGATTCTTTCCATTATTTCCCAAAGCTGCGCTGATCGAAACTGCGTATATCGAGATTTATCTGTATCTCAGCGTTTACCTCTTCAGTTTTTCTAAGCCCGTACGTCTGTAATTTTAACATTTATAGTAGCTTTTTTTCTTGTATGCCTATAACTTTACATGTTTCAGCACTATAACTTTCCCTCTTGTACTTCTGTAACTTTAGATTTTGTAGTATTGTAACTTTCCTTCTTGTACGTTTGTAACTTTACATTTTGTAGCACTCTCTCTCTCTTGTTTACCAGTAACTTTTCATTTTGTAACACTGTAACTTTCCCTCTTGTACTCCTCTAACCTTCCTCTTTGTAGCACTATAACTTTCCCTCTTGTACGCCTCTAACTTTCCAGAGGGAAAGGGCAGGGCGGAGTGCAATGACCTGTGAGCTATCTCTTCATATCATTCCTTATTTTCATCTTCTCTGCGCCTCACCCCGCCCCTTCCCAGCTCGCCAATACAAAATGTATCTGCTTTCAGCACAACAATAACAGCACTTATTAACAAAAAGATAACACATGTGAACTGCGTAAACAAGCGAGGATAGTTTTTTTATGGCGTGTTCTATGTGGTAAAGCAGACGCGATTTAATTTGTAAAAACAATATGTCTGTCCTTGGTGTTATACGATTCTTCTTCTTCTTCTTCTTCTTCTTATTATTATTATTATTGTGAAGCAAACTAAGCGTGCTTTATTGTTCTTGTTATTTTTCTTGTTACTGCTTTGTTAACAAACACTTTTTCTTTCCCTTAAAAATATGCGTTCATTCGTTGTTTTTTTTCCACTAAATAAATTTATTTTTGTTCCCCAGTCGTCTTTCCGAGCTGTGTTTTGCTTTAACCCAGCAGACGGTTGCTATGCTAGCGTTAATGGCGGACAATGCTGGAAAAAAAAGCTGAGCACGTGGCGCCTGTTCTCACGTGGCTAAGAAGATTGCATTAGAACGCAAACAAACGCACACACAAAAATCCTGATCCTAATTTGTAGAAAGAATTTAGCAGCATATGAGGCCCAAAAAAAAAAAAAACATAAGGAAATAAAACAGAAGTTCGATAATTCAACTGTAACTAATTAACAATAAGAACAGTTCAAAGCAACCGCTCAAAAATAACTCAGTAACAACATTTCAGCTGCAACTAAGCATAACAACTAATTCAACATCATAATCTCAATAAAGCAAGGGAGAATAATCTCAACAAAGAAGGGAGAATAATCTCAACAAAACAAGGGAGAATAATCTCAACGAAACCAGGGGGAATAATCTCAACAAAACAAGGGAGAATAATCTCAACAAAACAAGGGAGAATAATCTCAACAAAACAAGGGAGAATAATCTCAACAAAACAAGGGAGAATAATCTCAACAAAACAAGGAAGAAAATCCAGAGAATACATCACTTCGAGTCAACATAAGGCACGAACGATCAACAGCAAACATGGCAGGAAACATGTGGAAACTAAATTTAAGAAGATTTTTTTATAACGTAAGAATTCCAAAATGTAACATGATGATGATAACGACAAAGGCTAGTTTTACAACCTCTAACGTGGCAGGTAAAAGATTACGACTGTTTCTAACTTCAAGTTTCAGTCCAGCTATCTTGACCCACTTACCTATCTACCATGACAAGTTACATCTCTGTGTTGTTAGCTCTTTGAAAGATCTCAGATCAACAGTCTTGACGTGTATTTCAGATCCTCTAGTCCGCTAAATTTCCTACAATCAGCTTTTCAGATCCCATATTTAGCTCTATTTCGTACAGTAAATATGTTCTCTCATTCTGCCCCAGGGCCAAGTTTGCATGAACAAATTACTCCCCTTGGTTCTGGCCTGTTCTATATTCTCACCTTTATTTCTGATTTGTATGAGTGATCTAATGCAGCGGTTCTCAGACCCTTTGCTGCACGGCCCACATTTAAAAGTCAGACATTTTTTGCAGCCCACTAATAAAGTGCTTTATATTTGCAAGGTATAAATCTAATTTCTTAAAGTATTATGTAATATTTTCTCTACATGTTTAACTACATGTGACATTCATTGTTACACAAAAGTTCTTTTCATTTACTAATAAAGCGACCTACAATTCTGCGGCTTGCGTGCGTGCAGTCTGCCCCCATGCATTGCGTGAAAAATGTGGAATAATTTTTTATTATATCTACTTTGTTCTCTTTTTTTTTCTGTTTTGAGACTTCAGCACGGCCCACATTACTTCCTGTCACGGCCCACCTTCGGCCCATGGGTTGAGAACCACTGATCTAATACGTTTGTTCCCAGTGTTTTTTCCTGGTCTCGCAAAGTGACGGATTAACCACAAGTCAGGCCCGTAGTAAGGCCCCCCCCCCCTTCGCCCCATTTGACCTACACTGTCCATCTCCTGATTCTCGTCCCCCTAGACTTAATCCTGTTGAAACTGTGTAATCTACCATTTTTCCAGAAGCCCTCTAAAGGCAGTGGCATTTTACCGCAGTGTCTCTGCACAAGTGATTTTCAAACTGTGGTCCACTGCACACTATCAGGTGGGCCGAGGCTGCTTTATCGATTTTTTTTTTTGGGTATTAAACATCATCTGTTGGCATATGTAATCTGGATGCAAAGAGAAGGAGGTCGACCACGTGAAACTCTAAAGAGGACATGGTTAAGAGAGGCCAAATGGGCTTGTAGTAGGTATAAAATCCCTTGATGAGGTTGAAAAACTCGCCGAAAACAGGAAACTTTGACAGCCATATGTGACGTTTAACGGCACGGGGAGGATGTAAGAAGTACTCTGGTGACTGCTAACTCATTACTAAAAATTGACACTAAAATGGAGACGGCAAGGAAGCAGGATTAAGGAGGACAGAGAGGATGTTGGGAAGGCTCGCCTGGATAAGAGCGGGGAGAAAAAGAACAAGCGTTCGTGGAAAATTGCGGAAGCCCTACGTGTCTTGGGGCACCTAAAAGCTTAGAGAGAGAGAGAGAGAGAGAAGGAACGAACGAAAGAACATACTTTATTTTCAAAGGGTTAAGAATTGGGCACGTAAGATTCTGCCTTTCTGAGAGAGAGAGAGAGAGGGGGGGGGGAGAGAGAGAGAGAGAGAGAGAGACTGCATAAAAGACGATACTACAGTGGTGGTAGACTATTTATTTACATGTAGTCGGAAAAGTGGCTCTTGAATGTACAAAGTTTCAAACCACTGCTGTACACCTCTCCCCCCCCCCCCCACCCCACTCGTTATTGGTGTTAAACGAAAAACAGTTTGAATGTTTGTTATTCCGAGATATTATAGGAGATCTTTGTCATGTATAGGTAGGGTAGGGTAACCCTCTCATGCCTTAGAGCCACATAGGGATATGGTGTTAGTGCCCATATTTTCCTTGACCTGTCAGCACACTAGAGGGTGATATGGTCAGTATCACGCCTGGCTGCCTTTCCTTCCCCAACTCCAGAAGAAGTCGGGTACCCATTTCTACAGCTGGGTGACTGGGGTGCCGCCGGCCGGATTCGAACCCCCGACCTTCGCCATGAGAGACCAGTGCACTAACCACTTCGCCACTCAGACACCCTTGTCATGTATAACATTAACAAAAAAAAACAATTGACATCTAGGCGTGCTACGAGGATTCTCCAGATGACCATTTCCCCGCTCCATGTTGGGGACCTCAGATCCAAATGTTGTGAACCGCCGATCCAAATGTTGGTAACCGCAGATCCAAATGCTGGGAACCGCCGATCCAAATGGTTTTCCTTTTGTGTTCCATGTCTTGAGGAATCCAAATTTTCTGTTCCTGCTGCCATCTGCAACATGTTCATTCCCGTGTAAACAAACCTTTCTGTGTCCTTACTATACAATATCTTTCATTTATTTTTATATACTCATTCATTCATTAATTCATAAGGTTCCGTAATGATACAGCAGGGGGTGTACATGCAGTTCCATTTTGTGCAGTCTTACAGTATTCATAATCACATCCGTTGTCGTTCTTTTCTCTCGTACCACGTGACCAGCGTTTAATGTATACCGTATTTCCTTGATTATACGTCGGGTTAGAAATAACGTCAGCTAAACACTATGTTTGGAGCAGTTCCGGGAGGGGTGTTGCGGAGACGTGTTCTGAATAAACGCATGCCCGAAATAAACGCCGGGTCTTACATCGTCTCTGTCTTACTATGGAAAGAAAAAAAAAACCTTACTGGAGAATTCCCGGCCATTCTCTTCAGCGCAGTCTTGGGGGGGGGGGAGTTCTCACGTCGTCTTATGATCAGTAAGATTGCTGAACACTGAGGTACGGTATAGGGCTAATGCCGATGCTCCAGAATCTTAATTGGCATTTTGCGAATAAACGCATGCCGTGAATAGACGCCGGCCTCTACTAAACGCTGAATCACGGCTGTATATGTTATGCAGATATACGTATTTCAGATTTCCTTCTTTTAAAAAAAATTTTTTTTATTCTTGTGAGTTTTCCAGTGACTGTCAAGTTCGCAGGGTTCTGTCTTGTCCTTACAGGACTTGCCATTTTCTTGTAACTGGAGCACACTTGCTGCTTCTTTGTGTGTGTGTATGTGTCTCTTTTTTTGAGTTCATTCATTCATTTGCTTGTCCCTTGCGGAACTTTGCTTCCCAAACAGCACTCCTGTAGGCCTCTCGGTTGCGAGCAAGATGGCCTGCTGCTGATGCATCCATTTGCAGATCGTCAACAATGTCTTGCAGTCATCTTCGTTTTGATCTTCCTCTCTCTCTTTTTCCCGTTATGTATCCTTCCAATACGGTCTTCTCTAAATTATCATGACGTTTAATGTGTCCAAAATATTTCAGTTTTCTCTGTCTTTTTTTTTTTTTCGATCTGATAAGTAATTAAACACGGACATAATCATTATTTTCGGCGTTTGTTGCGCTTTTTCGGCCCTTTTATTCTGGACGGGAACCTAACCTGACGAATCAGTGGAAATAACTTGTTATTTCTGATCCCCTACGATGGTTCCTCCCCCTCCCCCCCCCCCCCCCCATTTATCTGTGTCCCTTACTCTGAGAATGGCCGGGTGTAGTAGTACGATTCAAGAGATCTTTGTGGTAACTGTTAACCCCAAGTCTGTGGGCCGTTGTAATGTTAGAGAATGCCATTCTCTTGTTCCTTTAAGGCAGTAGTTCTCAAACTGGGCAGTAAAATCTTCCCGGGGGGGGGGGGGGTGGGTGAGATCCGAGAAAAGGGGAGACGGTGGCGACGAAAAAGAAAGTAGAGAGGGAGGGGATGAGACAAGCAGTTAAGTTAAAACAAAAAGTTTTTTGGGTCGTTAAGGATGTGGCATGGGAGATAAAGGAGAGGCAGGCAAAAGTTTGAGAACTACTGGTTTAAGGTATATCTGCCATTGTTGTGAAAAGGTGCTTCTGTGTCATGCCCGTAAAGCATACGACGAACGCAGTGTTAGTGGCCATATTTTCGTCGATCTATTGGCTAGAGTAGTGGGTAGAGCACTCGTCCAAACAACGGAATGGTCTAGGGTTCGAATAACCAGCTGAGCGGGTGTTTTTACTGGCGAACCAATACGGCCCTGAGGTCGACCCAGCCTCTTAAAATGGGTACCAGAGAAAATCTGGGAAGCGAGGAAAGAAACTGTCCACCCTACCTCATACGCTGATGGCCCAGCATAATGAGGTCTATAAAACTTCATCCTCTACAGCATTTTCTATGGGACTATCTTTACCTTTATCTTATGGGAGCATATGCAGAGCAATGTAGCAATCTTCATCCATGACCGACCAGGAATGATCGAATGGGTTTCGGGACAGCTTCTCGAAATGATGGTCATTCTTCTTCGTCGTTCGCTGAGATGTCGGCTCCAATCTCATGCGACAGTTCGTCTCAGGTTTTCAGCATCACCGTAGAGCTCCTCCTGTAGGGGGCTGGGGTCTAGCCAGGGTCCTTTGTCTGAGTGGGTTGTGTAGCTGGCAAGTTTGGAGGATGTGATGTAGTGTCTGTTGCTCTTTGCTGCAGGCACATTAGTCTGTCGGGCTAATTTTCAGCTTCTGGTTTAGATGTTGCCTGAGCCTGCAATGTCATGTTCTCAGTCTCCTGGTCATTTCTTGAGAAATCTATTTTTAGCTGTGTGGTGTTGCTTTGTCCATTTGTCTTTTCACGTGGCTTTTAGTCTGGTTTTGTTTGTTCTTATGTTGCGCTTCTATCAAACTATTGCATTCTTTTTCCCTCTTTTGCCAGTCTGTCTACCTCTTCATTATTTTTTTTCATAGTTCTTTTTCCATTCTACTAGGACCAGTTTTACCACAGTCCACAGCTGTTCTGTTTCCATTCTACTAGGAACAGTTTTACCACAGTCCACAGCTGTTCTGTTTCCATTCTACTAGGACCAGTTTTACCACAGTCCACAGCTGTTCTGTTTCCATTCTACTAGGACCAGTTTTACCACAGTCCACAGCTGTTCTGTTTCCATTCTACTAGGACCAGTTTTACCACAGTCCACAGCTGTTTTGTTTCCCTTCTACTAGGACCAGTTTTACCACAGTCCACAGCTGTTCTTTTTCCATTCTACTAGGACCAGTTTTACCACAGTCCACAGCTGTTCTGTTTCCCTTCTACTAGGACCAGTTTTACCACAGTCCACAGCTGTTCTGTTTCCCTTCTACTAGGACCAGTTTTACCACAGTCCGCACCTCATTTATCAGGTGTACACACGGGTCTAAGACACTCCTTCACAGGATAAGATCGGAGACTTGCCCATTTAAATGTATTTTAACTTCGGTTACCCACAGCCAATAACAAGGACATAAGCTAACATAAGCCAGGGAAAAGCAAATGAATTCTATCTAGAATGATTCCGTTTTGGATATTTTAAAAACAGAGTTAAAGAACAGCTTTTGGCCGTAACAAATACATTGTAGTAGTGAAGAATAGCTTTTGGCCGTAACAAATGCATGATAGTAGTGAAGAATAGCTTTTGGCCGTAAGAAGTATACGGTGTTAGAATTTGAGAAATATCATGAGGTAATAATAATGCTATTATAAATTTTAAAATTGATGTATTGTTTACTTTTCTCATTTACAAGGTCTACATTCACTATTTTCTCTATTTTCTCTCTGTTTCTTTGCCATCTAGTTTGTGGACGAAAAGAAATCTCGCAACCACAATGGAAAGATAACTCACATCAGTATATGTGTGTGCGTGTATTATAAAGCGCAACTACTCTGACAAATGTTTTATGTTACGCGAAGTATGGTCATCACCAGTGATTCTTAATCTGGTGTCGATAGAAGATTTTTGAGGGTTCGCGGACCAGAAAATGGACTGGCTCGATAAAATAGAGAGAGTATTGAGTGTGTTTAAACGGAGACTTCCGATGTGTGCTGCTTCGTGTATGATTATATACTTAGTTTTATATACCTATACACTAATTATTATTGAATTAATTTCTTGCTGTGGCAGTGTACATTTTATGAGAATTTTGATAGAAAGAAACTGGAAGGGAATTACTCTGTAATTTAAAAATTGTTGGCTTGGTTAGAAATGTGATACTTTTAATTTTATTTACATCTTACCTGAGTATCGTTGTTTTATAGCGAATGAGTTAAGAAACCATGCCCCTATTACTTCCAGCGTTGTTTTGGAGTTAAGAAAATCATACCTCTATTACTTCCAGTGTTGTTTTGGAGCTAAGAAACCATGCCTCTATTACCTCCAGTGTTGTTTTGGAGTTAAGAAAATCATACCTCTATTACTTCCAGTGTTGTTTTGGAGTTAAGAAAATCATACCTCTATTACTTCCAGTGTTGTTTTGGAGTTAAGAAAATCATACCTCTGTTACTTCCAGTGTTGTTTTGGAGTTAAGAAAATCATACCTCTGTTACTTCCAGTGTTGTTTTGGAGTTAAGAAACCATGCCCTATTACTTCCATTGGTGTTTTGGAGTGAAATAGTTTAGAAACCATACCTCTTTTACTCCCAGTGTTGTTTTGGAGTGAAATGGTTTAGAAACCAATCTCTATTACTTCCAGTGTTGTTTTGGAGTGAAATAGTTTAGAAACCAAACCTCTATTACTTCCAGTGTTGTTTTGGAGTGAAATAGTTTAGAAACCAAACCTCTGTTACTTCCAGTGGTCTCTGTATTGATCCGTTTATTGTCCACGATCCATTTCCAAAGAGCAAGATAGATTTGATATAGCATTTAATAACTTTTTTTCTGATAATTAACAGTATCAGTATTAGCCCTACTGCATATAGTAGGACTGGCTTTCATGAAATATTGCTGGCCATAAATTTATTTTATTGGAACTTACTGATTTACATTGCATAAAAGAATAATTAAGAAACAAGAACTATATACCACCAGTATTATTGTGGCCTTGCTCACAACCGAGAGGCCTACAGGAGTGCTGTTTGGGAGGCAAAGTTCCGCAAGGGACATGCAAATGAATGAATGAATTAATTATTGTGGCGTTTTTTTAAGCGGGGGATTAGGATCTAATGGTGGTACTCTAGAGAAACAGCTTGAGAAGCCCTGGAGAGCAAAACCTTCCTAGTGTTCTATTTCGATAAAAGTTCGAATAATTTTACGCGGGACGCTAAGATTCGATCGTACCAAGACAACGATGGCCACTTCAGATAGCAACAAGGTCACGCGTGTACTTTGACAAACCTTTCGAGGGCGCTGATCTGACGAAAAAAACCGGCCCAACTTCGTGTCAGGTTTTAAAAGGTCAAAGTGCGCTACAAATTAGGACAGTGGGTGTTCAGGATGTGTCAATGGGACATTTCCACACGGCCTCAACGACTTAAAGAGCGGCTCTAGTTTGTTCTTTTTTTTTTTTTTTTGAGTTCTCTTTGCTGATAATTAAATAATTGTAGTGCAGTATGACTTTGTCATAAAGTGGAATACTTAATTATGACTTTATTCGGACTCAAGAGCAGTCGTTAAGCTCCGCCCACTTTTGTTAATGTGTGCAATGTGCCTGGATTTCCCTCCCACACAAATTAACTAAGGAACTATTGGTAAGTCCTCCGTATAGAGAGATTTTTATGAGCTTCTCTGCTACTGTCGCAGATTCAAGACATTTTTTTTACATGAAATCTGATGCCGAGTTTCTCTGCTTCCTTCACAACTCTTTCGTAAATTTCCTTTCACGTTCACTTCTCACCAATATCCTGGGCTGTCCTGCTGTGTTAGTTTCGGATGTGGTTTTGTGTTGGTAGGTGTTCCGTACTCGCTCATGTGTGTTAACCGCCTGTCGCATGCCTAACTGCATTTTAGTTTCCTCCATGCTAATACAGCTGAGTAATTGTACGGTGTAACATTTAACCACTTTCAAAAATTTAGGGTAATGATATTTGGTTTCATTAGTAAATTACTGCCCCCCCCCCCCTTTCTTTCCTTTCCCACATCATCGTAGCCTTTGTTACAATCGTGTAATCGATCTTTCAAATTTTCTCTCACACATAAACACCCGCAAGCACGCACGCACGCACGCACGCACGCAGATTTCCGAAATCTAACAATATACAAAATTCATTCAGAGGCTCGTAGTATCAATCAGCGTTTTAGACCAAAACGTGATCTGATATCACGCGCACTCGTGAGATCAATACACAAAGTTACGTCTCGTTACGCTTGTTAATCGCGCGTGGCTCTAAGTTCTCGTGATACTTTTTAGTTTATTTTATAATTTTTTTTCCAAAAGCGTAATAAAGTTTTTTTTTAAAGTTAAATAAATGACGCTGACAGTTGGGTTACTTGATCATGAGGTGTCTTGATGGACGTGTTTGTCAAGAATATGGCGAGGAAACCACCGCCACGCATGGCTGTATGAAAATGGAAAGGCGAGTTAATGTCTACAGGGACATTGATAGATGTTAATGTATACAGGGACATTGATCTATGTTAATGTCTACAGGGACATTGATCTATGTTAATGTCTACAGGGACATTGATCTATGTTAATGTCTACAGGGACATTGATAGATGTTAATGTCTACAGGGACATTGATATATGTTAATGTCTACAGGGACATTGATCTATGTTAATGTCTACAGGGACATTGATCTATGTTAATGTCTACAGGGACATTGATAGATGTTAATGTCTACAGGGACATATAATCGTAAAATGTTGTCAGGGGCGTCTTTTTTGCACTTTTTTCAATGCAGTTTGGGGTAGCGGAGGGGAGGGAAAAGAGAGAAAGATAGAGAGAAGAGAAAAGAGAGACATAAAGATGAGAGAGAAGACAAAAAGAACATATAGAAAGAAAGACAGAGAAAAGAGAGAGACAGAGATGAGAGAAAGACACACAGAAGAGAAGAGAAAAGAGAGAGAGAGGGGGGGGATGGGAATAGAAAAGAGAGAATAAATACAGAGATTGAACAGAGGAGGTCAAAGAGAGAGAAAGAAGAGAATAGAGAGGGAGGAGAATGAGATATAGAAAGAGGACAGGATAGACAAAGAGAGAGGAGAAGAAAGAGATGGGGGAGAAGAGAAAAAAAAATGCTGTGAAAGTGACAAATCAAGCTAGGGTCTCCAAGAGGAATTTTGTGAACTGTTGGAAAACTGTCCGTCTCCACTCCCCCTCCCCCACCCATTTTCATTCACTATAAACAGCTACACAACACCATCAGAAATAAACCTGCCAAAGAAGAGGGTTAGGAAAAATGTTATGAAAGCCCGTTCGACTCTCGTTTTACTTTTCTGTCAGTGCTTAATGCATCAGCGTTTTCCATTTTCTTAGTATATGTGTAGTTTTGTGTGATGCAATTCTCCGTCAAGCCGGCAAAAGTTATGATCGAACACGACTCTCTTATCTCTGTGTTCTTCAAACACACCTCGGTCACTTTTATTATTTCTTTATTGTTACTGCAAACCATTTGAGTTCCTAAATATCTATAGTGCTGTCCATTAACCCCGGTTACGTTTAGTGTTTTCCCCAGGAGTGACTCATGCTACTAATAATAAACCAGCTAATCGAAATCGTTGTTTTGACCTCATGACATCAAGCAACCAATCAGGTCCTTCATCATGGATTACCGGAAGCCTTGAGGCTGTACTACGCATAGCAGACGTGAGAGGATAGAAAAACCACATTATACACAGAAGCTCATGTGAAAGTTTCACGGGCTTAAAACTGCGGTTGTTATGTCTAATTCTGAAGGAATGGCCGATTCGGGTATTGATCTTGACTTTATGAGTTACACTGGTGCAGAACATGACCCAGCTTCGGACCAGTCGAGCTTCTACGAACTGAAAAGCAAAGTTGTGGTCGGCAGGTGGGCGTTTTCAGTGAACCATTTTAATGTCTGCGAACTAGATTATTTGTAGGTTGTCTCTGGTACAGTAGCAACTGAGTCATGTAACGGATAGTCAGCTGAACAGCTGTTACCTTCAGTGAATTAAGATGCATGAAGATTTAGCATGAGGTCACCCTGTTGTTTAATACAATATGGTAGGTAGCGTTGTGGGTTTTGTGTGGTTGGAAAGAAGGAAATCAATATTACGGTCAGACGTAAATATACCGCGTGTTGTGATCACCAAAAACTCGGTGAGGATGCTGAAGTCATGGCCACTTGAAGCCTTTGTTGAAATTTGGAAGACAAGTTTGCGGTGAATTTTCCTGTAGCGATATGTGGATGGCGCGACCATTGGTTTTTTAAAAACGAATGAAGTACAGTAAGAAGTAGAGATTAGCCAGTGTATGTTGTATGAGAGTAATATATTTGCTTTTTTTCATCAACAAAGCAGTCTATAGATTGATAATTTTGATTTGTTCAGTCATTTGCATGTCCTTTGCGGAACTTTGCCTCCCTAACAGTTCTCCTGTAGGCCCCTCTTTTGTAAGCAAGATGCCCTGCTGCTGATGCGTCCATTTGCAGATCATCAACAATGTCTTGCAACCATTTTCGCCTTTGTCTTCCTCTCTTTCTTATTCCCATTATGTATTCTTCCAAGACTTTAATTTGTTACAAATATTATGTCAATAAATTAAACATTAATTTAGAAGAGCTGACACTCAGACAAGATTATAGTTAGAATAATAATTAATACTGTGTGCCATAATTAAATAAAAACTTACAAGAAATTTGCATTTTGTTAAATTATTTTCATGAAGCTGTTGTCACCCTGTGTTAAATCAGTGTATATTTTGTTAACAGAAATAATCCTAATTTAAAAGTTGATCAGAATCAATTAGCTCAGCTGTTCTTAACTTCCTGCAAACATATATCCTGGGGTTATGGGAACTACATGATGTGTGTGTGTGACCAGTGATCTGTCTAATCTGGGTTATGGGAACTACATGATGTGGGTGTGTGACCAATGGTCTGTCTAATCTGGGGTTATGGGAACTACATGATGTGGGTGTGTGACCAGTGATCTGTCTGATCCGTGAGGTGACACAGCAGCATGCATGAAAAAAACCAAATCCATGCCCAGTATGAAATTTTATGTGCCATGTAAAACAGAAAAACCTAAAGAAATAGAATTACTACTTTCATTTTGTATTTTCCTGATGTTATTCTGTGCTATAGTAGCATCAACAGAAAGGCCTTACTTTGAACATCAAAAAGACAGAGACTATGGTTATATCTAAGAAACAGAATCCACCAGCATGCAGTATTAAATTAAATGGAACTATTCTAAAGCAGGTGCAGAAATTCAAATACCTTGGAGCAGTAATAACTTCAGATGGGAAATGCAGAACAGAATATGCCATGCAAAGACTGCATTTCAGAGAATGAGAAACATATTAACCAACACATCCTTATCAATGAATGTTAGAAAACGAGTCCTAAAATGCTATATTGAACCTATCTTGTTATATGGAAGTGAATCATGGACAGTAGGCAAGTCTGCACAAAAATCATTGGACGCAGCAGAAATGTGGTTTATTAGAAGAATGTTGCGAATCCCCTGGACAGCAAAAATAACTAATGAAGAATGTATGAGAAGAGCTGGAGAGACAAAAAACCTTGTCAAAAAGATAAGAGAGAGACAATGTACTTTCATAGGACATGCAATGAGAAGAGGGGGCATTGAAAATATTATAACAACAGGAAAAATAGAAGGAAGAAGATCAAGAGGAAGACCAAGAGAAATGATACTGGACAGTCTGACGGGATGGTGTGAGAGGAGATCACCAACTGAGCTGATGGCCTGTATGAAGGATTGGATACTCTGGAGAAGCATAATAGCCAACGCCAGTCGGCACGGCACATGATGATGATGATGAGTAGCATCAAAGCAAATTGTGATAGTGCTACATAAATTTATTTCCCTGATGTCTTTTAACTGTAGTATTTTTTAAATTAATATTTTAAATTAAGATCTGTAATTTGACATTATGATGCACATGTGCACACAAAATGCTTTTTTTTTTTTTGTGAGAATTTATACAGAGGTTGAAAATTTTGTGAATGAACTGTTTTGTATAGGGTTCTTTCTGTGAATAATTATGATGTTTGAACTTTCTTTAAGCTGTTCCAATCCTAATTGTCGTTATGTAAAGTAGACCTAAGATTTGGACATATTTTGAAGTCACACTAGTACTTAAAATGACTGGTGATGATGATGATAATGATGATTATGATGATGATGATTTTGACACTTTGGTGAAAATGGCATAAGGACAAATTGGACAGTCTCTTGGGTTTCAGTAACCATAAAAAAAAATATTTGGAACCCTGTTTAGCTCAGTAGAATACACACAGGATGTTGCTGACATATTTTGTTCATTATTTCTGATGTAAAGTAACGAAAGTAATGATAAGAAAGAAGATACAAATCTGAAATCATTGAAGTGTTTAGGTTCCAGTACAACAGAATCTACTCTGACTATACAAGGAGTAAGTCTTTGACCGTTATTTTCGAACATTTATCATTTTTAAATCTCCAAATTATGTGAAATACCAGTAGCAGTAGCCCTTAAGCCAGTGGCGTGTGCCCCCCCCCCCCCACCCACCCCCAGCACTGTTGTGTTATGAAGAAAAATACTAACAAATAAGATGTCCTTAAAAGAGTATTACATTGCTAACCAGAGCAAATATTACTGTGTGCTTGTGAGACTTGCACAATACACAAACAGGATAAAAAGAAATTGGAAGCAGCTAGGTCATGGTTCCGGAGAAAAATGAAACAAATATCTCAGACAAGAAGAGAACTGTGAAAAACAATTTAAGTCATCAGAAAAAAGAAGAAAGCCAGTCAGAATTATGTGAACATGCAATGAAAAGATAGAATCTATAGAATCTTATAATCATGGGAAAACTCCAGGGGAACAGAGAGAAAAGCTGAGGCTTGTACTTGTACGAACTCCCTGTAACTGCGAGCTGTTGTTCTTTGCAGCCGATGCTGTAGAGATGTTGAGGCACAACATCGTATCGGCGTGGGAGCGGGTTATGGTGGCTACTTTTTCAGTCCTGGAGTACAGCTAAAAAGCAGGGGGTGTTCAATGCTTCTTTAGCAGAGTCCACCACCATGGGGACTATGGCGATCCCTGCCCTGTTAGCCAGGCTAGGCCTGCTAATGGGGGTACCACGGAGAGGTGGGACAGGGTCTTGGTCAGCTGCGGTTTGCTAACCCTGACCCTGGCATATCATCTGTGGGTCTCTGATTGCCTCATCGGACAGCGTGTTCACCCCCAAAGGCTGAGACAAAAACATTTAAATGTACTGACCAGCTGGCATAGAAAAAAGAAAAGTATTTGAATTGATTGCAAACACCAAAGACCTCATAAGTTGGAGAAGCTTGATCGCTAGTGCCATTCAGCCGGGCACTTAATCAGTGAGAAAAAGGGAAATGACCCTCAAAATTCATTGAACACAAGTTTGTTGTTTTTTTTTTCCCCATACACAGTAAGTTCCTTGCTTGCATTTACTTTTTATTGGTGTACTGATTCAGTCTTTTTCCCTTAAATTTCCTGTTTTGATTTTTGTATGTGAACTAAGAGGTTTGTGAAGTGCTTGTAGAAAAGTTATTTATAGTAAATCCAATCATATTTATGAATAATTTTATTTATTTATTGTTCAGCGCGTAGTCAAAGTAGAAATACAATTTTCATTTCTTTCCCCTAATTCTTTAACGGACTACAGCTTGAACTGCTTCTTATTCATTATTTGAGAAAACTAGTTATAAAAGTACATGAGGTTTTGCAAATGTCATTGTTGGGCTGAGAAACAGTAGGTCACGTGCACAAACAACAGGTTGTGGCTGTGCCCTGATTTTGTTTAGTGTGGGGCTAAGAATCATGGGTAATGTAGGGACTCATTAATTCTGGGTGAATGTCCTGGTGCTGTGTTGTCGGTCGGTCATTTGCATGCCCCTTGCGGAACTTCACCTCCCTAACAGCTCTCCTGTGGGGCTCACGGTTGTGAGCAAGATGCCCTGCTGCTGGCGCGTCCATCCGCAGATCATCAGCGATGTCTTTCAGCCATTCTTGACCTTGGGACTGGGTTCACAGCCGTGTTGTGCTCTGAGTTATTATTTGTTCCTGGAGTTTCCAGATGTTAAAACATGGCTTTATGTGGCCTGTTTTTTATCTGAGATTTAAGTGTCTTTTAAATAATGATGCTTCATAGTTGAGTCATGTCTAGGCGATGTTAACATGTGGCTTCATAGATGAGTCATTGGTGTGTTGTCCTGTCATGGCTAGGCGATAAATAATCCTGCTGATGTCTAGGGTTCAGTTCACTGTTATTCTCTTACTGTTGCTTTATTTAGCACAACTAAAGTGCTTTGTCTACAATTTTTCTGGTACAGTCATTCATATTTTAGCTCCAATGTTAATTCTGTTGGCAACCTGGTTGGCTGAGTGGCTAGGTGCTTGGTCCACTAATCTGGTGCTACTGGGTTCAGGTCTCAGCAGTGGGGATTTTTTTTTTTTCCTGTTATCACCGGGGCGCCAAAAAGGCCCTGGGGTCCACTCAGCCTGTAAAAATGGGTACCAGAGAAATCTGGGAAGGTAAATGCAGCCAGGCGTGAAACTGACCACATCACACTTTCATGTGCTGATGGTCTTGGAAATACCGACCTAACGCTGTATCCTCATTATGCCATAATAGTATGACAGTGGGGATTTTACCTGTTTTTTTGTCCTATTAATTTTGAATCCTTGTTGGCATTAAAAATTAAACAAAAATATTGATGTGTAAGAAAGTGAAATTATGTATAAGTCAAACTACCTATGGATGTAGACTTTCTGGTCAGACTGTGTTATTTAAGCTATTATCTTTTCATTTCAGTGAAATGCAAAAGGTATCTGTAGGTGTTAAGTGGCTTTTTTTTATTTGTTCACTTTTTAAAAAATATCAGCCATAAATGTAATGACTGTTTTATCATCTCATTCAGTCCGATGACGGATATAAAGCATGCGAGCATGCCCATGAGAGCTAACCTCAAGCAACAGCTGCAGCGTCAGCAGCTGCTGGAGCAGGAGAAGCGTGAGCAGCTTTCACAGTCTCTGAAAACCAACACTCTCTTGACGGGCTCGGTGGGCATTGCCGTTCCCAGGGTGGTCGAGGCAGCAGAGGTCCCAGTAAATGTTCTGCAGGTACAGAACGTTTTATGTTTCACAGCATTCTAATTCTGGTTCTACTGTCTGTGTTATGTAGTTTTATTTATTTTATTTATCTACTTTATTTGGATGAAGTGAAGAAGTGAAACTTGTCATGTTAAGAGCTCTTTTTTTTTCTGGAGTCAGTATGCCTTTGTCAACTCTGGTAAGATAAAAGTAGGCCATATTATACCATTGTTGGCAGAAATGCAAATGATGCCACTGACAGCAATTATTGAGAAAAGATGCTGACAATGGTTGGGACACGTGCTCCGAATGACTGACAACTCACTACCAAAAATACCACTAAGATGGACACCACAGGGGAACAGAAGTAAGGGTAGACCAAAAGAGACATGGAGAGGAACAACAGAAAGGATGTTGAGCAATATAGGGCTCACCTGGGCAGAAAAAAAGGCAAAGGACAGGCATTTGTGGAAAACCCTTGCGGAAGCCCCATGTGCCCTGGGCACTTAAGGTTCAGAGAGAGAGAGATATTATGCCATGAAGGCACCTAAGGGATATAGGGTTAGTGCCAGTATTTTCCTTGACCTTTCAGCACACAGAAGGGCAATGTGGTCATCATCATGCCTGACTGCCTTCCCCCCATCAGCCTCAGAAGAAGCCAAGTACTGGCCCCTACCCTCTTGATAGTCAGTCTGTAAATGTCTCATTACCTGACAGAATCATTCATTCATTCATTCATTTGCATGTCCCTTGCGGAACTTTGCCTCCCAAACAGCACTCCTGTAGGCCTCTCGGTTGTGAGCAAGATGGCCTGCTGCTGTTGCATCCATTTCCAGATCGTCAACGATGTCTTGCAGCCATCTTCGTCTTGGTCTTCCTCTTTTTCTTTTTCCCATTATGTATCCTTCCAATACGGTCTTCTCTAAATTATCATGACGTTTAATGTGTCCAAAATATTTCAGTTTTCTCTCTTTAATCCTCTTCACTAGCCAGCCTTCTTCAATATTAAGCTCTTGTAGTATAGATATATTTGTTCTTTTTTGTGTCCACGATATTTGGAGAACTCTTCTGTAGCATTTACATTCAAAGGCATTTATGTGTTTCTCAGCTGTTTTGTTAAGTGTCCAGGTCTCACAGGCATATGTTGCGATGGGAAAGATGCATGCCCTTAAAAATCTTATTTTTGTGGTTCTGTCTGCTCCTCTCCACAGATTCTTTATTTGTTTTACTTTCTGAAGAGCGATAGATGTCCTCCTTTTAATTTCCCTCATTGTATCTCCATTATTAGTTAGTAGCGATCCAAGATATTCAAAACTCTCCACTTCTTCCAGTTTTTCCTCATTGATACATATTTCAGGTGCCTTGTTTGTTTTGTCAGTTGTCATCAATTTAGTTTTCTTTGCATTAAGATAAGAGGTTCTGCTCTTCGCTGTTCTTCTGACAGAATGCCTGTTTAAATATGTATGCTTGTGGTGATATGGTCCACCATATCCTCAGCTACCTTCTTTCTTTGTTTTTTTTTTTTTTTTCAGGAAGACATTAATTTCTTTGCCTTTTTTTTTTCTTTTCTTTTTGTTAATTAGTAAAGACCATCACCTTTTGCACTTTGAAAATGTCTAGAGGTACTCCAGTCTTCTCCTCTTCGCTGTCCCCATCAGTATGTGACTGATAACACCCGTCCTGTGTTGATCTGACCTTCTTTCTGGTGTTTTTAATTAGCTGTTGATGCCTTGCCACACCAAGTTCAAGTCCTGGCTTCATCATTCTTGATAAGGGTGCTGATTCACACTTGTCAGTGAAGTCTTTTGTTATACCAGCATCTTTTGTAACATTTATAACAGTGAACTCGATCTATTGCCTGACCTTCCTCAGTTATTGCTGAGCCAGCCAAGTGATCTCATATTTCATTTTCTCACATGCTGCATGGTAAAAAAGTAAAATCACCGTTCCCGTGCCATTAAGGCATATTGGGGATACGGTGTTGGGCCTGGATTTCTAAGACCTTCAGCACATGAAAGTGTGATGTGGTCTGTATCACACCTGGCCGCATTTACCTCCTAGATTTCTCTGGTACCCATTTTTAGAGGCTGGGTGAACCCCAGGGCCTTATTGGTGTGGTGGTACCGGAAAAGAAATCCCCACCTCTGGTACTTGAATCAGGTACCTCTAGGTTAGTAGGCCAAGCATCTAACCACTGAGCCAACCAGGCCGCCACATGCTGCACGGCCTGGTACAGAAATAAAGATTAATCAATGGGTCTGTGGCATCTGCAGGGATTCAAGTCTCTTTTTTCCATAGAGAGCTGGAGTGTTTCTGTTAGTATGCTCATTGAATCACTAAGAATACAGTATTTTTTTTGTAAGTGCTGGCAACATAAAATCTGCAATAAAATACTCCATAATATTTCAGGTTAAGACACGCTTGGAGCACCCCACAAAGTACCACGTCCGCCAGAGTCAGAAGAGGCAAGTCCAGCACTTTCTTAACGAGCACCAAGGAAACCATCTGCCCGTTCAGTCCCTGCCAGCCAACGTTGTATCAGTGTCAGCCCCAGAACACACACAGTACCATGTACAGACTTCCAGCAGCGCCCCAGATGCTGATCTGCCCAGTCCGCTACTTGGAGGATCTGCGGGTGCTGAGGTAAGCGGTTTGAAAGTTGGGGGGGCTAGTAGCTGTCTTCTTTGCTCTGTGGCGCGCGTGTCCCTGTTCTCATTCTTCCTCACTCTCTGACTCTTCTTATGTTTGGCTTTCTCTCTCTTTCCCCTCTCCTCCTCTCTCTTTCCCTCCCCATCCTTTCTACCTCCCCTTCCCTTCCTCTCTCTCCTTCTCCTCCCTCTCCTTCTTCCTTCCTCTCTCTCTCTTGATCCTTTTTTTAATATTTTGTCTAGATCCTCCAGATTTCTCTTTCCTATATCACAGATTGTTCATTATTTCTCTTTATATGTGTACATCTTTATCCCATAGCCAAAGTTTCATTGCTTTCTTATTGTTTAGTTTTCTGTTTATTTATAAGTTATTGAGTTTCCCAGGTTTTAAAGCAGCCCACAGAAATGTTCTTGATAATATGAGAGTTGCCAGGTTATCAAGTCATGGTGGAAAAAAACAGAGTCATTAGCTCATTTTGATTATATTGTTAAAGGTGAAGGGTGAAACATTCTAAACAGCAAGCATTGTACGAGGGTCACTCTGAAAGTAATGTGTCCTAATTTTTTTTATATGGAAACTACAACAAAGAACACAATAACAGAACTAGATAGAGCAATGTCCCAGCTAGAAGGCATAATTTTTCCAGACAGTCACCACTATTCCTTATGCATTTTTTTGCCCAAATAATTTGTAAATTTGGATTCATAAGTTTTGTACGCACTTACCTGAATGAGCAGGATAATAAATCATCTCTCAGACAACCGTTTCCACGTCTGTGTAAGCCATGTGGTTGTTGTCACGGTGAGGGGATTGTTTTAAGCTTGTCTTGTCATTATAAGAATTATTAAATAACAGTTCTGTTTAAAATTTGCCCCCCTACCCCCCCTCCAATCACAAAGTGATCGTGGCAGTTCTGTCAACCCCAGGAGAAGCTGTGAAGTGCTTATTGTACGGTTGTTTAAATGAAAATATAATAGATTCACTGGGGAAAGAATAAAATCATATTTGTTTCCTAGATGTGCATGTATGTTAAAAACACAGATTACATACAGGGTTAGATGTTTTCCATGGTTTCAAGCACCCAAATGAAGGTTTGGGGCCAACTGCCAAAGACTGCTGTATTTTGTAAACATGCAGTACAGCTAGAGGAAAAGATCAGACCATACTGTGCTGTAGATAAGCTAATGCTGTACAGTCAGACTGGGAACTGATTATTGTGAAATGCCATTAGTGATGATGGGTAGCGGAAGTGATGATACAAAGTAAAGATAAAAAAAAAAAAAAGGAAAATCCCTGTTTCCATGCATATTGGAGATAGGGTGTTAGGCCCATATTTCCAAGACCATCAGCACATGAAAGTGTGATGTGGTCTGTATCACAGTTGGTAGCATTTGCCATCCTAGATTTCTCTGGTACCCATTTTTACAGACTGGGTGGACCCCATGGGGCCTTTTTTGATGTGGTGGTACCAGAAAAAAAATCCCCACAACTGGGACTTGAACCCAGTACTGCTGGATTAGTAGATCCATATGCCTAACCACTCAGCCAACCGGGGTGCCAATGATACAATGTAGGCAGTTTTATAGGAAAGTCAAAAGTTTTGAAAGATTTTATTTTATATATTACATTAGACTTTTTTTTTCTTTATTTTACTCATTATCATTTTTCACTTCAGCATTTTCTCTTTATTTCTCTAGTGTTGTCTTACAAAGTTATGAGACTAAGTGTCACTTGTTACTGAGTAGCTTTACTGAGTGAAGTTTCTTGGTATGGTTTGCCAACCACTGGTTTAACCATATAAACTGATTCTTCAGTATTGTGAATATTTTTATAATTTGCATTATACTTTAGTTGTTTTGGGTGCATCCGCTGGTTGTATATGCCAACTTCAGCATCTTTTTCTTATTAAGGTAAACTGTGGTAAGTCTTGCTTGGACTGTCATGAAGACACTGATGAAGGTCTTTCTTGAACTATCATCAGGACAGTGATGTAGGGTGGCCTGTCTTTCTGGGCTGAAGACAGTGATATAGAATGGCTTGACCTGTCTTTCTGGGCTGAAGACAGTGATATAGAATGGCTTGACCTGTCTTTCTGGGCTGAAGACAGTGATATAGAATGGCTTGACCTGTCTTTGTGGGCTGAAGACAGTGATATAGATTGGCTCGGCCTATCTTTCTGGGCTAAAGACAGTGATGTAGTTTGGCTTGGCCCTGTCTTTGTGGGCTGAAGACAGTGATATAGATTGGCTGGGCCTGTCTTTGTGGGCTGAAGACAGTGATATAGATTGGCTGGGCCTGTCTTTGTGGGCTGAAGACAGTGATATAGATTGGCTCGGCCTGTCTTTCTGGGCTAAAGACAGTGATGTAGATTGGTTCGGCCCTGTCTTTGTGGGCTGAAGACAGTGATGTAGATTACGTGGCCAGACTTTGTTTTCCAGTTTCTTGTCCTGTACACAGCACTCGAGTAATGTCTCTTCAGGGACATTATTAAGACAAGATAGTAAATCTAAGTACATGAGTTAGCCTTGTGCACATACTCTTCTATCTAATTACATGAATGTGTACTGGCCTGTCTGTCTGCAAGGATGTTATTGTCAGAAAGACTTACGTCAGAATGTTTTTTCTTGTTTTTTTTAAAACATAATCTTCTTCCTGGTTGAACTTCTTTTGGCTGGTTTTGGCCAACACTTGTTTTTGGTTTCTGTGAACTTGACTCCTAACAGCAGCAGAAGTTAGCTTCAGAACTTTATTATATATATTTGTTATATTATATCATTATCATGTGCCAGTATGACTATTATGTGGAATCGTAGCAATTAGTTATATAGAGGACGTGATGTTTGATAAGTCTAGTGAGAAGAGGGCAGAGCTCTTGCCAGTGCATTCAGTCAACACAGCTGTCCACTGCTCCAGAAGATTATCATTTATCTTATCTCCCAGCATTCCCTCTTCCCTCATCTCTCTTCCCTCTTCTCTCTGCTCTCTTCCCTCTTCCGTTTTCTCTCTTCCCTCTTCTCTTCACTCTTCTCTCTTCCCTCATCTCTCTGCTCTCTTCTCTCTGCTCTCTTCCCTCTTCCGTTTTCTCTCTTCCCTCTTCTCTCTGCTCTCTTCTGTCTTCCCTCTTCCCTCTTCTCGTAAGAGTAAAGTTTAAAACAGCCGTAAAACGGGTCTTGTGATGTTTTAAAGGAGCAAAGTTATCTCCAGACCACTCACTTGTCTCATAAATGTCCAATTCTACGGTCGTTAAAAAAAAAACAAAGAAGATGGAAGGCTGCAGATGTGGAACAGAAGTGGCAGGTTTTCGCTGAAGGAACCTTTGCTTAACATTGTAATGGTGGAATATGCTGGAGACCCGGATTGCTGATCTTAAGCACTGAAATAAATTTGTATGTTGTTGTTGTTGATGATCTTCTCCTTCCTTCTTTTCTTCTCCCTGTATCTGCGAGCTGGTGTTCCCTGCAGCCGACGCGGTGAAGGTGTTGGGGCGTAGCATCGTATCGGCGTGGGGGGGGGGGCGGGTTGTGGCGGCTATTTTTCCAGTCCCAGAGTGTAGCTACAAAAAAGCGGGGGGGGGGGGTGTGCAGTGCTTCTTAGCAGACTCCACCACTACGGGGACTGTGGCGATCCCTCCCCCCGTTATCCAGGCTAGGCCTATTACGTGGGGGCATTGATGGAGAAGTGGGACAGAGTCTTGGTCAGCTATGGTTCGCTAGCCCTGATGCTACGGATCGCCAATTTGACCTAATCGGACAGCACCCCCCCCCCCATATTTTATTGTTTAAAAACAAGATATAACGCTAGAATGTCCAAAGATATCATCAAGTTGCACAGAATGTATTATAAAGATCTTCTAAAGGTAGGGTAAGTAATAGGCAGATATCTTTTCATAGGAATGGATTGAAGTAGACACGCTTTCAGTCTTTCGACTGAGTTTTACTCATAATTTTTAGATAATGTTTTGGCTTTGGATTGATCTGTGCATATTTTATTTAAATCTTTATCCTGTGTGAATGTCTTGTATAAGTTCATTGCTTAATTGTTAAAACCCGTGTTTTATGGGTATAACATCGTATGTCTGTTAAACCACTAAGATGTGGGTAATGATAAAGCATCATGTCTGTTAAACCATTAAGATGTAGAAAATGGTATATAGCATCATATGTGTTAAACCACTAAGATGTAGAAAATGGTATATAGCGTCATGTGTGTGTTTAAACACGAAGATATAGATAGTGATATAATATAGCATCATGTGTGTGTGTGTGTTAAACCACGAAGATGTAGATAACGAGATGTCATATAGCACTATATATATGTGTTAAACCATGAAGATGTAGATAACGAAATGTCATATAGCACCATATATGTGTTAAACCACGAAGATGTAGATAACGAGATGTCATATAGCACTATATATATGTGTTAAACCATGAAGATGTAGATAACGAAATGTCATATAGCACCATATATGTGTTAAACCACGAAGATGTCGATAACGAGATGTCATATAGCACTATATATATGTTTTAAACCATGAAGATGTAGATAACGAGATGTCATATAGCACCATATATGTGTGTTAAACCACGAAGATGTAGATAACGAAATGTCATATAGCAGCATATATGTGTGTTAAACCACGAAGATGTAGATAACGAAATGTCATATAGCACCATATATGTGTGTTAAACCACGAAGATGTAGATAACGAGATTTCATATAGTGCCATATATGTGTGTTAAACCACGAAGATGTAGATAACGAGATGTCATATAGCACTATATATGTGTGTTAAACCACGAAGATGTAGATAACGAGATGTCATATAGCACTATATATGTGTGTTAAACCACGAAGATGTAGATAACGAGATGTCATATAGCACCATATATGTGTGTTAAACCACGAAGATGTAGATAACGAGATGTCATATAGCACCATATATGTGTGTTAAACCACGAAGATGTAGATAACGAGATGTCATATAGCACTATATATGTGTGTTAAACCACGAAGATGTAGATAACGAGATGTCATATAGCACTATATATGTGTGTTAAACCACGAAGATGTAAATAACGAGATGTCATATAGCACCATATATGTGTGTTAAACCACGAAAATGTAGATAACGAGATGTCATATAGCACCATATATGTGTGTTAAACCACGAAGATGTAGATAACGAGATGTCATATAGCACCATATATGTGTGTTAAACCACGAAGATGTAGATAACGAGATGTCATATAGCACTATATATGTGTGTTAAACCACGAAGATGTAGATAACGAGATGTCATATAGCACTATATATGTGTGTTAAACCACGAAGATGTAGATAACGAGATGTCATATAGCACTATATATGTGTTAAACCACGAAGATGTAGATAACGAGATGTCATATAGCACTATATATGTGTGTTAAACCACGAAGATGTAGATAACGAGATGTCATATAGCACTATATATGTGTGTTAAACCACGAAGATGTAGATAACGAGATGTCATATAGCACCACATATGTGTGTTAAACCACGAAGATGTAGATAACGAGACGCTTGTAGTTTTTAAGCAGTTGCGAAATGGGAAAAAGGGAGGAGGGGGTGGGTGCTAATGTTTACAAAACCAGCAGAGTTCTGTTACTTCATTCATGAAAGTGTTAAAAGTAACGTTTTCCCCATGTGTAATTGTTATAATGATCTTTTCCCCCCAAACAGCTAGTGTTAATCTTAGTCTGGGTTTTTCCTTAATTAAAGTTTTGCAGCTTTTCTTAAAAACAAGGGATCATATCCGGTTGTGGGAGAAGTTCAATCTGCAGCCAAAAAAAAAAAAAACACATGTATACACACACTCACACGGAGGCTCTCACACAGAAAAAGCTTTCCAGGGAAAAGCCAGTGAAACAAGTAAACAGGTTTTGTACGTACGGAGGCAGGCAAGCATAGTCATCCGTATAGATAGACATGGCCGTCGGTAGGGCAGTTAGCACTTACATGCCAAGAGAAGGAAAAAAAAAACCCTTGTCTTTCAAAACATGGCCTAGCTAGCTCCTGTTACATCCTTTCCTCTGTGGTAACTAAACTAATAGGCTTGGCCTGGCTGACGGAGGGAGGGTCGCCATAGTTACCATGGTGGTGGAGCCTACTGAAGAAGTATTAAATTCCCCCTCCCCCTTTGTTTAGTACCCATGCAGGGACAGTTTAAAAAAAAACATTGCCCTGACCCACTCCCAGTCCGACGCGATGCTGTGCCTCAAAATCTTCATCTCGTTGGCTGCATAGAGCAGCAGGTCACAGAACAAGCTAGATAGAAGAAGAAGAAGATGATGATGATGAAGATGATGATGATGATGAAGATGATGATGAAGATGATGATGATGATGCGGGAGCTGAGATTACAAATATTTTAAAATTATTCCCAGGATTTTTTTGTTCCTGGTAGCAAAACTGTTGAATTTCAGTTCACTGACCTACATGACAGAATCTTTGGATTCGGTTGACTGGATTTTTGCCATGGAAGGTTACGCCCCCCCCCCCCCCCACACACACACACACACACACCAGAAAAATATTAACACTCAGGATTCGCCTGGATGACCCTGGCCGCCTCTGCTTGATTCGACAGTTTTCATGGTTACTGAGGTTTTAGTGAAAACAGCTTTCTCCGTGTCTTGTGGTGAGCTGCACGTGAAATCTCGGCGTATGTTGATGTGTTCGTGTATGATTGTTTGACCCCTGTGCTGACAGCTTAGAATTAGGTCAGTGGTTCTCACCCTGTTTTGAAGATTGGAAGCCCCCTGAAACCAGTTTAATTCTGCGCGGCTTCACGGCCTCTTTCTTTCTCCGGTCACATGGTGTTCAGTAAAAAGACTAGCAGATATTCCTGTATTGTGGTTCGATGCCGTGTATACAAATTAAGACAGTTTTATGGTGGTTGCCATGTATACAAATTAAGACAGTTTTATGGTGGTTGCCATGTATACAGATTAAGACAGTTTTATGGTGGTTGCCGTGTATACAAATTAAGACAGTTTTATGGTGGTTGCCATGTATACAGATTAAGACAGTTTTATGGTGGTTGCCATGTATACAAATTAAGACAGTTTTATGGTGGTTGCCATGTATACAAATTAAGACAGTTTTATGGTGGTTGTCATATATACAGATTAAGACAGTTTTATGGTGGTTGCCGTGTATACAAATTAAGACAGTTGTCATCAGGGCCGGATTAAGACCCTTAGAGGCCCTAAGAACTTAAAAGATTTTGGTGCCCCATATATATGTAATTCAGAATATAAACAATAATAAACCAGAAAATAAAATTTCTGTGGTGCCCCCTTCCTTTGGTGCCCTAAGCACGTGCTTGTTTTGCTTAATGGTTAATCCAGCCCTGGTTGCCATGTATACACGTTTAGACAGTTTTAGAACATAGGTTTTTGCAGCGGAGAATCCCAAGATCCCAAGGGATCGGCGGCGGCGGCCAGTAAACTAGAGCATGTGACGTTTTGTGATAGAAGCTGTTCTCACAGGCGTCACTCGTCCTGGCAGTGTAGCCCTCCTCTCCTCGGAAGATACAGCATCTTTGGCCAGAATGCCCCTCCACGTGACTATTCTCTTCCTCTCTCTCTCTCTCTTACCCCCACCCCGCCCCCCGCTCTTACCCTCCCTCCGTCCCATTTTTATGACTGATAAAAAAAATTCTATATGCGTTCCGAAGTGTTCAAGAACTGCACTCTTTAGGGAGAACGTGTAGTGGAACTTTAATTAATGTGTCTATTATTTCACACACTCTCTCTCTCTTTCTGTCTCTCTCTCTCTCTCTCAGTAGATTTATATGGATTTATGCTGTACAGAGTGTTGGGCGAAGACGTTGCCCATTTTGGCACTCATTGACAAGCTAGTGTCGGTGTTGGTGGACCATAACTGACAAAAACCCTGTCCCACCTGTCTGTTTGGACAATAACAGGCCTAACCTGCCTAACGGGACAGGGATCGCCATAGTTCCCGTGGTGGAGGAGTCTGATAAAGAAGTACTACACACTCAGTGCTTTTCTAGCTTTACTCGGAGACCGAACAAAAAAACCCGCTCCCAAGTCGACATGATGATGTATCCCGACATGATGATGTATCCCGACATGATGATGTATCCCGACATGATGATGTATCCCGACATGATGATGTATCCCGACATCTTAACATCATCAGCTACAAAGAATCAGCTGGCAGGTTCAGGGAGATAGAAAAAGAAGAAAGAAGAAGAATGCACGTAGTGACACATCAGGACCAAAACAACCGTTACTTTCATGCCTCTAAAGCACACCCATCTAGCAGTTATTTATGGGCTCCGTATAGTACGAGTGTCTGTACGCTATAGTAAGAGTGTCTGTACGCTATAGTAAGAGTGTCTGTACGCTATAGTAAGAGTGTCTGTACGCTATAGTAAGAGTGTCTGTACGCTATAGTAAGAGTGTCTGTACGCTATAGTAAGAGTGTCTGTACGCTATAGTAAGAGTGTCTGTACGCTGTGGTAAGAGTGTCTATACGCTATGGTACGAGTGTCTATACGCTATGGTACGAGTGTCTGTACGCTATAGTACGAGTGTCTGTACGCTATGGTAAGAGTGTCTATACGCTATGGTACGAGTGTCTATACACTATGGTACGAGTGTCTGTACGCTATGGTACGAGTGTCTATACGCTATGGTACGAGTGTCTATACACTATGGTACGAGTGTCTGTACGCTATGGTACGAGTGTCTGTACGCTATGGTAAGAGTGTCTGTACGCTATGGTACGAGTGTCTGTACGCTGTGGTACGAGTGTCTGTACGCTGTGGTACGAGTGTCTGTACGCTATGGTAAGAGTGTCTGTACGCTATGGTAAGAGTGTCTATACGCTATGGTACGAGTGTCTATACGCTATGGTAAGAGTGTCTATACGCTATGGTACGAGTGTCTGTACGGCACAGCTAAAAGTGCATGAAATGTGCGGCCTAACAAACCCAGGGACATACTACTGCTTCCCTTAAACGCATGCTTCTGATTTTATCCGAACATTTGATGTGACAAAGATTACAGGACCTTACAAGAAAAAAAACAAAAACCCAAAACCACGCAAGATATGGGGGGACGAAAAAGAGTTCGAGATATAAAAAAAAAAAAAAGATAAGATATAAAAGATAGCAGTTTTTACATAAATATAATTTTGATGCAAGAAACTGACTGCTTTTACAGCGCGTTTCGTGAAAGGAAGTTTTCCTAAGATATACGAGTGTTGAATTCTAGTTAATTGACAGTAGGGGAAAAATCGGGGAGGGGGGAGGGAGGAGGTTTCCCGGAGTAAATTCTTACAAGAAGGGAGGAAAAACCAATGGCGTTTGATAAGAAAATATGTTCATAAAGTTGTACAGACGTGGAGCAGGTTGTAGTTGTACAATATTGAGTAGGTTGTACTTGTACAGACATGGAGCAGGTTGTAGTTGTACAATATTGAGTAGGTTGTACTTGTACAGACATGGAGCAGGTTGTAGTTGTACAATATTGAGTAGGTTGTACTTGTACAATATTGAGTAGGTTGTACTTGTACAATATTGAGTAGGTTGTACTTGTACAATATTGAGTAGGTTGTACTTGTACAGACATGGAGCAGGTTGTAGTTGTACAATATTGAGTAGGTTGTAGTTGTACAATATTGAGTAGGTTGTACTTGTACAATATTGAGTAGGTTGTACTTGTACAGACATGGAGCAGGTTGTAGTTTTACAATATTGAGTAGGTTGTACTTGTACAATATTGAGTAGGTTATACTTGTACAGACATGGAGCAGGTTGTAGTTTTACAATATTGAGCAGGTTGTACCTGTACAAACATGTCGCAGGTTGTAGTTGTACAGTAGTGAGCAGGTTGTAGTTCTACAAACATGGAGGAGGTTTTAGTTGTACAAATATTGAGCAGGTTGTAGATGTACAAACATGGAGCAGGTTTTGGTTGTACAAACATTGAGCAGGTTGTAGTTGTACAAACATTGAGCAGGTTATAGTTGTACAAACATCGAGCAGGTTGTACAGTGGTTACACAAACATTGAGCAGGTTGTAGTTGTACAAACATCGAGCAGGTTATAGTTGTACAAACATCGAGCAGGTTGTACAGTGGTTGCACAAACATTGAGCAGGTTGTAGTTGTACAAACATTGAGCAGGTTATAGTTGTACAAACATCGAGCAGGTTGTACAGTGGTTACACAAACATCGAGCAGGTTGTACAGTGGTTACACAAACATTGAGCAGGTTTAAAAACATGAACGACAAGAAAACAACCCCAAAAAATGAATGTTGCACGTCAAGAGTTTTTCGTAGATCCCGGAAGTTATGTAGAAAAGGTGCCCTCGACTGAGAGAGAGAGAAGGGGGGGGGGGGGGTCTGGCGGTGCGTTTCTCCAGGCTCATGAGTGATTCTTCTGTTTTAAGGGAGGGTCAGCAGGGGTCCCCTTGAGAGGGGGTAGTGGTGGTGGATGAGAACTGACTGGATAAACATTTTTTTTTGGGGGGGGGGAAGGGCAGGGGGTGTAAAATAATTGTTTAAAAATTCTTCTATTAGATTCTGCCTGCGATTATAAGTTGCCCCCTTCTCTATCTCTCCCCCACCCTGCGTTACATTTGGGCGGGGCTCGGCATTAATTTGTTGTCGTGTAGAGATGGTTTGGTGGCAAGGGTTGGGTAGCTGCTGGAAGTAGGCTACGGCCTTAAGTGGGTCGCCGTGCTATTTTGACACGATTATCTGAGAGATCTTGTTACCAGAAACAAAAAACACATGCACACACACACACACACAAGGCAACCAAGAAGTGTTTTCTTTGGGGGGAGGAGGGGGGGGGGGAAGAATGCTCGTGCTAATATATCAGTGAGAAACAGGTTTCACTATGGAGCAAGAGTTTCTAAAACTACACTAGGAGCAGGGCAACCGTCAGAAGCGTCTGCCGGTTCCGAGTCATTTCTTCCCTACCACTTACCTTTGTTATGTAACAAACTAGAACATATGTTACGTTTTCGGTTTGTTCACTAAAAAGAAGAAGAAAAAGAAAGAATAAGAAGAAAAGGAAAAATAAAAAGAAGAAGAAACGTATATTTTTGTTTTCTGCACGCCCCCCCCCCCCCCCAAGGTCCGTATCATCGTATGTCGAACGTCCGTAAGTCGGGATCGGTTTATATTAGACTTCTGCATAAATATTCCATGTCTTTTCTCGTGTCAGTAGACAGGAGGATAAATTACGGAGCCTTTTTACGTTTTTTGTCAACATTTCAAAGATTGAAAATGCGTAAAGCGATGTTTTAGATCAGCCCTGTGTGGCGGGTCATTTCCCTTTTGAGCGTGGAGAAAGCGAACATTCAATTTGTTTTGACCAAGTTAAGCATAATTTTACTAGAACTAGGCGAAGACACCGCGGGCGGTTCCAGTTTCTCTGAAAGGGCAATAACTGAGCCGAAAGACCCGGCCATGCTCGATTCAGACACGCACGTTAATACTGGGACTCTTATGCGAGGTACTGCCGAGGACAGTTAACTAAAGTGGCCCTGTGTTGTATAGGTAGACTTTGTGCTTTGTGACTGCGCTAGGAAATGATCAAGTGATAATCTTCCGATTAAGAACACGACATTACGGCGCTAAGAAATGACCAAGTGATAATCTTCCGATTAAGAACACGACATTACGGCGCTAAGAAATGACCAAGTGATAATCTTCCGATTAAGAACACGACATTACGGCGCTAAGAAATGATCAAGTGATAATCTTCCGATTAAGAACACGACATTACGGCGCTAAGAAATGACCAAGTGATAATCTTCCGATTAAGAACACGACATTACGGCGCTAAAGCCTGATTGCTGCTGCTTCTTCTGCTTCTTCAACTTCCCTGGAACTGCGAACTGGTTGTTCTTTGCAGCCGATGCTGTGGAAATGTTGATGCCACACAATTGTGTCGGATTGGGAGCAGGTCATGGCAGCTATTTTTTTTTTCCAGTCCTGGAGTGCAGTTAAAAAAGCAGTGGGTGTGCAATACTTCCTTAGCAGACTCCGTTAGCCAAGTTAACCCTGCTACCGAGAGTACCAATGGGGAGGTAGGTTAGAGTCTTGGTCAGCTGTGTTCGCCAACCCTGACGCCAGCATGTCAGCTATGTTCGCCAACGTTGACGCCAGCGTGTCAGCTGTGATTTGCTAACCCTGACGCCAGTATGTCAGCTGTGTTCGCCAACGTTGACGCCAGGGTGTCAGCTGCGGTTTGCTAACCCTGACGCCAGTATGTCAGCTATGTTCGCCAACGTTGACGCCAGCGTGTCAGCTGTGGTTTGCTAACCCTGACGCCAGTATGTCAGCTGTGGTTTGCTAACCCTGACGCCAGTATGTCAGCTGCGGTTTGCTAACCCTGACGCCAGTATGTCAGCTATGTTCGCCAACGTTGACGCCAGCGTGTCAGCTGTGGTTTGCTAACCCTGACGCCAGTATGTCAGCTGTGGTTTGCTAACCCTGATGCCAGCATGTCAGCTGTGGTTTGCTAACCCTGACGACATCATGTCAGCTGTGTTGTGCTAACCATGACGCCAGCATATCAGCTGTGGTTTGCTAACCCTGACGACATCATGTCAGCTGTGTTGTGCTAACCATGACGCCAGCATGTCAGCTGTGGTTTGCTAACCCTGACGACATCATGTCAGCTGTGGTTTGCTAACCCTGACGACATCATGTCAGCTGTGTTGTGCTAACCATGACGCCAGCATATCAGCTGTGGTTTGCTAACCCTGACGCCAGCATTCAGGTGTGGATCGCTAATTGCAAAAAAAACAAACCCGGACAGCGTCTTTCACCATCCCCCCCCCCCCCCCCAAAACCCTCCAGCGGCCCCCCGTAGAAGACAATAGGATACTTTCAGCTAGCAGACATTTCTGTTTCCAGTGACGCCAAAGAAGTATCATTTTCCCATCATTATCCCTTTCATCATTGTGAGGAGGGAGAAGGTCGGTATGTGTCGGGGTTTGGCTTTGATTGAGTTGCCCGTTGTTTATATTCATTGTTTTGTTGGTGTTTCACGTCCTGGCGAGAGATGAAGAAGGATAAGTGTTCTGGCAGGACGGAGAAGGAAGCAGACATACAAGACTGGCAGCGGGAGAGATGGTTGCCGGGGTGTAGGGGAAGCAACTCTCAAGAAAGAAAACGTTTAGATGTACTTTACCAGGGGATCTCAGTCTGTGGCGGAGTAAACCCCTCTCTTTCTCTGCTCTCCACCCACTCCACCTTCTCTCTTCCCTCATCTTTTCCTTAGGGAGGGGGGGGGTTTTAAGATTTGATTTTTTTTTGGGGGGGGGGGTGATTTGAGACAACAGATTGACAGACATTTGAGATATGTCTGTTATCTAGAATGAATCTTTTGAGTCAGACATAATGTATGTCATTCGACATTTGTAGAACAAAAAAAAAACAACAACCTAAAAGCCATATATAAAGACAAATGGACAAAATAACACCCCACAGCAAAAAAGAAAACAGACAGATGTGAAATACCATAAACTCTCAAGAAAACACCAGATGATAATCTTCCGACTAAGAACAGAACATTACAGGCTGAGACACCATGTGTGCCAGAAGCTGAAAAGTTGGCCACACCAGGCCGATGTGCCTGCAACTAAGAGCAACAGACCCCCACATCACGGTATCCAGAGTTGCCAGCCACACAGACAAAGGACCCTGGCCTGACCCCCCCCCCCCCCCGCACAAGAGCTCCTCTACGCTTATGCTGAAAACGGAGATGAAATGCCGCATTTGTGTGTGTGTGTGTATGTGTGTGTGTGTGAGAGAGAGAGAGAGATTGGCATCAATGTCTGGGCGAACGACAACGAAGAAGAAATTGATATTATTCTGAATGTGAAAAGTGGTGCATGGGGGCATAAAAAGGTTGAGAAACACTGTGGTAGAGACTAATGACAAAAAACTAAGCTAGTATGTGAAACAAAAAGTAAGGATGGGGGGAGGATGGGGGGAAATTTAATATATGATGTCTTGTGTGAAAGGTGAAAGGCGAGATATGATAAATAAAATGATGTATAGCAAGACTGCAGATAACATGGCTAGACTTTCCTGTATATAGTGCACAATCGAGACCACTGATCAATTTTTTTTGTAAACTTTGCGTGTCAGCATACAGGAGTGTACCATATACAGAGCTCTGTCATCGGCTTGTTATGTTACAAGTTGCTTGTTATGTCCAGTATTTTAGTACAAGATGGAACCGCCTTGCCTGCCAACCCAAGTAATAGTTTATATTCAGAAGGAAGTTTATATTACCGTCAGTTTGGTAGTAAGATTATCCGTTTTTAGAAGAGACTTTTCTTTTGGGAACCAATAAGATGAGCGGTTTTGCTGTACTGTTTTATGGTAGCCCCTAGAATCCATCATGTCTGAGCTTCGCGGTTTCAGTGTTTCTCAGGGAAGTCCGTGTTTATTGTGTTTTGAGTCACCAGAAACCGATTTCCTTTTCCAGATATCCTTTTTTTCCACTTCCTCTTATAAATCTTCTTCCGTCTCATCTTCAGGTAATGTTGTGATTATCTTGACGCATTTTGGCAGGTGAGAGGCGCGCCGCCGTGCGCACAAAACAAGCAACTAAAATAGCTAGTTTTTGTCAGTTTCCTAATGTTACTGTTTGCTTTGGTAGTGCTGAAGAAAACTATGATAGCGCTACATTGGTTTGTTTTCCAGATTTCTTTTAATTTTTTGTATATATGTTTTTTAAATGAGAACTTTAAACAATGCCTCTTAACTCTTTGTATACTGGGGGTTTTTCCCTCAAAAGACCAAGGGGGGTAAATTTCACAATGTGAAATGGGATGGTCGTCACATTTAAAAGAATGACAAAGGCATAATCTGATCTGTAGTATGAAGTATTCTACCTTATTTTGAAGAAGAAAAAATGTATTTTGTTTTTCAAATAAAATTTTTAACATTTTATTAGTATACAACAACAAAAAAAGAGCTAAGAACTGAGAAGAAAGAATGGAAAATGAAGTAATAAAATAAATTTTTTGTCACTTACCCATCAAGTTAATCCACTGTAGTTGTTTATATAATTCCATAATGAACAAAAATGTACACAAACATCTGTTCTTTAACATATCTTACAAAATTTTAGTATACAACAACAAAAAAAGAGCTAAGAACTGAGAAGAAAGAATGGAAAATGAAGTAATAAAATAAATTTTTTGTCACTTACCCATCAAGTTAATCCACTGTAGTTGTTTATATAATTCCATAATGAACAAAAATGTACACAAACATCTGTTCTTTAACATATCTTACAAAATTTACATGAAAATATGCACTAGTTATGCATTCACAGCAAACTAAAAACACCAAGTGGGTAGGTAATATTTACATGAAAACAAGTGGGCGGTCGTTGACTAATATTTACCAGAAAACAGGTCATTGTGTTTTGGTTTTTGTTTTTTTTTTTTAATTTGAAGCATTCTACAACATTTAATTTTTTAAATTACACAATCTCCAGCATTACTTATTGTGATATTACAGCTAGTACTAGCAAAAAGCTGAGAAGTAGTATCACCAGCTACCCTTCTAACACATTTTGCTGCTGGACCAAAAAAAACACAAAAAATTCTTTCAATCACTGCCACGTGGGTCGGCCGAAAATTTACCATTTCTACTACTATATTCTCTACACCACAGTCTAGACAATTTTAAATTAAATTATGAGCTTGTAATGCAGAAATATGCTGCTCTGGACGAAAGAAACTAGCACTGGAAGCCATATTTGTTGATAAACAAAGGCCTAGCGACGATAAACTTTGAAAAACTGGCTTTAAATGAACAAAGAATCGCTCTGTTTTCTGCTCAAACCACGCGCTTAATGTGGACAACTGAATTCCGGAAGGAAGTCAACTGCTGGTTTTAAGATACTTTGATTATTTTCAAAATTAGAGAGCTACAAACCATCATCGCCCCTCGTGTCTATAAGTATTTCGTAATAGGGATACAACCACGCAGGACGCGTGTCCAAATACCCAAAGAGTTAATTAAACTGATTGACTTACATTTGCATACAAGCTTTTTATTCGCAAATATATATATATATACACACACACAAATTTTGCTCATGATTGGCAGATCCTTAGAAGGATCATTAGTGAATAGCTGTTTGTAGTTGCAAAATTTCTAAGTCCCAAAGTGAGTCAACCAATCTTGCTTTTTAGCAGACTCTGCCACTGCGGAGACCACATTGAGCCCCTCTTCCCAGTTAGCCAGGCAGAATTAGCACAGTATCAGTTTTTACAAGGAACACGATGAAGAGGTGGGAATATGGTCTTGACCAGCTCTGATTTGGTAGCCCTGATAAGTGTGTGGACCTGCAAGATTACAGTCTTTATTTATTCCTGTTTGTTGAGTCTTGGTGCAGTCTCCCGCAAAGAATGCTATGTATAGTTACAGCCAGTGCTTCTTTCTGTATAGAACTAATGCCGTTAATCTGCCCTGATGGTTTATACACAAGCATTGAAAAGTAACTGGTGAGGAAGAAAAAAAACCAACACATTTCATACTGTCTTGATTCATGTATAGCGTTTAATACTTCTCATCAGATTGCATAGCTTTTCCTCCGGTTCTAGAGGAATGGATTATTTTCCTTTTGCTGACTGTACTGTTACACAGTCACTCCCATTGGTTTTGTTTGCTTGGATTTGGATTCTTGTATGTATCCACATTTCAAGATTCTTGTATGTACCCACATTTCAAGATTCTTGTATGTACTCACATTTCAAGATTCTTGTATGTACCCACATTTCAAGATTCTTGTATGTACTCACATCTCAAGATTCTTGTATGTACCCACATTTCAAGATTCTTGTATGTACCCACATTTCAAGATTCTTGTACCTACCCACATTTCAAGATTCTTGTATGTATCCTCAATTCAAGATTCTTGTATGTATCCACATTTCAAGATTCTAGTATGTATCCACATTTCAAGATTCTTGTATGTATCCACATTTCAAGATCCTTGTATGTATCCACATTTCAAGATTCTTGTATGTATCCACATTTCAAGATTCTTGTATGCATTCTCATTTCAAGCACATTTTTTTTTGCTGTTTTTTTTTTTTTTACTGATGTTATTGGTGAAGTTTGGCAACATTTATTTAGTCACATATAATGGTGACTGAAGATAGCTGGATTGGACTTTGTTGTACTAGTAGTCTGTGGAATATTTTGCTGTCAATATCTTGTTGTTTATTCTGAGGTACCCTGTGTAAGGTATGATGATAATGCTCAACTTTTCCTAGGTATGTGTACCTTGGCTTTTTGTTAACTTTAAAAAAAAAACCCAAACTGATTAGTAGGTTGATTTTTATGCTGACTTGTACTTGTGCGAACTCCCTGTAACTGCGAGCTGTTGTTCTTTGCAGCCGATGCTGTAGAGATGTTGAGGCAGAGCACCATATCTCAGCGTGGGAGTGGGTTATGGCGGCTACTTTTTCAGTTCCAGAGTATAGCTAAAGAGCAGGGGTGGGTGTGTGCAGTGCTTCTTTAGCAGACTCCACCACCATGGGGACTACAGCGATCCCTGCCCTGTTAGCCAGGCAGAATTAGCACAGTATCAGTTTTTACAAGGAACACGATGAAGAGGTGGGAATATGGTCTTGACCAGCTCTGATTTGGTAGCCCTGATAAGTGTGTGGACCTGCAAGATTACAGTCTTTATTTATTCCTGTTTGTTGAGTCTTGGTGCAGTCTCCCGCAAAGAATGCTATGTATAGTTACAGCCAGTGCTTCTTTCTGTATAGAACTAATGCCGTTAATCTGCCCTGATGGTTTATACACAAGCATTGAAAAGTAACTGGTGAGGAAGAAAAAAAACCAACACATTTCATACTGTCTTGATTCATGTATAGCGTTTAATACTTCTCATCAGATTGCATAGCTTTTCCTCCGGTTCTAGAGGAATGGATTATTTTCCTTTTGCTGACTGTACTGTTACACAGTCACTCCCATTGGTTTTGTTTGCTTGGATTTGGATTCTTGTATGTATCCACATTTCAAGATTCTTGTATGTACCCACATTTCAAGATTCTTGTATGTACTCACATTTCAAGATTCTTGTATGTACCCACATTTCAAGATTCTTGTATGTACTCACATCTCAAGATTCTTGTATGTACCCACATTTCAAGATTCTTGTATGTACCCACATTTCAAGATTCTTGTACCTACCCACATTTCAAGATTCTTGTATGTATCCTCAATTCAAGATTCTTGTATGTATCCACATTTCAAGATTCTAGTATGTATCCACATTTCAAGATTCTTGTATGTATCCACATTTCAAGATCCTTGTATGTATCCACATTTCAAGATTCTTGTATGTATCCACATTTCAAGATTCTTGTATGCATTCTCATTTCAAGCACATTTTTTTTTGCTGTTTTTTTTTTTTTTACTGATGTTATTGGTGAAGTTTGGCAACATTTATTTAGTCACATATAATGGTGACTGAAGATAGCTGGATTGGACTTTGTTGTACTAGTAGTCTGTGGAATATTTTGCTGTCAATATCTTGTTGTTTATTCTGAGGTACCCTGTGTAAGGTATGATGATAATGCTCAACTTTTCCTAGGTATGTGTACCTTGGCTTTTTGTTAACTTTAAAAAAAAAACCCAAACTGATTAGTAGGTTGATTTTTATGCTGACTTGTACTTGTGCGAACTCCCTGTAACTGCGAGCTGTTGTTCTTTGCAGCCGATGCTGTAGAGATGTTGAGGCAGAGCACCATATCTCAGCGTGGGAGTGGGTTATGGCGGCTACTTTTTCAGTTCCAGAGTATAGCTAAAGAGCAGGGGTGGGTGTGTGCAGTGCTTCTTTAGCAGACTCCACCACCATGGGGACTACAGCGATCCCTGCCCTGTTAGCCAGGCTATGCCTGTTACTAGGGGTCTAGGGGTACCATGGAGAGGTGGGAAAGGGTCTTTGTTAGCTATGGGTTGTTAACCCTGACACTGGCATATCAGCTATGGGTCACTGATCACCTTATTGGGCGTCTTCACTCCCATTTTTAAGCTGAAGCAAAGATAAAATATTTTTCTGTTGGCTGGGCCAGTGAAAATAGTTTACTAGGAATAATTTTTAATATTCCTCAAATTTATTGTTTATGTTTTTTCTCATCCGCAGTTTATTACAACAAACTTTGACCTTCTTAGTGACCTTCAGACTATAGAGCAGCATGACTGGGGAAGTATTCTGGGAGGAGAGAATGACCTGATAGAGATACAGCCTTCCATTGGCAGCTCACTTGGGGGAAATGTAAGCCTTAGTGTTACTTTGGTTTTCTTGATGTAATGTAGTTGGTTGGTTGTGTGCTTCCGTTATGTTGGAAATAGAGGGCCTCATGTCTGTGTCAGCAAGTGGTAGAAGTGTTGTGTCTGTGTCAGCAAGTGATAGAAGTGTTGTGTCTGTGTCAGCAAGTGATAGAAGTGTTGTGTCTGTGTCAGCAAGTGATAGAAGTGTTGTGTCTGTGTCAGCAAGTGATAGAAGTGTTGTGTCTGTGTCAGCAAGTGATAGAAGTGTTGTGTCTCTGTCAGCAAGTGATAGAAGTGTTGTGTCTCTGTCAGCAAGTGATAGAAGTGTTGTGTCTGTGTCAGCAAGTGATAGAAGTGTTGTGTCTGTGTCAGCAAGTGATAGAAGTGTTGTGTCTCTGTCAGCAAGTGATAGAAGTGTTGTGTCTGTGTCAGCAAGTGATAGAAGTGTTGTGTCTGTGTCAGCAAGTGATAGAAGTGTTGTGTCTGTGTCAGCAAGTGATAGAAGTGTTGTGTCTGTGTCAGCAAGTGATAGAAGTTTGTGTCTGTGTCAGCAAGTGATAGAAGTGTTGTGTCTGTGTCAGCAAGTGATAGAAGTGTTGTGTCTGTGTCAGCAAGTGATAGAAGTGTTGTGTCTGTGTCAGCAAGTGATAGAAGTGTTGTGTCTGTGTCAGCAAGTGATAGAAGTGTTGTGTCTGTGTCAGCAAGTGATAGAAGTGTTGTGTCTCTGTCAGCAAGTGATAGAAGTGTTGTGTCTGTGTCAGCAAGTGATAGAAGTGTTGTGTCTGTGTCAGCAAGTGATAGAAGTGTTGTGTCTCTGTCAGCAAGTGATAGAAGGAAGTGTTGTGTCTGTGTCAGCAAGTGATAGAAGTGTTGTCTCTCTGTCAGCAAGTGATAGAAGGAAGTGTTGTGTCTGTGTCAGCAAGTGATAGAAGGAAGTGTTGTGTCTCTGTGAAGCAGGTGGGGAAAGGCCAGAATGATAGTTATAATGGCTTCTTGGACTGCAGGTGGTGGGTTCTGGAGCAGGTCGTATCTCACTGTTTCCATGTTGTCAGGATTCTCACTTGTGCTTTGGAGAGCATCACTGCACTTAGATTCTCTGTGGAAGGAGATGACTGGAATGCCCCTTGGGCTTGTCATGAGTGTAGTGATGATAACTTGTCAGCATTTTAAAGCCTCAGTTGGTTTTTAGTGTGATCAAGTAGTAGAAGTATTTGGTTTATGTGAACAAGTGGTAGAAGTGTTTGGTTTATGTGAACAAGTGGTAGAAGTATTTGGTTTATGTGAACAAGTGGTAGAAGTATTTGGTTTATGTGAACAAGTGGTAGAAGTATTTGGTTTATGTGAACAAGTGGTAGAAGTGTTTGGTTTATGTGAAAAAGTGGTAGAAGTGTTTGGTTTATGTGAAAAAGTGGTAGAAGTGTTTGGTTTATGTGAAAAAGTGGTAGAAGTGTTTGGTTTATGTGAACAAGTGGTAGAAGTGTTTGGTTTATGTGAACAAGTGGTAGAAGTGTTTGGTCTATGTGAGCAAGTGGTAGAAGTGTTTGGTTTATGTGAGCAAGTGGTAGAAGTGTTTGGTTTATGTGAGCAAATGGTAGAAGTGTTTGGTTTATGTGAACAAGTGGTAGAAGTGTTTGGTTTATGTGAAAAAGTGGTAGAAGTGTTTGGTTTATGTGAAAAAGTGGTAGAAGTGTTTGGTTTATGTGAGCAAGTGGTAGAAGTGTTTGGTTTATGTGAAAAAGTGGTAGAAGTGTTTGGTCTATGTGAAAAAGTGGTAGAAGTGTTTGGTTTATGTGAAAAAGTGGTAGAAGTGTTTGGTTTATGTGAAAAAGTGATAGAAGTGTTTGGTCTATGTGAGCAAGTGGTAGAAGTGTTTGGTCTATGTGAGCAAGTGGTAGAAGTGTTTGGTTTATGTGAACAAGTGGTAGAAGTGTTTGGTTTATGTGAGCAAGTGGTAGAAGTGTTTGGTTTATGTGAGCAAGTGGTAGAAGTGTTTGGTTTATGTGAACAAGTGGTAGAAGTGTTTGGTTTATGTGAACAAGTGGTAGAAGTGTTTGGTTTATGTGAACAAGTGGTAGAAGTGTTTGGTTTATGTGAACAAGTGGTAGAAGTGTTTGGTTTATGTGAGCAAGTGGTAAAAGTGTTTGGTTTATGTGAAAAAGTGGTAGAAGTGTTTGGTTTATGTGAGCAAGTGGTAGAAGTGTTTAGTTTATGCAAGCAAGTGGTAGAAATGTTTGGTTTATGTGAACAAGTAGTAGAAGTTGTTTATATGAACAAATGGAAGAAATCTTATTATCTATGAAGGACCTGTATTGTATTTCTGAAACAACTGAGGCTGAGTTAATGTCAGGCAAAAGTTTACCGTCTTTTGAAGGTCACATTGCAAAACTCTTGTTAAATTTTTTTTTTTTTACTGTCGTTAAAAGGACAGAGACACTTTCACCTCGATTCTGTGCTGTCAGTGGCAAACATGGACACTCACCAGATATAATGACAGAATGATAACAGTATGTGAGATGAAATGCTTAAGAAAAAATGCTAAACACAACAAGAAGGGATCAGGTGTGAAATGAAGTAATCCTGCAGGCGATGGGAACAACACCTTGTCAGGGACTAGAGCGAAAATCTGAGTTAAATGTTTTGGGCATTTGCCACGCATAAATCCAGAACAAGCAGCTGCACGCACATACAACTTGAAAATGTTTTGGGCATAGGGTGCGAGGACAACCAAAGGAAAAGGTGGATAAATGGAGTGAAAGACACACTGAAGAAACATAACAGCTTACCCAAACCTCTCATCTTGCTCTGGACCAATGTCTGAAACTTCCTGTGACGCTAATGGCATAAGCAGACAGATAAGAAGAAGAAGGTAATATTTTTATAAACACAAATGTAAGTGGTTGTGATGATCAAATATGCTTAGTCAGCGTAATGAAGAAGGTACTGGACAGTTTGGCTGAACTTTGCGTGGAGAGCTAAGAAAATCCTGTGTTGTGTATTCTTTGTTATAAATGCCTCATACATGTTTCCTGGTATGTGTCCAGCTATCCCCGGGCCTGTTGCAACCTTATGATACCCTGGATGTAGATGGCAATGTCAACTCAGCCTCATCGTGTCCAGCAACAGCTTTCAGGAGGCAGGACTTGGCGCCTGCGGGCATGTCAGTTCAAGACGAGCTGTGGAGGAAAGAGAGAATCAAGAAAGACAATCACAACATGAGTATGAAACATTTCTTTAGTTATTTTACGTACTTTACTCCTTCCTTCCTCTTGTATCGTGAAGTGTTGAGGGGAGATGCAGCTGGCGTTTTTGGGCCAGGTGGCTGGGCTCGGTGACCGTCATGCCATAATTAGTGAGTGTTTCTCTGATACCATCTATCCATCTCCTTCTGGGTCTTCCTCTTGATCTGTGTCCCGTGGTTCTTTGACTGAAGGTCATTCTCATTAGGTGGCTGAACCACTTTATTCTTTGCTTCTCTGTGTGTCCTAGACATGTTGTGGTTCCTACCATCTGTCCTAGACATGGTGTGGTTTATGTGAACAAGTGGTAGAAGTATTTGGTTTATGTGAACAAGTGGTAGAAGTGTTTGGTTTATGTGAAAAAGTGGTAGAAGTGTTTGGTTTATGTGAAAAAGTGGTAGAAGTGTTTGGTTTATGTGAAAAAGTGGTAGAAGTGTTTGGTTTATGTGAACAAGTGGTAGAAGTGTTTGGTTTATGTGAACAAGTGGTAGAAGTGTTTGGTCTATGTGAGCAAGTGGTAGAAGTGTTTGGTTTATGTGAGCAAGTGGTAGAAGTGTTTGGTTTATGTGAGCAAATGGTAGAAGTGTTTGGTTTATGTGAACAAGTGGTAGAAGTGTTTGGTTTATGTGAAAAAGTGGTAGAAGTGTTTGGTTTATGTGAAAAAGTGGTAGAAGTGTTTGGTTTATGTGAGCAAGTGGTAGAAGTGTTTGGTTTATGTGAAAAAGTGGTAGAAGTGTTTGGTCTATGTGAAAAAGTGGTAGAAGTGTTTGGTTTATGTGAAAAAGTGGTAGAAGTGTTTGGTTATGTGAACAAGTGGTAGAAGTGTTTGGTCTATGTGAGCAAGTGGTAGAAGTGTTTGGTCTATGTGAGCAAGTGGTAGAAGTGTTTGGTTTATGTGAACAAGTGGTAGAAGTGTTTGGTTTATGTGAGCAAGTGGTAGAAGTGTTTGGTTTATGTGAGCAAGTGGTAGAAGTGTTTGGTTTATGTGAACAAGTGGTAGAAGTGTTTGGTTTATGTGAACAAGTGGTAGAAGTGTTTGGTTATGTGAACAAGTGGTAGAAGTGTTTGGTTTATGTGAACAAGTGGTAGAAGTGTTTGGTTTATGTGAGCAAGTGGTAAAAGTGTTTGGTTTATGTGAAAAAGTGGTAGAAGTGTTTGGTTTATGTGAGCAAGTGGTAGAAGTGTTTAGTTTATGCAAGCAAGTGGTAGAAATGTTTGGTTTATGTGAACAAGTAGTAGAAGTTGTTTATATGAACAAATGGAAGAAATCTTATTATCTATGAAGGACCTGTATTGTATTTCTGAAACAACTGAGGCTGAGTTAATGTCAGGCAAAAGTTTACCGTCTTTTGAAGGTCACATTGCAAAACTCTTGTTAAATTTTTTTTTTTTTACTGTCGTTAAAAGGACAGAGACACTTTCACCTCGATTCTGTGCTGTCAGTGGCAAACATGGACACTCACCAGATATAATGACAGAATGATAACAGTATGTGAGATGAAATGCTTAAGAAAAAATGCTAAACACAACAAGAAGGGATCAGGTGTGAAATGAAGTAATCCTGCAGGCGATGGGAACAACACCTTGTCAGGGACTAGAGCGAAAATCTGAGTTAAATGTTTTGGGCATTTGCCACGCATAAATCCAGAACAAGCAGCTGCACGCACATACAACTTGAAAATGTTTGGGCATAGGGTGCGAGGACAACCAAAGGAAAAGGTGGATAAATGGAGTGAAAGACACACTGAAGAAACATAACAGCTTACCCAAACCTCTCATCTTGCTCTGGACCAATGTCTGAAACTTCCTGTGACGCTAATGGCATAAGCAGACAGATAAGAAGAAGAAGGTAATATTTTTATAAACACAAATGTAAGTGGTTGTGATGATCAAATATGCTTAGTCAGCGTAATGAAGAAGGTACTGGACAGTTTGGCTGAACTTTGCGTGGAGAGCTAAGAAAATCCTGTGTTGTGTATTCTTTGTTATAAATGCCTCATACATGTTTCCTGGTATGTGTCCAGCTATCCCCGGGCCTGTTGCAACCTTATGATACCCTGGATGTAGATGGCAATGTCAACTCAGCCTCATCGTGTCCAGCAACAGCTTTCAGGAGGCAGGACTTGGCGCCTGCGGGCATGTCAGTTCAAGACGAGCTGTGGAGGAAAGAGAGAATCAAGAAAGACAATCACAACATGAGTATGAAACATTTCTTTAGTTATTTTACGTACTTTACTCCTTCCTTCCTCTTGTATCGTGAAGTGTTGAGGGGAGATGCAGCTGGCGTTTTTGGGCCAGGTGGCTGGGCTCGGTGACCGTCATGCCATAATTAGTGAGTGTTTCTCTGATACCATCTATCCATCTCCTTCTGGGTCTTCCTCTTGATCTGTGTCCCGTGGTTCTTTGACTGAAGGTCATTCTCATTAGGTGGCTGAACCACTTTATTCTTTGCTTCTCTGTGTGTCCTAGACATGTTGTGGTTCCTACCATCTGTCCTAGACATGGTGTGGTTCCTACCAACTGTCCTAGACATGTTGTGGTTCCTACCATCTGTCCTAGACATGTTGTGGTTCCTACCATCTGTCCTAGACATGGTGTGGTTCCTACCATCTGTCTTAGACATGGTGTGGTTCCTACCATCTGTCCTAGACATGGTGTGGTTCCTACCATCTGTCCTAGACGTGGTGTGGTTCCTACCATCTGTCTTAGACGTGGTGTGGTTCCTACCATCTGTCTTAGACATGGTGTGGTTCCTACCATCTGTCTTAGACGTGGTGTGGTTCCTACCATCTGTCATAGACGTGGTGTGGTTCCTACCATCTGTCCTAGACATGTTGTGGTTCCTACCATCTGTCCTAGACGTGTTGTGGTTCCTACCATCTGTCCTAGACATGTTGTGGTTCCTACCATCTGTCTTAGATGTGTTGTGGTTCCTACCATCTGTCTTAGACATGTTGTGGTTCCTACCATCTGTCTTAGACATGGTGTGGTTCCTACCATCTGTCTTAGATGTGTTGTGGTTCCTACCATCTGTCTTAGATGTGTTGTGGTTCCTACCATCTGTCTTAGATGTGGTGTGGTTCCTACCATCTGTCTTAGACATGGTGTGGTTCCTACCATCTGTCTTAGATGTGTTGTGGTTCCTACCATCTGTCCTAGACGTGTTGTGGTTCCTACCATCTGTCCTAGACATGTTGTGGTTCCTACCATCTGTCTTAGATGTGTTGTGGTTCCTACCATCTGTCTTAGACATGTTGTGGTTCCTACCATCTGTCTTAGACATGGTGTGGTTCCTACCATCTGTCTTAGATGTGTTGTGGTTCCTACCATCTGTCTTAGATGTGTTGTGGTTCCTACCATCTGTCTTAGATGTGGTGTGGTTCCTACCATCTGTCTTAGACATGGTGTGGTTCCTACCATCTGTCTTAGATGTGTTGTGGTTCCTACCATCTGTCTTAGATGTGGTGTGGTTCCTACCATCTGTCTTAGATGTGTTGTGGTTCCTACCATCTGTCTTAGACATGTTGTGGTTCCTACCATCTGTCCTAGACATGGTGTGGTTCCTACCATCTGTCCTAGACATGTTGTGGTTCCTACCATCTGTCCTAGACATGGTGTGGTTCCTACCATCTGTCCTAGACATGGTGTGGTTCCTACCATCTGTCCTAGACGTGTTGTGGTTCCTACCATCTGTCCTAGACATGGTGTGGTTCCTACCATCTGTCTTAGATGTGTTGTGGTTCCTACCATCTGTCCTAGACATGGTGTGGTTCCTACCATCTGTCTTAGATGTGTTGTGGTTCCTACCATCTGTCCTAGACATGGTGTGGTTCCTACCATCTGTCTTAGACATGGTGTGGTTCCTACCATCTGTCTTAGATGTGTTGTGGTTCCTACCATCTGTCCTAGACATGGTGTGGTTCCTACCATCTGTCCTAGACATGGTGTGGTTCCTACCATCTGTCCTAGACATGGTGTGGTTCCTACCATCTGTCCTAGACATGGTGTGGTTCCTACCATCTGTCCTAGACATGGTGTGGTTCCTACCATCTGTCCTAGACATGGTGTGGTTCCTACCATCTGTCCTAGACATGTTGTGGTTCCTACCATCTGTCCTAGACATGGTGTGGTTCCTACCATCTGTCCTAGACATGGTGTGGTTCCTACCATCTGTCCTAGACATGGTGTGGTTCCTACCATCTGTCCTAGACATGGTGTGGTTCCTACCATCTGTCTTAGATGTGTTGTGGTTCCTACCATCTGTCTTAGATGTGTTGTGGTTCCTACCATCTGTCTTAGACGTGGTGTGGTTCCTACCATCTGTCTTAGACATGGTGTGGTTCCTACCATCTGTCTTAGATGTGTTGTGGTTCCTACCATCTGTCTTAGATGTGGTGTGGTTCCTACCATCTGTCTTAGATGTGTTGTGGTTCCTACCATCTGTCTTAGACATGTTGTGGTTCCTACCATCTGTCCTAGACATGTTGTGGTTCCTACCATCTGTCCTAGACATGTTGTGGTTCCTACCATCTGTCCTAGACATGGTGTGGTTCCTACCATCTGTCCTAGACATGTTGTGGTTCCTACCATCTGTCCTAGACATGGTGTGGTTCCTACCATCTGTCCTAGACATGGTGTGGTTCCTACCATCTGTCCTAGACATGTTGTGGTTCCTACCATCTGTCCTAGACATGTTGTGGTTCCTACCATCTGTCCTAGACATGTTGTGGTTCCTATCATCTGTCCTAGACATGTTGTGGTTCCTACCATCTGTCTTAGATGTGTTGTGGTTCCTACCATCTGTCCTAGACATGGTGTGGTTCCTACCATCTGTCCTAGACATGTTGTGGTTCCTACCATCTGTCCTAGACATGTTGTGGTTCCTACCATCTGTCCTAGACATGTTGTGGTTCCTACCATCTGTCCTAGATGTGTTGTGGTTCCTACCATCTGTCTTAGATGTGTTGTGGTTCCTACCATCTGTCCTAGACATGGTGTGGTTCCTACCATCTGTCCTAGACATGGTGTGGTTCCTACCATCTGTCCTATACTATATATTGTAGGGATCTGTTTTATCTTCCATCGTTTTCATTAATGAGGCTATGTCATTCACAAAATCAGGGTCCTCAGTTTGAGTCCCATGTACCCATTCAGTGCCCGTATTTCCAGTACAGCATTTTCTTCATTGTAAAGTCAATAGCTACCCCAAATAGCTGAGAGAATATTGTGTTTGTGTTTTCCTTGATCATAGAGGGTGATGTGACCTGCTCTGTTGTTTTCCTTGATCATAGAGGGTGATGTGACCAGCTTCATTGTTTTCCTTGATCATAGAGGGTGATGTGACCAGCTCTGTTGTTTTCCTTGATCATAGAGGGTGATGTGACCAGTTTCATTGTTTTCCTTGATCATAGAGGGTGATGTGACCTGCTCTGTTGTTTTCCTTGATCATAGAGGGTGATGTGACCAGCTTCATTGTTTTCCTTGATCATAGAGGGTGATGTGACCAGCTCTGTTGTTTTCCTTGATCATAGAGGGTGATGTGACCAGTTTCATTGTTTTCCTTGATCATAGAGGGTGATCGACCAGCTCCATACCAGGCCAATTTTCAATCCCTGGCTTCAGAAAGAGGCAGGTATCCATTTCCACAGCTGGGCCACCTCTGGCTAGATTCACACCATCAGTCTCACTGTGAGAGATTAGGGGCAACAACCCAGGAGCTCAGCGTTTGTAATGCTCAGTCCTTTTTTATTATCCTATGTTAACATGTTCTTCAGTGTTTCATTCTCTCACCACCCTGCGCAGTTTTCTTTGTCCAGTTTTTGCCAGTGTTTATTTTGTATGTATTAGCATTATTTTCATTGTCTTCCTGTCCTGTCTCATTCCCTTTCCTGTTTCCTTGTTTCATTCTCTTAATTGTCCGTGCCCCTAATGTTTTCCCTCTCCTCTTCTGGTCCTTGCTGAGATTTATTTTTAGTTCCCTTTATTTCAGTCAGTTTCTCTCACTTTTTTTTTTTTTTTTAAATTGATTCATTTTATCATCTTGTCTTCCATGCAGTCTTTCTTAACTTTCCATGTAGTCTTTCTGAAACCTGCCATATAGTCTTTCTGCAGCTTTCTGTGTAGTGTTTCTGCAGCCTTCCATGTAGTCTTTCTTAATCTTCTATTTAGTCTTTCTTAACCTTTCATGTAGTCTCTCTATAAACTTTCTGTGTAGTCTTTATTTAACTTTTCTTCTCAGCATTCTGTATTTGAATTTGGATATTCTTGTTCTGATTGACAGTTGAGAGGAGAAGAAGGTTCAACATAAATGACAGAATCAAGGAACTAGGAGGGCTGTTACCAAAAACAGTTGATCCGTAAGTAGTTGCTTTTGTTTTTCCTACTGTATGAAGTCCTTCTGAATTTTTGTGTGTATGACGTGCCCCTAAATGCTACAGTGGTTGTTCTGCTCTTGAAAGATTGTACTTTTTAATATTTTTTGAGAGTGGTTTTGCTCTTTTTGTGTAAAAATTTGTGTGTTGACATTATGTCTGTAGATTTATCTCTGTGTACGTGTTCATTGTATGTTTGTTCTTGAGAGTCCAGTCCAGACTAGTTGTTACTGGAAGTCACGGTAGATTTAGTACAGAGGTTGATGCGTTTAATTGATGGGCGATGCATCTGTCAGTTTCAGTGGACCAGTTTTGGTCAAGACCATGTCCTGCCTCTCTGCATCTGTTATGGATATAGGCTACCCTTTTTGCATTACTTCAGGATTAGTCAGAGAGAAGGTGTCAAGTTGAACATGGTCGTGGAGCCTGTTAAGCAGTCTGTTTATCAGGTGTAATACAGAAATAAGAGAAACCCACTGTAGTCAGTCTCTTATCAGAGTTTGATGCCCATTGGACACTTGTCTGGTGTTAGCTGTCTTTGCAGTTGCAGGGAGACAATCAGTAATGTTAGTGTGTGTTAGTTATTTTTTATTCTTGAGAGTCAAAGTTAAACCAAAGATAAAATCTGATTCTTGTTACCATTATTAATTTCAGTCAGTCAGTCATTTGTATGTCCCTTGCAGAACTTTGCCTTCCTTACAGCTGTCCTCTAGCAGAACTTTGCCTCCCTAACAGCAGTTCTCTAGGCCTTTCAGTTGTAAGCAAGATGCCCTGCTGCTTATGCATCCATTTGCAGATTATCAACGATGTCTTGCAGCTATCTTCGCCTTGGTCTTCCTCTCTTTCTTTTTCCTATTATGTATCCTTCCAAAGTGGTCTTCTCTAAATTCTCACAACATTTAATGTGTCCAAAATATTTAAGTTTTCTCTGTTTAATCTTTAATCTTCTTTACTAGCCAACCTTCTGCAGTATTAAGTTCTTGTAGTATGGATATATTTGTTCTTTTTTGTGCCAGTTATATTTGAAGAACTCTTCCGTAGCATTTACATTCAAAGCCATTTATATGTTTCTCAGCTGTTTTGTTAAGTGTCCAGGTCTCACAGGCATGTGTTGCAATGGGAAAGATGCATGCTCTTAAAAATCGTCATTATCATTGTACACAAAGCATTTATACAGTGGGGAACTTTTTTAACACAGAAGCAATTTGTATGTACAGTGACCTGCGACAGAATAAAGGCACAATCCTGAAGGCATCCGTGGATTACATCAGATCTTTACAGGAGGATCAGAGGAAGTATAGGATGGTGGTGGAAGAGAAGAGAAAAGCGGATATGGATCTTCGGAAAGTACTACTCAGGCTTAATGTAAGTGTTTCGTGTGTACTTCTCATGTATACTTCTTATTTGCATTAGGCTCTTCAGATCAGTCTGAAAGGTTGTTTAGATTTGAAATTTTTTTTCTGGCAATGCTATGATAAATGCTAGATCAGTGTTAACAAGTTGTACATCACCTGTTGGAATATTCTAGAAATTAATATTAGATGCCTTGCTCCCCATCACCATGCCACTTAAGTGTCAGGTACAGTTTTTGAATTGACCCTTCCTAGAGAACAAACATAATCCAAAGAACAACATATATTTTTCACTCCCCTGTCTAACCTTAAATCTCCTATGCCCATATGGCTGCACCCCATAATATTATAATAAGAGTCGGACAGTATAACATTATTGGAATCTCATTTGAAAGTTTGGTGTACTAACGTTCCGTTTGAGAGTTTGTAATTTTAAATTGTAGCAATTCTCCAACCAGACAGTGTATAATTTCTCAGTGCAACATGACGCACATGATGTTTGGTTACAAAAAATGTTTGTATCTGGTTGGTTTTGTCAGTAGCCTGAGAGTTGAAAGTAGTAATACTTTGTTAGTTTTTAAAGAAGCTCAGGGGAACTTATACCGCTGACCTAACCATGCATGTAAACTGGAGTCACTTAGACACCCAAGATAAGAACGTCACGAAGAGAAAAAGCCCAAGATAAGAACTTCAGGAAGGGAAAAGTCCAAGATAAGAACATCATGAAGAGAAAAAGCCCAAGATAAGAACTTCAGGAAGGGAAAAGTCCAAGATAAGAACTTCAGGAAGGGAAAAGTCCAAGATAAGAACTTCAGGAAGATAAAAGTCCAAAATAAGAATGTCACAAAGAGAAGAAGCCCAAGATAAGAACTTCAGGAAGGGAAAAGTCCAAGATAAGAACTTCAGGAAGGGAAAAGTCCAAGATAATAACTTCAGGAAGGGAAAAGTCCAAGATAAGAACTTCAAGAAGGGAAAAATCCAAGATAAGAACTTCAGGAAGGGAAAAGTCCAAGATAAGAACTTCAAGAAGGGAAAAGTCCAAGATAAGAACTTCAGGAAGGGAAAAGTCCAAGATAAGAACATCAGGAAGGGAAAAGTCCAAGATAAGAATGTCAGGAAGGGAAAAAGTTGTCATATTATCAGGGGAAAAAAAAAACATTGGCTCATTCTATTTTTGTTGATAAAGCTTCCAGGTTATCAGACATATATAGGCACAGTAGACTGAGATGTCACCTGTATAGCTAGCTGAAGATAGGACACAACAGACCGATATATCACACGTCTAACAAACTGAAGATAGTCTGCGACAGATTGAGATAGCATATGTCTAACAAACTGCAGATAGAAAGCACTGCATAAAGCACCAGTGGCACTAGAAGAAATGACAGCTCAGCATCTGCTTCAGGATCCCCCCCTGCAGATAGAGGAGCACAAGAAGGCACCACCAACCACCACCAGTACCAGCTCAGACCAAACTGTGAGAGGTGATAGTGACAGTAAAAGCCATTCTGCTGCATCCTTCAAGGATATCCATCTTGACATCCGAGAATGTTCAAAAAGGAGAAGATAAATATTGTAGATGAAAAGTGAAACATTCAGAATACCCAGCATTGTGCTCTGATTCAGTGAAAATTGATGTACTTTTAAGTTCAGATGGAAGTGACTCCTTAAATTTACCATCAGGCAATTTTTGTGCATGTGTGTGTGTGTGTGTGTGTATACAGATATCAGTGTTATGTTAATGCTGGGCATTATTAACATTTTTGTTCCTGTGTGTGTTTCACAGCAGCTGCAGCTGTTGATAAAGTCTCATGGTATCGAGAACCCTCTGGTTGATGAGCTGGAGGTTGTGAGCACCATGAATACCATCATGACCACAGATCTTCTGAGTGCTGGCAACCCCGTCACACCTCCCAGTAGCCATGCCACACACTCAAGTATCACTCACAGTTATGGATCATCATCTGCTGTATGTCATGCTTCTTGTTCTTGTTGTTGAGTATATGTAGTAAGTCTGCACCTAGGTCTGAAAATTGGAGCTTCCAGCAAGCATATCATCATCCTGTTCCAGCTCCACAGGATCGGTGTATCTCCAGCTTTCTCTGTTCCTTGCTTTCTCTTTTTTGCACCTGGCTAGGCTGAATCCTGTCCATTTCATGATATTGTCTCAATCAGTCAGTCAAGTGCTGTGCCGCGTTGCGTTGGCGATCATTTCTCCCCACAATTCCCTGTCTTTAGTCTTGATTATGAGATCCACCGGTGGCTTTCTTCCTAGCCACACTGACAGCCCTTCCAGTAACATCTCTCTGTCTTCCTCTGTCTCTTCTTCCCTCAGTTTTTCAAGTTGCCACAATGTGTTCCAATTTTCCTCTTCTCAGAAAAGGTCCTACAAATCTCGCTTGTCTGCCTCTGATCTTTGCTGTAATTTTCCTTTTAACTCCAGCCTCTCTTAAGACTTCTTTGTTGGTTTTCTTAGCCGTCCATGGTACCTTCAGCATCCTTCTTATGATATTGTCTACCCATCTCTTAATGTTGTACACCCATCCAGAATGGTTTTCATTATGGTATTATTCTTTTCAGTATAGGTAAAATGTTATAGTTTGTGGTTAGCTGAGTAGTTAGGTGCTTACAAATCCGGTAGTACCGGGTTCAGGTCCCAGCAGTGGGAATTATTTTCTGATATTACCACGCCAAAAAGAGCCCAGAGTCCACCCAGCCTGTAAAAATGGGTAGCAGAGAAATATGGGAAGGTAAATGCGGCCAGGTGTGATAGTGACCCCATCAGACTTTCATGTGCCGAAGGTCTTGGAAATATGGGCCTAACACTGTATCCCCAATATGGCTTAATGTTATGGAAAGTCCAAGATAAGAACATCAGGAAGGGAAAAGTCCAAGATAAGAATGTCAGGAAGGGAAAAAGTTGTCATATTATCAGGGGAAAAAAAAAAACATTGGCTCATTCTATTTTTGTTGATAAAGCTTCCAGGTTATCAGACATATATAGGCACAGTAGACTGAGATGTCACCTGTATAGCTAGCTGAAGATAGGACACAACAGACCGATATATCACACGTCTAACAAACTGAAGATAGTCTGCGACAGATTGAGATAGCATATGTCTAACAAACTGCAGATAGAAAGCACTGCATAAAGCACCAGTGGCACTAGAAGAAATGACAGCTCAGCATCTGCTTCAGGATCCCCCCCTGCAGATAGAGGAGCACAAGAAGGCACCACCAACCACCACCAGTACCAGCTCAGACCAAACTGTGAGAGGTGATAGTGACAGTAAAAGCCATTCTGCTGCATCCTTCAAGGATATCCATCTTGACATCCGAGAATGTTCAAAAAGGAGAAGATAAATATTGTAGATGAAAAGTGAAACATTCAGAATACCCAGCATTGTGCTCTGATTCAGTGAAAATTGATGTACTTTTAAGTTCAGATGGAAGTGACTCCTTAAATTTACCATCAGGCAATTTTTGTGCATGTGTGTGTGTGTGTGTGTGTATACAGATATCAGTGTTATGTTAATGCTGGGCATTATTAACATTTTTGTTCCTGTGTGTGTTTCACAGCAGCTGCAGCTGTTGATAAAGTCTCATGGTATCGAGAACCCTCTGGTTGATGAGCTGGAGGTTGTGAGCACCATGAATACCATCATGACCACAGATCTTCTGAGTGCTGGCAACCCCGTCACACCTCCCAGTAGCCATGCCACACACTCAAGTATCACTCACAGTTATGGATCATCATCTGCTGTATGTCATGCTTCTTGTTCTTGTTGTTGAGTATATGTAGTAAGTCTGCACCTAGGTCTGAAAATTGGAGCTTCCAGCAAGCATATCATCATCCTGTTCCAGCTCCACAGGATCGGTGTATCTCCAGCTTTCTCTGTTCCTTGCTTTCTCTTTTTTGCACCTGGCTAGGCTGAATCCTGTCCATTTCATGATATTGTCTCAATCAGTCAGTCAAGTGCTGTGCCGCGTTGCGTTGGCGATCATTTCTCCCCACAATTCCCTGTCTTTAGTCTTGATTATGAGATCCACCGGTGGCTTTCTTCCTAGCCACACTGACAGCCCTTCCAGTAACATCTCTCTGTCTTCCTCTGTCTCTTCTTCCCTCAGTTTTTCAAGTTGCCACAATGTGTTCCAATTTTCCTCTTCTCAGAAAAGGTCCTACAAATCTCGCTTGTCTGCCTCTGATCTTTGCTGTAATTTTCCTTTTAACTCCAGCCTCTCTTAAGACTTCTTTGTTGGTTTTCTTAGCCGTCCATGGTACCTTCAGCATCCTTCTTATGATATTGTCTACCCATCTCTTAATGTTGTACACCCATCCAGAATGGTTTTCATTATGGTATTATTCTTTTCAGTATAGGTAAAATGTTATAGTTTGTGGTTAGCTGAGTAGTTAGGTGCTTACAAATCCGGTAGTACCGGGTTCAGGTCCCAGCAGTGGGAATTATTTTCTGATATTACCACGCCAAAAAGAGCCCAGAGTCCACCCAGCCTGTAAAAATGGGTAGCAGAGAAATATGGGAAGGTAAATGCGGCCAGGTGTGATAGTGACCCCATCAGACTTTCATGTGCCGAAGGTCTTGGAAATATGGGCCTAACACTGTATCCCCAATATGGCTTAATGTTATGGAAATGGATTTTACCATTATATGTACGTTAATAGCTGGAAAATTGGATATGGGTTTCAGAGAGAATAGCTGGAAAATGTATTTGGATTTCAGAGAGAACAGCTGGGAAATGTATTTGGATTTCAGAGAGAACAGCTGGGAAATGTATTTGGATTTCAGAGAGAACAGCTGGGAAATGTATTTGGATTTCAGAGAGAACAGCTGGGAAATGTATTTGGATTTCAGAGAGAACAGCTGGGAAATGTATTTGGATTTCAGAGAGAACAGCTGGGAAATGTATTTGGATTTCAGAGAGAATAGCTGGGAAATGGATTTGAATTTCAGAGAGAATAGCTGGGAAATGGATTTGAATTTCAGAGAGAATAGCTGGGAAATGGATTTGAATTTCAGAGGATCACTTGATTTGATCTTGCTATTTTGTATCTCCGGCCAGTTGAAGATAACCTCATATAAAGAAAAAGTAATTTAGGTAACAAGTTATATAGGATAGGAGATTAATAGATGCTTGAGTTTATGGATGAATCTTATCCATCTGTTTTTGGTTTTAACCTGACAGACACATAGACGTGGATGAATCTTATCAGTCCATTTTTAAAATCTGACATTTGGATGAACTCATGAATGAATTTATTAGTTTTTTTTTCCCCTTATTTTTAAGTGAACAGATAGGTGAATTTTATCCATTTTTATTTTATTTTTAACCTAACAGATGGATGAACTGATGGATGAGTCTTCACCAGTGAGTGGTGATCCTATGCTGTTATCTGCCCCTGTGAGCCCAGAGCCTGATGACCACCAGCTGGTGTTTGGACATTTCCAGAGCTAACCCTGGTCCTGGCCAGTCTACTAGTGGACAGTGGTTCTATTTGTTGAGCAGAATGTTGATTCCATATCTTCTTTTTTTTAACCTAAATCTTTCCTTCTGTTGCATACTTCCAAATCAACATGTGCTCCTTGATTATGGATTTTAATATCTAATATGTGATGAGAAATGTAACTGTGTTTTTAACAGATTGTCATAGCTGCTCCAAGAAGGCTCCAAAGTAAGATGTCATAGTTGCTCCCAGGTGATTCTAAAACAGAATGTCACAGTTGCTCCCAGAAGGTTCCAGAACAAAATGCCATAGTTACTTCCACAAAATTCGTAGTTGCAGCCGAACAGTATCAAAATAGAGCAGAAGCTGCTTTGATTTAAGTAAGATTTTTTGGGCTTTTATAAACACTGGACCATTGATTACATAAATTTTGTTTGGAAATACAATATACATATTTGATAGCTGAAGAGTTCATGAGTGAGAAAACATGTAAACAGTGTATTGATGACATTAAATGTTTCTCTGTGGCGGAAAGTTCAGTAGTTAGGATGCCAGGAAGCATCACAGTGAAATCATTTACGCATCTGGAAAGGTCAGTCTGTGCAAATGCTGCCTTACAATTATCACATAAAAGTGGTAAAAGCAGTGAAATGTCATATTTTGTTTTGTTTTTTTCCAACTTTTACTCAAAACCAGAAGTGAAATTGCCAGGAAGTTAAACAAGGCAGTTTTATGAGTAAAACTGTTTTAACACAAAGGATGGGGATGGTAAAGTTTGCTTCCAGGGATTGTTTAAGTGTGGATGAGAATGTGTGACAGTTGTCCTTGACAGCACGTTTCAAAACTAGTTGATGTTATAAATAATTTGATTTATAGAGTTTCAGAAGTCAACGTTTACAACTTTACTGAGTTGTAGATGTTTCTCTTGCTGTGTGTGAAAGGTTTGTTTTTTTGGTGGAGTGGAAATATCCTCTGATATTCTCGAACATTGGTTTCCAAACTGTGGTCAGCGTCCGAGATATCAGTTGTGTATTAAAGAAGTAGTTTCCCCGAAACTGTGGTCTGTATCTGCAGTATCAGTTTTGTATGAAAGAAGTGGTTTCCCAAAACTGTGGTCTGTATCTGCAGTATCAGTTTTGTATGAAAGAAGTGGTTTCCCAAAACTGTGGTCTGTATCTGCAGTATCAGTTTTGTATGAAAGAAGTGGTTTCCTAAACTGTGATCAGTGCCTGAGATATCAGTTTTGTATTAAGTGCCATCTGTTTCATGAAAACAGTTACAGGTCTATGGTACTGTGGTAAGATAGTGGCCTACAACTTATATGTGGTTTGAAAAGTGGTCCTTGGATATATATATATATATAAAAGAAAAGGTGGAAACCACTGCTATAAACTGTTTGGTGCACTTGGATCTATACAACCAAACAAAGGGTGTGGATATTCACAGAAGCTACTTTGGTGGGCTGCTGCTAGAACCCAAGGAGAAAATGGTGAGCTTTATCTGGGAAACTAAACTCCAGATTTGGCTTGACCTGGCACTTGTACCTTGAAGAAGAGATCCTGTTACAAGTGTCTTGCAAAAATGCTTCCTTTCTCTTCTTGGAAAAATGTATATGTATATATATGTTTTTTTTTTTTTCATAATGTAAAAATTAGAAATAAATATGTCTTAAGTTGTTAATTTCATGTAAATTTGTCTGTTGTTAAGTAAATGCAGAACATGACATATGTCCACTGGAATAGCTGTGATTCATGTTTGGTCAGATATCATGAAATATTTCTTCCATGTTTATATAGGTGTTTCATTTTCATGCATGAAATTACTCACTGAAAATGGCTCCTGTTTGGTTTACCAGATCTTTAGTGCAAGATTTCATAAATCCGCAGTGTGACTGAAGTGTTTGCTGCAGGTTTTCATAGTTTTTGTTATCTTTTTATTATGTGAAGTCCCTTTTTTTTTTTAATGCAAGGATTTGTGAAGGTTTGTGAGGGGGGAGTGAGAGGTGTAAGTGAGAAAGAGAAAAATTAGCCTGATATGGTCAACAGGGGTCATTTCAGGTTTAGTATCTTATCTATGCAGACAGACAGGCAGGCAGGCAGGCAGGCAGACAGACAACAGGCAGGTAGACAGACAGACTGACAGACAGGCAGGCAGGCATACAGATAGGCAGGCAGGCAGACATACAGACAGGCAGGCAGACAGAATTTTCTGTTTTAGTGGTACAACATTATCAAGGACTTCCTACAGCTTAGCTGAAGACAGTCAGGCCTGCCTACAGGACAGTCTGACACAAATGTGTGTCCCTGTGAGCTTGGCCTCCAGACACCAGAACCTGTCCAGCCCACTCAAACCTCCCAGCACAGATCTGGCCCCAGGGAGAGAACTGGCCGGCTCCTGCTCAAGCCAGGAGATGGTGGCAGAATTTAACAGGGCTTAGATTTAGCATGACCAGCCACCTTTGAACACCAAAGAAGAAGAAGTAGAGCATGAAAGTAAAAGTAGATTGTGAAAGCAAACGTAGATTGTGAAACTAAAAGTAGATTGCACTGGCCTCAAAAACTGATTGTAAACAAAGAATTTTTGGATGCAGGATAAAGAAAAAATATGAAGAAAAGGGCTCAGAATCAAACCCTGGAGATACACTTTATGGCTGATTTGTTAGATGGTTGCTTGTGTTTGTGGAGTAAATGGATTTGATTCTTGGTCATTCTTTTATGACTTTTCTTTTTCTCACTTCAGTATGCTTTGTGTAAGATTTAATTTTTTTTTTTCATAATGTAAAAATTAGAAATAAATATGTCTTAAGTTGTTAATTTCATGTAAATTTGTCTGTTGTTAAGTAAATGCAGAACATGACATATGTCCACTGGAATAGCTGTGATTCATGTTTGGTCAGATATCATGAAATATTTCTTCCATGTTTATATAGGTGTTTCATTTTCATGCATGAAATTACTCACTGAAAATGGCTCCTGTTTGGTTTACCAGATCTTTAGTGCAAGATTTCATAAATCCGCAGTGTGACTGAAGTGTTTGCTGCAGGTTTTCATAGTTTTTGTTATCTTTTTATTATGTGAAGTCCCTTTTTTTTTTTAATGCAAGGATTTGTGAAGGTTTGTGAGGGGGGAGTGAGAGGTGTAAGTGAGAAAGAGAAAAATTAGCCTGATATGGTCAACAGGGGTCATTTCAGGTTTAGTATCTTATCTATGCAGACAGACAGGCAGGCAGGCAGGCAGGCAGACAGACAACAGGCAGGTAGACAGACAGACTGACAGACAGGCAGGCAGGCATACAGATAGGCAGGCAGGCAGACATACAGACAGGCAGGCAGACAGAATTTTCTGTTTTAGTGGTACAACATTATCAAGGACTTCCTACAGCTTAGCTGAAGACAGTCAGGCCTGCCTACAGGACAGTCTGACACAAATGTGTGTCCCTGTGAGCTTGGCCTCCAGACACCAGAACCTGTCCAGCCCACTCAAACCTCCCAGCACAGATCTGGCCCCAGGGAGAGAACTGGCCGGCTCCTGCTCAAGCCAGGAGATGGTGGCAGAATTTAACAGGGCTTAGATTTAGCATGACCAGCCACCTTTGAACACCAAAGAAGAAGAAGTAGAGCATGAAAGTAAAAGTAGATTGTGAAAGCAAACGTAGATTGTGAAACTAAAAGTAGATTGCACTGGCCTCAAAAACTGATTGTAAACAAAGAATTTTTGGATGCAGGATAAAGAAAAAAATATGAAGAAAAGGGCTCAGAATCAAACCCTGGAGATACACTTTATGGCTGATTTGTTAGATGGTTGCTTGTGTTTGTGGAGTAAATGGATTTGATTCTTGGTCATTCTTTTATGACTTTTCTTTTTCTCACTTCAGTATGCTTTGTGTAAGATTTAATTTTTTTTTTTTTAAGTCAATTTTCCATGCTTTACTCATACATTTAGCAGTGTAACATGGCAGATTGTTTTTCTGATGTCTGTCTGATGAGCAGTAGCTTTGGCTGTGAGTGTGTCTGTTATCTGTCACGTTGTTTATAAATCAAAGGCCTTCACAGATGTCTATATTAAGCACTAAATATGAAGAGATTAATCCATGGGGTCATGTTCCTTTGCTGGACAATCATAGTTCTAACATGTCGGTCGTTTCACTACAGATAATGTGGATGTATGTTACCAGGAAATTGTCATTTAGCACTTGATTGTGATAGTCTGGCCTAGGTGAAAGAGTACTGGATGACATATACCCAGCAGTTTCAGTTAGAAAATGTAATAATACAAATTCGTGAAGTCTGTCAAGCATTTTTCGTTATCTGAGATGCAGATCTTTATTTGCTGAAGTTTGTGTTTTGTTTCCTCCCATCAGTCTTTGCATGGGTTACATCTATTCTAAATATATACAATTTGTAACCAAAATGGCTTTTTAAAAAAAAATCCAGTTATGAAGATGGCTAGAAAAAGGGAACCCTCATTTTTTGGTTTTTATAGAAGACAGTATTTTAATGTCAAAGGGAAAGAAACAAACACAGAATGCTCTCTGTGAAGTCTGATTATGTGACACAAGACTCCAGTTTCCAGGTGAATCATCTTTGTTTGAGAAATGTGATTTAACAGTAGCCTTGAGGTCAGTCTAGAGTGTAAGCTGTGTGGTGAAGGTTCTCTGTGCTTTGTAGCATTTTTTTGTTTCAGTAAGACTATCAAACCTTGTGAAGTCAGTTCATTTTAATGTGCTTTGTATCCCTTGTGAATAGTTCGTTTAGTTATTGTAGTTACGTTGTTTTGAAAATGGAAAGAAAAAAAAACAGATATTTTTATGTTTGTTCGAGAACTGTATTCTGGTTACTGAAGCCCTGTTTTCAGATGTAAGGAACATGTTTTTGTTTTTAGCAATTTTTTTGAAGCCCTGTTTCAAATTTAAGGGCATTGTTATAGTTTTTAACAGATCTTTTTGAAGCCCTGTTTCAAATTTAAGGGCATTGTTCTAGTTTTTAACAGATCTTTTTGAAGCCCTGTTTCAAATTTAAGGGCATTGTTATAGTTGTTAACAGGTCTTTTTGAAGCCCTGTTTCAAATTTAAGGATATTGTTTAGTTTTTAACAGATCTTTTTGAAGCCCTGTTTCAAATTTAGGGGCATTGTTCTAGTTTTCAACAGGTCTTTTTGAAGTCCTGTTTTCAAACTCCTGTTTTTTTTTTTTTCATTAAATAGCCTTCTAGTACAGCTTTATTTAATGTAGCCACATGCTGACAATGCTTAGATAGATTACAAGTTATCAGGCATATACATATAACTGTACATATAACGCTAAGGTGCTCTAGTTGTTCTTTCCTGTGTAGGTCCTGACAGCGGGAGCCAGTAGTACTTCCGAAAAGTGGTTACTACATTGGTTTGGAATTCATTACTTGATTCACTTTTATGAGAAAATGTCTGAATCTTGATCAGTTCATATATATTTTTTTGTCTTTTTTGTGTTTTTTTTTGTCCGTGTAATTATATGCCTGTGAGACCTGGACACTTAACAAAACAGCTGAGAAACATACAAATGCCTTTGAATGTAGATGCTACAGAAGAGTTCTCCATATATCATGGACATAAAAAAGAACAAATGTATCTAAACTACAAGAACTTAAAAGAAGGCTGGCTAGTAAAGAGGATTAAAGAGAGAAAACTTAAAATATTTTAGACATATTAAACGTCATGATAATCTAGAGAAGACCATCTTGGAAGGGTGCATAATGAGAGGAAGACCAAGGCGAAGATGGCTGCAAGACATCATTGATAATCTGCAAATGAATGCATCAGCAGCAGGCCATCATGCTCACAACTGAGAGGCCTACAGGAGAGCTGTTAAGGAGGCAAAGTTCCGCAAGGGATATGCAAATGAATGATTGAATTATATACAGCTTAAGTGATATTCATGAAAGGATCATTAAAAAGTTGTAAGTGTTAATTTTCAAGTTGCATTTAGACCGTATGGTTACATATAACTCATTTGTAACCTATTGACTGGCTTTGTGTTGTTTAAGCAAGCCAGCTCATAACCTAGGGACTGCCCGTGTGTTAAAATGTGTAAACTAGGAAAAAAGTAGGAACAGCTTTATTATTTAACGATAACACACTTGTGACGATAACTAAAGCGGTGGGAGAGGTGTATGAGAAAATCAAATAAGAAATAAGACGTAAATAATAAAGCTTGCCCTACTTTTTTTCCTAGTTTATACATTTTGGTATCATAGCTTTACTGCAGTGTTTTGTGTATAGTTGTATGCCTATACACTAGTAGTTATTGCCTGTGTGTTAATTAAGCAAGCCAGCTCATAACCTAGGGACTGCCCATGTGTTAAGCAAGCCAGCTCATAACCTAGGGACTGCCCGTGTGTTAAGCAAGCCAGGTCATAAAGAAAAAGAAAATTTTTTTTAACGGAAGATGAGAAACGGTTAGGACATTGGAGCAGTTTTTTTATTTTCTTTAGTATTATATTGTGAAGATATTTGTGAATGTTCTGTAATAAAGTGAAATCTCTTATCACAAACAAAGGAACGAAAAAAAAAGACTGGGTGAAATATATGTGTATATATATATATATTTTTTTTTTTTACTTCATTTAACTCAATTCTATAGTCATCTTTTGATGGGGCCAGGGAGTTAGGGGAAGAGAGATTAACACATAGCCTTGGGGATGTATGCATCCCCTCTTGTTTCTTCAGTTGTCACTCTATATTTAACTTTCTGTTTAAGTTGCATTATGGAGAAAGTTCATGTGATGTGTACAACTGGTGCAGATATTGTTGCTAATGTACATAATTATACAGTACTGATTGTGTCATTTCACTCATGAATTAGATTTTGTTTTTTTTCCCCCTCAACATAACAGTTATCAGAAATGTACTACACAGACTAGTCCATTTGTTTTTAGAGAAACATTAAATATATGTAATCAGTGCATTAGTTGCTAAACAAAATACTGGGATTTATTTATTTATTTTTGTGGGGGTTGTATTTCAATATTTTGAATTGGTGACCGCATGTATTTGTCAGCTGCATATTTAGAACAAACAAAAAATTACTTTTTAACTGTTAACCAGTGGAAGGAACAAACTGGTAACTATAGTTAACTTCATTGTTTTATAATAGTGGTGTGTTATATCCTGTGTAGGTCCTGACAGCGGGAGCCAGTAGTACTTCCGAAAAGTGGTTACTACATTGGTTTGGAATTCATTACTTGATTCACTTTTATGAGAAAATGTCTGAATCTTGATCAGTTCATATATATTTTTTTGTCTTTTTTGTGTTTTTTTTTGTCCGTGTAATTATATGCCTGTGAGACCTGGACACTTAACAAAACAGCTGAGAAACATACAAATGCCTTTGAATGTAGATGCTACAGAAGAGTTCTCCATATATCATGGACATAAAAAAGAACAAATGTATCTAAACTACAAGAACTTAAAAGAAGGCTGGCTAGTAAAGAGGATTAAAGAGAGAAAACTTAAAATATTTTAGACATATTAAACGTCATGATAATCTAGAGAAGACCATCTTGGAAGGGTGCATAATGAGAGGAAGACCAAGGCGAAGATGGCTGCAAGACATCATTGATAATCTGCAAATGAATGCATCAGCAGCAGGCCATCATGCTCACAACTGAGAGGCCTACAGGAGAGCTGTTAAGGAGGCAAAGTTCCGCAAGGGATATGCAAATGAATGATTGAATTATATACAGCTTAAGTGATATTCATGAAAGGATCATTAAAAAGTTGTAAGTGTTAATTTTCAAGTTGCATTTAGACCGTATGGTTACATATAACTCATTTGTAACCTATTGACTGGCTTTGTGTTGTTTAAGCAAGCCAGCTCATAACCTAGGGACTGCCCGTGTGTTAAAATGTGTAAACTAGGAAAAAAGTAGGAACAGCTTTATTATTTAACGATAACACACTTGTGACGATAACTAAAGCGGTGGGAGAGGTGTATGAGAAAATCAAATAAGAAATAAGACGTAAATAATAAAGCTTGCCCTACTTTTTTTCCTAGTTTATACATTTTGGTATCATAGCTTTACTGCAGTGTTTTGTGTATAGTTGTATGCCTATACACTAGTAGTTATTGCCTGTGTGTTAATTAAGCAAGCCAGCTCATAACCTAGGGACTGCCCATGTGTTAAGCAAGCCAGCTCATAACCTAGGGACTGCCCGTGTGTTAAGCAAGCCAGGTCATAAAGAAAAAGAAAATTTTTTTTAACGGAAGATGAGAAACGGTTAGGACATTGGAGCAGTTTTTTTATTTTCTTTAGTATTATATTGTGAAGATATTTGTGAATGTTCTGTAATAAAGTGAAATCTCTTATCACAAACAAAGGAACGAAAAAAAAAGACTGGGTGAAATATATGTGTATATATATATATATTTTTTTTTTTTACTTCATTTAACTCAATTCTATAGTCATCTTTTGATGGGGCCAGGGAGTTAGGGGAAGAGAGATTAACACATAGCCTTGGGGATGTATGCATCCCCTCTTGTTTCTTCAGTTGTCACTCTATATTTAACTTTCTGTTTAAGTTGCATTATGGAGAAAGTTCATGTGATGTGTACAACTGGTGCAGATATTGTTGCTAATGTACATAATTATACAGTACTGATTGTGTCATTTCACTCATGAATTAGATTTTGTTTTTTTTCCCCCTCAACATAACAGTTATCAGAAATGTACTACACAGACTAGTCCATTTGTTTTTAGAGAAACATTAAATATATGTAATCAGTGCATTAGTTGCTAAACAAAATACTGGGATTTATTTATTTATTTTTGTGGGGGTTGTATTTCAATATTTTGAATTGGTGACCGCATGTATTTGTCAGCTGCATATTTAGAACAAACAAAAAATTACTTTTTAACTGTTAACCAGTGGAAGGAACAAACTGGTAACTATAGTTAACTTCATTGTTTTATAATAGTGGTGTGTTATATCCTGTGGTGTAGAATTTGCATTTGTCTGAGAGAAGTATAAAATAGTAAAAAGTAATCGTTAAGTAATAAAGCTGCTCCTACTTTTTACTATTTTATACATTCTGGTATCACAGCTTTACTGCAGTGCTTCGTGTGCAGTTATATACTTATACACTAATTATTGTGTGTTGTCTGAGAGAAGTTTCTACTTTGAATGTATCATCAGCCATCTTCATTGAAAAAAAGGTTGTAGTCAGTTCCTGTGGTTCAGCCATATGTCACAGGTATATGTGGTGCAGGTGGTAGATGGTGGATGGTAGATATTGTGCAGATGGTAGAGGTGGTACATGTTAGATGTGGTAGGTAATGGGTGTTATACATGGTAGGTAGTAGATGTGGTACATGGTAGATGTTGATAGGTAGTAGATGTGGTACATGGTAGATGTGATAGGTAGTAGAGGTGATAAATGGTAGATGTGGTAGGTAGTAGAGGTGATAAATGGTAGATGTGGTAGGTAGTAGATGTGGTACATGTTAGGTGTGGTAGGTAGTAGATGTGGTACATGGTAGATGTTGATAGGTAGTAGAGGTGATAAATGGTAGATGTGGTAGGTAGTAGAGGTGATAAATGGTAGATGTGGTAGGTAGTAGATGTGGTACATGTTAGGTGTGGTAGGTAGTAGATGTGGTACATGGTAGATGTTGATAGGTAGTAGATGTGGTACATGGTAGATGTGATAGGTAGTAGATGTGGTACATGTTAGATGTGATAGGTAGTAGATGTGGTACATGTTAGGTGTGGTAGGTAGTAGATGTGGTACATGGTAGATGTGATAGGTAGTAGATGTGGTACATGTTAGATGTGGTAGGTAGTAGATGTGGTACATGGTAGATGTGGTAGGTAGTAGATGTGGTACATGTTAGATGTGATAGGTAGTAGAGGTGATAAATGGTAGATGTGGTAGGTAGTAGATGTGGTACATTGTAGATGTGATAGGTAGTAGATGTGGTACGTGGTAGATGTTGATAGGTAGTAGATGTGGTATGTGGTAGATGTTGATAGGTAGTAGATGTGGTACGTGGTAGATGTTGATAGGTAGTAGATGTGGTATGTGGTAGATGTTGATAGGTAGTAGATGTGGTACGTGGTAGATGTTGATAGGTAGTAGATGTGGTATGTGGTAGATGTTGATAGGTAGTAGATGTGGTACGTGGTAGATGTTGATAGGTAGTAGATGTTTTACATGGTAGATGTTGATAGGTAGTAGATGTGGTACATGGTAGATGTTGATAGGTAGTAGAGGTGATAAATGGTAGATGTGGTAGGTAATAGATGTGGTATATGGTAAATGTTGTAAGTAGTAGAGATGGTACTTGGTAGGTAGTAGAAGTAGTACATGGTAAATGTATAGATGGTAAATGTGGTAGGTAGTGGAGGTGGTACATGGTAAATGTTATAGGTAGTAGAGGTGGTACATGGTAAATGTAGTAGTTAGTAGAGGTGGTACATGACAGATATGGTAGGTAGTAGAGGTGGCACATGGTAAATGTTGTAGATAGTAGATATGGTACATAGTAGATGTGGTAGGTAGTAGATGATAGATGAGAAAATTGTGTGTGTTCTGTGAGTGCAGGTAGAATGTTGGAGATGGTCATCTAAAAAACCTTGCATGACTCCCTCATTAGTTTTATTCTAGAGTTGTACTGACTCACTGTTTGATGTGGAAAATGTACTGAGTTCAAATCTTGGCTTCATACTGCTGTTTCATTTCTCATTGCCCATCAGCTAGTACCTCATAGCTCCATAGAATAAACAGCAGTGTTTTAGGCCTGTGCAACAAGATTTGTGAGAGTGATGCTATAAACTGTCCCCTGTTCCTACAAGATTTATCAGAGTGATACTATTATATCTGTTCTGTTAACTATCTGTCCCTGTATGTATTTATGATAAGTTTTATTATTTATTCTCTCCCTTTTGTTAAGAGCAAAAAAAAAAAAGAAAGAAAGATATTGTATATTGTGGATCAAAAAATCTTTCAACAGAAATAGGAAGTCAAAAACTGTGTAGACTTGATGCTGTGGTCGAGATTTGATTGTATATATGTATAATATGCTTCTCATTTCTTCTGTACTTGTGAAGTAGAGTGGAGAAATCAATTGTTTTGGTTTGCCAAAGAGGTTCCTATAAGTTGCAAGCTCTTAGGTAGAACCATTGTGTGAATGTGGAGATTATTCTGAAGGCTAGTGCCACTGCTGTGAGTATCTTACTGGATGATATGAGTATATAATAAAGTTAAATACATCTAACTAAAGTACTTCATTGTGTCTGGGTTTGCTTCTTATTCTTTGTATGAACAAGCTTTCAGTCTCATCATACATGTAGCTTTAAGCCCACACATTTTATGTGTGCAGGAAATATTTGTTGTTTTTTTATCTTTAATATTTGTGTAATAAATTTCTTTTTTTTTTCGAGTAATAAAATAATAATGGTTGGACCATGAGGAAAGAATGGAAGAGAACAGACAAATGGAAATGGTGTATGTACAAGAGATGAGGGAAACAAGACCAAGAGCTAGACCAAGACAGAGATGGAGAGACAACATAGAAGAGGATATACAGGAAATTGGTGTCACCAACTGGAGAGAGGAGATCAGGAATAGAAAGGAATGGAGGTGAACTTTATCTGCAGCAATTGGACCTTAATGGCTTGGAAAGCTGAAGAAGATGAAAATGTGATCCATTCATGTCCTTGGATGTTCATCAGTAAAAAGAATCATCATCTTGAGGGGGTAGCAAAAATTTCCTCCACTTGTCATAGTTTGCATCATCCAGCCTTTGAATGATAACACCAGCTGTATTGTTATATGCTGTCCATCCATTTCAGTTTCAGCAGTCTTCTCGCTTCTCCAGGCTGTCTTTGACTGGCCTCTCTTCCACTCTCCTTCAGGATCTCTCTCTGTCTCTGTCTCTCTCTCTCGTGTGTGGGAAGAATGAAAGATGGAGTGATGAAGGGCAGAATGTAAGACGGGCCTGTGTGCCCAATTCTTTACCCTTTAAAAATAAAAGATTATTCATTCATTCATTCTCTCTCACTCTCTTTCTGAATCTCTAGATGCACAAGGCACATGGGTCTTCTGCAAGGGTTTCCCACAAACGCCCGTCTTTTGCTTTTTTTTTTCTCTCTCTCTCCGCTCTCGCCCAGTAGGGTGAGCCCTGTCTGGTTCAGCATCCTCGTGTTCTTCTCCATGTCTCCCAGAGCAAACCAGGCTTTTGCAGTCCTGGACAACATGTAACTTCGAAAAAGCTGGGCACAAAGACAAAGAAAATCAGGATATGTAAGAGTAATGTCTTGAGTGTGCTACTCTATGGAAGTGAATGCTGGAAAACTACCAAAAAAACAATAGAAAGACAAACTGGAAAACCACCAAAAACGATAGAAAGACAAACTGGAAAACTACCAAAAAACAATAGAAAGACAAACTGGAAAACTACCAAAAAACAATAGAAAGACAAAACTGGAAAACTACCAAAAAACAATAGAAAGACAAACTGGAAAACTACCAAAAAACAATAGAAAGACAAACTGGAAAACTACCAAAAAACAATAGAAAGACAAACTGGAAAACTACCAAAAAACAATAGAAAGACAAACTGGAAAACTACCAAAAAACAATAGAAAGACAAACTGGAAAACTACCAAAAAACAATAGAAAGACAAACTGGAAAACTACCAAAAAACAATAGAAAGACAAACTGGAAAACCACCAAAAACGATAGAAAGACAAATTCCACCTTCAGGATACCATAACATAACATCTCAAGCGATAATTCTGCATGTTCTCAGAACTTATGGCCTGTTTATTTCTAGTTTCTTTTATTTCTTGTGGTGATGCCACCGCTCTTGCAAGTTTTTTAGCCAAGGCAGATAAGAAATAAGCACCATTAACTGATATACGAAAAAAAAGTACAAAAAAAACCATAGTAGTAGGTATACTCATTTTTGTGGATAAAACCAGTTTTAAAAAATGATGAAGAAGAAAGACGAGCTATCTTTTCCACACTTTAGATGCCTTTCTAATCTTTCACAACAATCTTGTATGTATTGTTTTTTGTCTTTTCTTATGTTTCGTTTTACTTCTTTTGTTAAAGATTTATATTCCTCTTTGTTGTTGTTTGTCAGTTTCCATTTCGTCTTCATTTCTCTACGCTGTTTTATCAGTTCTAGTGTGCCTGCTGTAATCCATTCATTCTTTTGTGTTTTCTTTACTGGAAACACGTCTCTAATTGCTGTTATTAAGACATCTCTGGCCTACCTAGCCACTTCATCTGGTGTCATCTCCTCCTGTACAGCCATCAGGATTTCGAAACGGTTCACTTGACAAGTGTACCGTATTGTTCTGGTATTTTTGTAAAATTAAAGCAGAGTGGTCTTGATCTCGTAACTGTCTTTTTTATCTTTATCTTCATGTCTGCTATTAATAACTCATGGTCCGTGTCACAATCAGCATCTGGTAAAGTTTTTGATGATGTTATACTTGATCTCTCCCCCCCCCCCCCCCCGTGTGGTACCCGGGATCTGCAAAGAATAGGACCACTGTACCCTACCATGCATGATCGTAAAAGGCGACTAAGGAGGGTTCAGCATAGGGCCAGCAACCCTATCTGGTAAAAAAACTATCAGACTGCTACAGAAACGGAAGCAAGGGAAAAAGCAAATGCAGGTGGAAGGAGAAATGCGTATCAGGAAACTGAGCCCATGAAGGTTGTGGATGAAAGCCAGCCACTGGAAGTCCCCAGCCCGACTGCAGACATCCTGGAACCTAAACATAAGATGCAAATAGGCAGCTGGAATGTAAGAACACTAAACCAGACTGGAAAACTAGCACAAACCATCAAGGAAATGCACAGATATAAACTAGACATACTAGGAATACAAGAAGCAAGATGGACAGGACAAGGCAGAAGGAAATTAACAACACATCACACAGGAGATACAATAATATGGTCAGGTAAAGAAGATCTTCATGAAGAAGGAGTAGCATTGATTATAACAAAAGAAGCATCAAGAGCATTGCTGAAATGGACCCCAATAAATGAGAAATTATTATATGCACGGTTCAACTCAAGATTCACGAAGCTGTCTATTATAGTTTGTTATGCACCAACAGAAGCAGCTGAAGAGGAATTAAAAGAAGATTTTTACAACAGCCTCCAAGCAACAGTAGAAACAATACCCAAGCATGATATGCTACTCATCTTGAGCGACTTCAATGCAAAAGTAGGTGAAGGAAATGAAGATAGAAGAAGAATCATGGGAAGAGAAGGAATCGGAGAAATAAATGAAAATGGAGAAAGACTGTGCAGTTTCTGTGAAGAAAACATGATGACCATCGGAGGGACAATTTTCCAACACAAAAACATCCATAAGATGACTTGGAGGTCACCAGATAAAACCACAGAAAACCAAATTGATCACATACTAATAAACAACAAGTGGAAACGGTCACTACAAGATGTGCGAGCAAGGAAAGGAGCAGATGTAGGAAGTGATCACAACCTTCTGGTAGCAAAAATAAAACTAAAATTAAGGAAAGCCAAAATCGGAGAACACAGAAAGATACATTTTGATACAAGAAAACTGATAGACCAGCAAACAAGAAATGAATTCTCAATAGTACTTAAGAACCGCTTCAGTGTCCTACAAGACGAAGCAGAAATGTCCATATTAGAGTTCAATAAAACACTACAGGAAGCAGCAAAAGAGGTGCTGGGATATCGGAAAAGGAGAAAAGAGGAATGGATAAGCGAGACCACATGGGAAAAGATAGAGCAAAGAAAAGAAATCAAGGCAAAATTACTGAACACCAAATCACAACGGCTTAAAGAACGAGTTTTAAGTAATTATGCACAAAAGACAAAGAAGTGAAGGAATCATGCCGTCAAGATAAACGTCAATATTATGACAACTTAGCAGAAACAGCAGAGAAAGCAGCATATACAAATGACATGAAAACCATATATAAAATCACAAAGCAGATGACAGGTAACTTCAACACAAGATGTGAAAGTGCAGTAAGAACACAAAATGGACAACTGGTCAGTGGAGAAAGAGAAACAATTGAAAGATGGAGGGAACACTTTAACACCCTACTAAACAGAACACAAGGAGCACAAACAATAGACATACCTGAAGCAAAAACGGAACTAACCATCAATACAGGACCAATAACAATAAATGAAGTAAAGGAGGCGATAAAGAAGCTAAAATCAGACAGGGCACCAGGTGAAGATGAAGTGACTGCTGAGATGTTGAAAGCAGAAGAAACAGAAACACCAAAACAACTCTGCCGGATATTACAACAAATTTGGGATTTAGAAAAAGCTCCAGAGGAGTGGAAAACTGGTCTTATAATAAAACTACCAAAGAAGGGTGACCTCAGAGATTGCGGGAACTGGAGAGGCATTACCCTACTGCCACTCACCAGTAAAGTATTTTGCAGAGTAATCATCAACAGAATTGTACCAACACTTGAGGAAAAACTTCGGAAAGAGCAGGCAGGATTTAGGAAAGGAAGATCATGCATAGACCACATATTTGTACTTAGACAAATATTAGAACAGGCAAATGAGTGGCATAGTACAACATATGCATTATTCATAGATTTTGAGAAAGCCTTTGACAGTGTCAACAGAGATGCACTGTGGAAAATCCTAAGATGGCATGGCCTCCCCCATAAAATAGTTAATGTAATCAAAGCCCTATACGAGGGTTTTCAGTGCAAAGTTATCTGTGGAGAACATACCTCCAGCAGCTTTAGGATACAAACAGGAGTGAAACAGGGATGTGTACTATCACCAACATTATTTATCTTGGCAGTAGACTGGTAAAGCAGGTGCAGAAATTCAAATACCTTGGAGCAGTAATAACTTCAGATGGGAAATGCAAAACAAAAATTAGGAACAGAATAGGCCAAGCAAAGACTGCATTTCAGAGAATGAGAAACATATTAGTTAACACATCCTTATCAATGAATGTTAGAAAACGAGTCCTAAAATGCTATATTGAACCTATCTTGTTATATGGAAGTGAATCATGGACAATAGGCAAGTCTGCACAAAAATCATTGGAAGCAGCAGAAATGTGGTTTATTAGAAGAATGTTGCGAATCCCCTGGATAGCAAAAATAACTAATGAAGAATGTATGAGAAGAGCTGGAGAGACAAAAAACCTTGTCAGAAAGATAAGAGAGAGACAATGTACTTTCATAGGACATGCAATGAGAAGAGGGGGCATTGAAAATATAACAACAGGAAAAATAGAAGGAAGAAGATCAAGAGGAAGACCAAGAGAAATGATACTGGACAGTCTGACGGGATGGTGTGAGAGGAGATCACCAACTGAACTGATGGCCTGCATGAAGGATCGGGTACTCTGGAGAAGCATAATAGCCAACGCCAGTCGGCACGGCACCTGATGATGATGATGACGAGTAGACTGGTTAATGAACATCAGACAAACGCAAAGGATTACAATGGACCCTTGACACAGTGCTGGAGGACCTTGACTTTGCGGACGACATTTGTCTATTATCAAGCAGTCACAAAGATATGCAAGATAAAATAAACAAGCTAACTCGAAAGCAAACAACATAGGACTAAAGATCAACGTAGGAAAGACAAAGTTAATGAAGCAAAATGTGAACAACAGAAATGTACTCAGAGTAGATAACAAGTTAGTGGAGGAGGTCAACGAATTTGTATACCTTGGCAGCAGAGTAGTAGAAAATGGAGACAGCACAGAAGACATCAACAGCAGACTTACTAGAGCAAACCAGGCTTTTGCAATGCTGCAGAATATATGGAAATAAAAAAAAAAAAAAACTAACCATAAATATGAAAATCAGGATATTTAAGAGTAATGTTCTAAGTGTACTACTCTATGGAAGTGAATGCTGGAAAATCACCAAAACCATAGAAAACAAGTTGAATTCTTTCCAGACTAAATGTTTACGAAGAATTAGAAAAATATTTTGGCCAAACACCATAAGAAATAACATCTTATTAGCAGAAATGCAGATGAAACCACTGACAACAATTATTGAGGAAAGACGCTGGCGATGGTTGGGACATGTGCTCCGAATGACTGACAACTCACTACCAAAAATAGCACTAAGATGGACACCGCAGGGGAGCAGAAGTAAGGGTAGACCAAAAGAGACATGGAGAAGAACAACAGAAAGGATGTTGAGCAATAGAGGGCTCACCTGGGCAAGAGCAGAAAAAAAGGCGAAGAACAGGCATTTGTGGAAAACCCTTGCGGAAGCCCCATGTGCCCTGGGCACTTAAGGTTCAGAGAGATACTTGATCTCCACCTTCTTCGCACTAAAATGTAATCTATTAGATTCTTGGTTGTCCCATCAGGTGATGTCCATGTGTAAAGTCTTCTTGGACGTTATTTAAAAAGTGTGTTAGCGATCATTATCTCATTTTCCATGCAAAACGCCATAAGATTGTCACCTGCCTCATTTCTATGTCCTATGCTAAATTTCCCTACAACATGTCCTTCATCTTCTGCTCTTTCTGTACTAATCTTTGCATTAAAATCCCCCATTATTAATACAATATCATTTTCCGTATCTGGTCCATCGTCGTTTCCAGTGTGTTATAAATGTCTTCTACTACCTCTTCTTCTGCTGCTGATGTAGGTGCATCTATCTGGATGATTGTTACATTTCTAGGAGTGCCCTTAAGTCTGATAGTGAGGATTCTATCACTTACTGGATTGTAACCTAGTAATGCATTTGATGTTAGTTTATCCATGTAAAAAGCCACTCCATTCTTTCTTCCTACTTCTCCACCAGAGTATATGAAGATATTATCATTCTCGCTCTTGAAGTGTCCTGATACTTTCCATCGATGTTCGCAGATTACTAAAATGTGTATCCCCGTTCTTTTCACCTCGTCACTTATTATTTGATACTTTCCCTCATACATACTTCTTACATTCCATGTTCCTAATCTTATTTTTCTTTTTAGTTTGATGCAGGGGTTTTCCTTAGTAACACCGTCAGGATTATATATATAAAAGATTAGTTCTCAATCATGTGTCCTAGTGCAAAGAAAAAAACTGTACGCAGATTAAAGAGAAAACAACATACAGGGTTCTGGGAAGCACAGGCAGATTGAGAATTACTTCTGCTAAAAAAAAGGCGCCAGATTTTAACCTCATTAAATCTCATGGCAGCAGAGAAATGAACTGTTCAGAAAAACGATAATTGCTGATGCAGCAAAATACAACATGTGGAAATCCAGACTCTATTTTATATATTGTTAGGTAAATGTAAATTAACACACTTTACTTTTATTTGTTATTATCGTTGCTTATTAGATTTCTTTTATGTGAATTTTAAACATATATTATTTATAGTGATGTCATCCAAAACAATCAGTATGAGAAATTATATATCGTAACATGTCTTTTCGACTTCATTTTAAACTTAATAATATCATTTAGGAAAGGAATATGTAACAATCTATCATGCACTATGTAAAAAGACATGGCATTCAGGTATTTGGCCAAAAGAATGGAAAAGAATTATATCCATTCCACTGCCAAAAAAGGGTAACCTGAAATTATGCACAAACTACAGAACTGTTGCCCTGATTAGTCATGCCAGTAAACTTCTATTAAAAATCATAATGGGGAGACTTCGTAAAAAAATAGAAGAAGAACTCAATATGGTCCAAACTGGTTAAAGGCAAAGAAGAGGATCAAAAGATCATATATTCAATATAAGATTAATAATAGAGAAATGCAGATAACTTACGACCTAAAGACGTAGGCAGATAATAATATGTGAAAAAATGTATCTGTCTGTCTGTCTGTCTGTCTGTGTTTTCTTTTTTTCATCTGAACATAAAAATGCACTTAATATGTGTTCTACCAGAGAGGACAACGAAGCGATCATAACATCATCATCATCCTGTGTCATCCCGAAAACGACGTTGTCGGTAATGAACATCCAGTTTCCTCCTTTCCTAGCCTTAATTTTTGACTCAGATTTTATCCTATCCATCTTCCCATCCGTATTTCTGGCTTCCTCTAGCTTTTCTTCCTTGCAGTGTTCCTTCTAGTGTGTTTTTTGATATGGCCAAAGTATTCTGTTTTCTTGGTCGTTACGTCTGTGGGAAGTTCACAGCGGACTTTTAACTGTTCTAAAACATGCAACTGTTACTCCTCATGATATATGCCCTAGCTAGATCTGGAGTTATGCCGCATTGACCCTTCTCCATGACCTTGCGATTAGAGTCCAGGTTTCTGCTCCATACGGTGTAGCAGAATATAGTACTTTATCAATCTCGGTTTTGTTTTTATGGGCAGATAACAGCATTAATAACAGCACTGTCTTTATGGTGTTGAATGTGTGTTTTGCCGTTGATATTCTTTTCTTTATCTCCGTCTCATGCCACCCGTGCTCTGTTAGCATATGCCCTGGGTAGCTGTTGTTTGTCACTTGTTCCGTTTTCTCTTTCTTTATGGTTATTTGTACATGTGACTTCTGGTCCTTCCTGCTGAACGTCATTCCTTTGTTCTTCTTGATATCGATCTCGAATCTCTATTCTTGGCTTGTGCTTTATTCTTTATCTGTCGTTGATTCTCTGATGGATGGGCTGTATCATCTACATACCTTAGATTGTTTGTATTTCTTCTCTTCTATGTTCAGTCTTGGTAGTTTGAATGTCTGGAAATCTATGTACAGGTTGTACAGACACAGAAGCAGAACATATCCTTGCCTGACTACCCTCTTTATGGGTACGTTTGTTGATATCCACTGTGCCGTACCTTCCTGATGTTTCCTGTTCCCAGTCTCTCTCTCTCTCTCTCTCTCTCTCTCTCTCTCTCTCTCTCAGAACTTTAAGTGCTCAAGTTCACATGGGGCTTCCGTAAGGGTTTTCCACAAACGCCTGTCCTTTGCCTTCCTTTCCGCTCTTGTCCATGTGAGCCCTCCATTACTCAACATCCTCTCTCTTGTTCCTTTCCATGTCTCCTTTGGTCTACTCTGACTTCTGTTCCCCTGTGGTGTTCATCTCAATGCTATTTTTTGTAGTGAGTCGTCAGTCATTTGGAGCACATGTCCCAACCATCACCAGCATCTTTCCTTAATAATTGTTGTCAGTGGCTTCATCTGCATTTCTGCCAACAAGATGTTACTCTTTTCTGTGCTTGGCCAAAATATTTTTCTAACTCTTCGTTCCCAGGATAGATGTGTTATAATTTGGATGTCTTTTTCCTAAAGATTGATTTTCTCAAGATATGTTATTAGTTTGTCATGCTTTGCTTTGTCAAATTCTTTGCTGTAATCTATAAAGCAGGCATATACATCTTTCAGAACTTCCATTTATTTCTCTATCAACTTTCTTATGTAAACTATCTACTCTCTTGTTCCATTGTTCCGCCTGAAACCAAGTTGTTCTTCACTGGTTCTTTTATCAGTTTTTTTTTTGTGGTTTTCTCTAGGATAACTTTGAGGAGAATTTTAGTCACGTGACCCATCAGATTTATAAAATAGTTTTAAAATCTGAGCCGTTTGTGGTTTTTGTTTTCTTGGGTAGTGCCACAAACTCCGAATTTTTCAGTTTCTGAGGAGTATGTCAAAGGTCGTACATGTTATTGTATATTCCTGTTTGCTCGTCATTCCAAACTCCTTCAGTGCTGTTATCATTTCTATGGTAATGCCATTTGACCCTGCTGTTTTCCTTCTCTTCATCTTGTTTATGGCTCTTTATATCTTTGCTTTCATTACTGGTGAACCATCTCTGTTCCTTAGGGCTGGCTTTTTTTTGCTTCTGCTATTTTCGAATATGTCTCTTATACGAGGGGAAGTCACTAAGTAACTCGCAAATGCCTGTTACAAAAAAAACTAAATGCGACAGTAATTTGAAAACTGTTAGTTTTGGAACCTACATTATTCCCCTATTTCTCAACGTAATCGCCACCAACATTGATACACTTGTTCCATCGTGTAATCAGTGATGCAATACCCATGGCGTAAAAATCGGGAGTCCGATTTCTGAACCATTTTTTTACTTCTGTTTCCACCTCTTCGTCACTCGAGAATCTTCTCCCGCCAAGGTGGTTTTTCAATGGACCAAACAGGTGAAAATCATTTGGAGCTAAGTCAGGACTATAGGGTGGATGTTACTTGTCTATCAGCTCTCATAATCTCATTCACACATTGCACAGTCGCTTCTGTTGCAATCTGAACAGGACGGCTAAGTCGGACTTTGTCAACAATTTCGGTGCGTCCCTGAGAAAATTATTTTACCCAGTTATAGACCTCTTTACGTGATAAAAACTTTTCAGCATAAACTGTAATCATGTCCTTATGAAGGTCCTCAACTGAATGTCCTTTGGCCCACAAAAATCGCACTATACTTCTCTGTTCTTCTTTGGCACACACTAACAGTTGGGTAGCCATTTTGCTATTGCTTTGCGCATGCGCAAGTAACTCCCAGCGGCCCCCCCCACATACAACTAATATAAAGTTCGATGATGATACTATCTAAGGATATATTTAAATACTACCTGATAACTCCCACTGATAAAATATTTCAATTTGCGAGTTACTTAGTGACTTCCCCTCATATATTCTAGCCATGTTTTATTTGCTATTTTACCTTCTGTTACTGTTTGTCTACTTGTGATTTTGATACCTGCCATGATATTGATAAAACACTTTCTTTTGAAATTTCTTTATGGTCTCTTCTTGTATTATTTTGTTCATTTCTTCTATGGTATTATATGTCTCCTCTTTTCACGTTTCTTTGCCTTGTCTGCACACGTGGCGCATTTCTTTGTTATCCTCTTTATGCCTCTGGAAGTCCTTAGCTTTCTTTCTTTCTCTCATGCGATCTAATATACAAGTATATATGCTGTCATCCATCCCTGCTTCGTGTTTCTGTTCCTTCTTGACAAGTTGCTTGCACTTTCTATTCTTTGTGTATTAGACATTGCCATTTAACATCAGTTCTCTCTTGTGCAGTTTCCCTTCTATAAACCACAACACGGGAAGTAATTTTATTATTTAAGAAATACTTGAATGACTGCGAATGTTTGCATTAAAGTTTCTGATTTTTTAAAACTTCCCCTGGCGAGTAACTTGTAAAAACACTTACAGTCTGTGGGGAATATAATAATCAGAATAAAACAAGCCCGTTTACTAACGAAATATGTATTTTCTTATCTCAGTTTATCTATCTGCCTCGCTGTCTGATTGTCTATCTGTCTGTCCATAAATCTGTCTGTCTGTGTTCTGTGAATCTGAGTATGTCCATCTGTCTGTCTGTCCAACTGTATGTCTGTGAATCTGAATATGTCTATCTGTCTGACTGTCAATCTGTCTATTTGTGAATCTTAATCTGTCCATCTGTCTGACTGTCCATCTGCATGTCTGTGAATCTGAATCTGTCCATCTGTCTGACTGTCCATCTGTCTGACTGTAAATCTGAATCTGTCTATCTGTCTGACTGTCCATCTGTCTCTCTGTGAATCTGTCCACCTGTCTGACTGTCCATCTGTCTGATTGTCCATCTGTCTGTCTGTCCATCTGTCTATCTGTAAATCTGAATCTGTCCATCTGTCTGACTGTCCATCTGTCTGCATAGAAAAAGTATTTGCTACTTAATAAAAAAGCCAGCATGGGTACTAATTGAAAGTATTCAACAAAGTGTTATGAATTAAAAGTAATTTGAGGGTGGATATATATATATATATATATATATATATATATATGTGTGTGTGTGTGTGTGTGTGTGTATTATTTGTTATGTGAACGTTCCTTGCTTAAAATGTGTTTTCGTTTGCTCTTGTTAATTATATATATATATCTGAACCTTAAGTGCCCAGGGCACATTGGGCTTCCGCAAGGGTTTTCCACAAATGCCTGTTCTTTGCCTTTTTTTCTGCTCTTGCCCAGGTGAGCCCTCTATTGCTCAACATCCTTTCTGTTGTTCTTCTCCATGTCTCTTTTGGTCTACCTTTACTTCTGCTCCCCTGTGGTGTCCATCTTAGTGCTGTTTTTGGTAGTTAGTTATCAGTCATTCGGAGCACATGTCCCAACCATCGCCAGCGTCTTTCCTCAATAACTGCTGTCAATGTCTTCATCTGCATCTCTGCCAACAAGATGTTATTTCTTATGGTGTTTTGCCAAAATATTTTTCTAATTCTTCGTAAACATTTAGTCTGGAAAGAATTCAACTTGTTTTCTATGGTTTTGGTGATTTTCCAGCATTCACTTCCATAGAGTAGTACACTTAGAACATTACTCTTAAATATCCTGATTTTCGTCTTCATGCTTAGTTTTTTTGATTTCCATATAGTCTGCAGCACTGCAAAAGCCTGGTTTGCTCTAGTAAGTCTGCTGTTCATGTGTCCATTTTCTGACAGCTGTGCTGTCTCCATTTTCTACTACTTTGCTGCCAAGGTATACAAATTCATTGACTTCCTCCACTAACTTGCTATCTACTCTGAGTACATTTCTATTCACATTTTGCTTCATTAACTTTGTCTTTCCTACGTTGATCTTTAGTCCTATGTTGTTTGCATTCTGAGTTAGCTTGTTTATTTTATCTTGCATATCTTTGTGGCTGCTTGACAGTAGACAAATGTCGTCCGCAAAGTCAAGATCCTCCAGCACTGTGTCAAGGGTCCATTGTAATCCCCTGCGTTTGTCTGATGTTGCCTCCTTCATTAACCAGTCTACTGCCAAGATAAATAATGTTGGTGATAGTACACATCCCTGCTTCACTCCTGTTTGTACCATAAAGCTGCTGGAGGTATGTTCTCCACAGATCACTTTGCACTGAAAACCCTCGTATAGGGCTTTGATTACATTCACTATCTTATGGGGGAGGTCATGCCATCTTAGGATTTTCTAATTATATCTAGCTTATATTTATTCATTTCTTATTCCAAGTCAGACAAATCATATAATCTGAGACATGTCGAATGTATAAACAAAACAAACAAAACTACATAAAACAACTTCACTTCTTCACAACACATAAAGACAGAGGAGTATCTGGCAACAATTCTGTGCAGGAAACACGAGAATTTACTTCATTAAACTCTTTCCAGCGGGTGAGTGAACTTCTCTGAACAAAAGTAATTTCTGATCCAGGAAAATAATGAACATGCAAAGGTGGTGTGTCTGAAGCATATTATCAAGTAAATGTAATTTTGTGTATTTATATTTTTAACATTGTTATTGTTAACTACGTGTGTTAATTTAAATTTAATTTATTTTCATTAGTGTTAATGCATATTCTGTCTTCTTTTATGCATTAATATGTTTATTAGAATCAGACTGATTTTATTTCCATTTAATTCTTTTAGTTTAGCATTGCTGATCACAGTTTGCTCCATCAAAATGGAGAAATGAAGTACGTTTCTGAAAATCAACACAGAGAACTGGAAAACTCAATACAAGAAGATCAGGAATCTCTCTTAATTACACTTTTTTACACTTCTGAAACTTTACTTATTAGAATTTATTCTGAAACCGATGTTCATAATTTCACTGTAATCGATCTCGTGTCTTATTAGATGTATTACACTTGCTCTGTTGTCTTGACATATAAGGCTTGGATTTTACTACTGTTAATTTGTTTTTCAAACTAATATGTTGAACATATACTGTAAATGTAAAACGGGTTTTACCTCCGTTCCTGGTCCCGGGGAGGGGCTTCGTTACACCCGGGACATGCCCGTACGTGTTCAGTCTTTGACATCAGGATCTCCTTCAGTGTCTTTAGGGAGGTAACTTCAATGTTGTGTTGATTGTGCGTTGCCCGTGGTCTAGCATGTAGCTGGGGTTTGCAAACCACTGCCTTTGGCTACATGTAATGCATTGAGTCGTATGTGGTAGGTACTTTGGAGGAAGTTGTTTTACATTTGTTCATCGAGGTGTTGCTTGATGGATTTATATAGGTCCTATTTGTCCATTAAATATGGTAAAAAATGGCGGATCATGTCTTATGTGCGGGCGCGGTTTGTTTCATTTGAAAGGTGAATATGTGTATCATTTTGTGGTTTGTGTCATTCAGTACGAGTTTATGGTGAACATTTTACGCTTTAGGTCGTGGCATTTCTTAGAAAGTTCAGTATTTCTTGCGGCAGCCTGTCTGATCGAATAGTGCTGGTTGGACCTAACAGTTTATGAATATAAATAAATTTTTAAGCGATGCGTGTATGACATAAATTGTTAAACGATGCGTGTATGACATAAATTGTTAAACGATGCGTGTATGACATAAATTGTTAAACGATGCGTGTATGACATAAATTGTTAAACGATGCGTGTATGACATACATTGTTAAACGATGCATGAATGACATAAATTGTTAAACGATGCATGAATGACATCATTTTTTAAACGATGCGTGTATGACATAAATTGTTAAACGATGCATGAATGACATAAATTTTTAAACGATGCGTGTATGACATAAATTGTTAAACGATGCGTGTATGACATAAATTGTTAAACGATGCGTGTATGACATAAATTGTTAAACGATGCGTGTATGACATAAATTGTTAAACGATGCGTGAATGACATAACAAAACTTACACACTAAGAACGTAGGTAGAAAATAATATTCATCCGTAAAATAATTAAACTCATGACTCTGTCTATCTGTTAGTCTGTCCCTCCGTCAATCCATCTGTCTGTCTATATGTCTGTCTTTCAGTCCGTGAGGAAAAAAAATATTTTGCTACTTAAAATAAGAAAGTAATATTGAAAATGCTATGCAGTATTTTGGACACATTAAACGGCATGATAATTTAGAGAAGACCGTCTCGGAAGGATACGTAATGGGAAAAAGAACAGGATTCAGTTTGATACAAAGTATTTGGTTGATTAAAGTGAAACCATGTGGAATGTAGACAGAACTGGACAACAGAAAGGACTGTAGATTCAAATATGTGTGTTCTGGTTGTAACTGACAACAATTGAAAAGTGGATGGTCGAACAGCAGACTAAATATGGTACATCAACAACAGATCTGATGTAGTACATAGGTTTTCATTACTTTCTCCTTTCAGAGTTTACATTTCTAACTGAGCCTCACTCAGACAGGTCAAGACCATGGAGAATGTTTGTTGCTGCCATTCAGAATCTGCTTCTGCAGTTGAGGGTCTGCCAATAATGACCTCATCAAACAGCACATTAATTCTCTAAGGTGCAGTAGACTGTTATGTTTTGTGCTTAACATAGATCTGAATGCATTTAGACTATGTAATGTACAGTCTTGGTACATTTTTATATACATTATACAATAACTAGAGCACTGGTTCCCAAACTGTGGTCCAATGATTCATTGGATCCACAAAAGGTCAGATGGTGGTCCATAAAGTCCAATCTAGATTTTGTGTAATACTAAAAATGTGTGATTCTGAATTCATATAAAGTACTGAGGAAGTTTATAGAGGCTGTATAGGGACCTCTGTGGTAAGTTATCATGGACTTTTATTAAATAGTTTGAGAACCACTGAACTGAGCATGGGTGTTGTATCATTTGAACAGGAAGATAACTTAAATCAATGTAGTGACCATTTTCTAGTCACAGATGTCTATTGTCTGGATAGATTGTGCAGTTTTTAGGAGGTCATACATTGCAGTGTATAACTAAAGACATCAGTGTTTGTGTTCAGAGGGTATATTAACTCTTTTAAGTCCCTGGCAACAATTGTGTTAAGAACACACACATAGTCTTTGTGAAACAGGGAACATCAGGTCTGACTGATTAAAAATAAATTCTCACTTGCTCCTGTAGCCAATAAATCTGTAGCAATCAACACTGTTTGTTATTGTTATAAAGTATAATGTCATCCTCTTGTAAGACATACTTTTTAGGGAGCAGAGCTTTCTGTAAAAGAAAGAGGGAAGATAAAATTGAGAAATCCACCAGTAGCCTCTTGTCTGTTATAGGAGTGTCAGATAACTCACACAAAATGCTATGTACGGTAAGAAAACCCACTCACCTGTGGGAAAAATGACAAACACAAAATAGATAGAAGTTCCTCCAGCTTTTGGCATTGCACATCCATCAATAGGTGGAGCTGAGACCTTGGTTTGAGGCCACGCTGGGCTGGTCATTATGGTGGATGGATGGGTACACAGAGATCACCTGCGAGGTGAGGAAAGTGTGATGGAAACTGACAAATCCAGGACGTGACAAGCCTATGGGACTCTACAACAGTGGCTATCAGAATGAGGCAAACAAAGCAGCCAGCAGACTATAGGTGGCGGGGAATGAGCAACATTGAAGCACCATCAGATCCCTCATACCAAAGTTGATGTATCTCCGTGAAACTGTCTCAAAGCTGTCAGGTGGGCTTGTGTTGCACTTGGGGCCTGATCTCAGCTTCTCACCAGAAAGGCCTCCTGGGTATGAAAGAAAAGCTTAGGACAAAACCTCGAATATGAAAATGTCAGAAACGTAAAGAAAACCATACGAGCCCAGACGTTGCCAGGTGGCTCGCTCCCGGCTACCCTGAGCAAGAAATCAGCCACGGGGGGTGGGGGCACACTAAACATTCTTCAAATCAACATTTCTGGATTTAGGCCAAAAGCCTCAGAATTAAGCAGACAGATAAAAAAAAGTCAACATCCATATTGCGATCATACAAAGAAAAGATCGCTCAGTGCCTGGATACACCATGTACAAATGTGGATGTGGTAAATACAGGGGTATTGCCACACTCTTGAGAAATGACATCCAAGGAGAAGTTAAAAACAGAAAGTGCAATGAGAATGATATCCAAGAAATAACAGTAAGGCATGATTGACTGTGGTACACTCTGTATAATGTTTATTGTTCCCCAAATTCTAAAAGTCAAATCAACATACACTGCACAGACATGCAGAAAACTCTCATTACAGGAGATTTTAATGCACATCTATCATCACTAGGATACAAAGACCAAAACCAAATAGGAAACAACATTGAAGAGCTATGCAACACCAGCAACATGATAATATTGCAAGACTCCTCCTCCCCAACAACACTCCTCTACATCATCCACTGGATGCACATGCAGACCTGACCTCGCCATTGTCTCAGCAGACATCCACAACGATTGTACTCTCAGAGTGCTTGATGACATAGGTAATGACCCTCACCCCATCCTACTACAAATCTCTCACACACGAAACCAAAGACTACACAAACCTCCTCACTGGAATTATAGAAAACCAGATTTTTTTGGAAAAAATTCAGAACACAAACAGACGAAAAGCTATAAATAATAAATGACAACACAAACATCAAGACACTCTCCACCAACATAATCTAAACCATACTTGGAGTGGCCTACAAAACAATCCCCTGAGGATACAGAAAGAAATACAGCCCATTCTGAGCATAACCTCTGGAAGACTTAGTTAAAAAGAGAAGAGCAGCCAGGACGAATGAAGAGAAAAACCCTACTCCAGAAAACAGAATAGAGTACAATAAAATAACAGCTAAGGTAAGACTTAAAACTAAACAAGCAAAGAAAGAGAAGTTGTTAAGTACATGCAGCAATCTTAACCTCAGAACTGACGGAAAGAAGGCTTGGAAACCCTTATATAACATGTCATAAACATAAAGAAAACCATACGAGCCCAGACGTTGCCAGGTGGCTCACCCCCGGCTACCCTGAGCAAGAAATCAGCCACGGGGGGTGGGGGGCACACTAAACATTCTTCAAATCAACATTTCTGGATTTAGGCCAAAAGCCTCAGAATTAAGCAAACAGGTGAAAAAAGTCAACATCCATATTGCGATCATACAAGGAAAAGATCGCTCAGTGCCTGGATACATCATGTACAAATGTGAATGTGGTAAATGCAGGGGTATTGCCACACTCTTGAGAAATGACATCCAAGGAGAAGTTAAAAACAGAAAATGCAATGAGAATAATATCCAAGAAATAACAGTACGGCATGATTGACTGTGGTACACTCTGTATAATGTTTATTGTTCCCCAAATTCTAAAAGTCAAATCAACATACACTGCACAGACATGCAGAAAACTATCATTACAGGAGATTTTAATGCACATCTATCATCACTAGGATACAAAGACCAAAACCAAATAGGAAACAACATTGAAGAGCTATGCAACACCAGCAACATGATAATATTGCAAGACTCCTCCTCCCCAACAACACTCCTCTACATCATCCACTGGATGCACATGCAGACCTGACCTCGCCATTGTCTCAGCAGACATCCACAACGATTGTACTCTCAGAGTGCTTGATGACATAGGTAATGACCCTCACCCCATCCTACTACAAATCTCTCACACACGAAACCAAAGACTACACAAACCTCCTCACTGGAATTATAGAAAACCAGATTTTTTTGGAAAAAATTCAGAACACAAACAGACGAAAAGCTATAAATAATAAATGACAACACAAACATCAAGACACTCTCCACCAACATAATCTAAACCATACTTGGAGTGGCCTACAAAACAATCCCCTGAGGATACAGAAAGAAATACAGCCCATTCTGAGCATAACCTCTGGAAGACTTAGTTAAAAAGAGAAGAGCAGCCAGGACGAATGAAGAGAAAAACCCTACTCCAGAAAACAGAATAGAGTACAATAAAATAACAGCTAAGGTAAGACTTAAAACTAAACAAGCAAAGAAAGAGAAGTTGTTAAGTACATGCAGCAATCTTAACCTCAGAACTGACGGAAAGAAGGCTTGGAAACCCTTATATAACATGTCATAAAAAAAAACTAACTAACCATAAGCCAATGCAAATCTCTGGTCTCTGGACTCCTCTGAAGTGACTCAGATAAAGCCGGTACCTTTAACAAATTCTTCACTGCCACCAACAAATCCTCCAACAGGAAAGTACTTGACAAGGCGCTGGGAAAAGTTCTGAAAAGTAAAGAGAAATCTAGCTCAGCAGACATTTCATTTTTTGAGGAAAACTTTACCATCCATGAACTTGAGAGCTATGGGTAAGCTACAACTAAGAAAAGCACCAGGACCAGAAAAAATATCAAACGAAATGATCCTTCATCTGGGCCCTGTAGGAAAGTCCACGATGCTCAACTTCATTAAAAAGACCTGGCAAAGTGGAGTACTACCGAAATCTTGGAAGTCAGCCATAGTTAGACCTATCCTGAAAAAAAAGGAAAACCAGAAGATGACCTAAAAAGCTTTAGACCAATCTCAGTGACTTCCAACATTGATAAGCCAGCAGAACGAATGCTTAACAAAAGGCTGTACAGGTGGTTGGAATCCTCGAGGTCCCTCAATAACTTCCAAGTACATTTCTGCAAAGGACCAAGAACCGGAGACAAGCTATTTCGTCTCACTTAAAGTGTAAAAGACAGTTTTTAACACAAGAGAAACTCTGTAACTGTCTTTGTAGACTTCCAGCAGGCTTATGACAGGGTCTGTCTGTGTAGACTTCCAGCAGGCTTATGACAGGGTCTGTCTTTGTAGACTTCCAGCAGGCTTATGACAGGGTCTGTCTGTGTAGACTTCCAGCAGGCTTATGACAGGGTCTGTCTGTGTAGACTTCCAGCAGGCTTATGACAGGGTCTGTCTGTGTAGACTTCCAGCAGGCTTATGACAGGGTCTGTCTGTGTAGACTTCCAGCAGGCTTATGACAAGGTCTGTCTGTGTAGACTTCCAGCAGGCTTATGACAAGGTCTGTCTGTGTAGACTTCCAGCAGGCTTATGACAGGGTCTGGCGAAAAGGCCTAAAGATGCAGAACATGGACATACATGGAAAAATGTATCAGTGGGTTAAAAACTACCTGAGTAACACGACCATACAAACTCATGTCAATAAACAGACTGTCAAACTACATATACAGTCTTCACTCTTAGAACCGAACGAACAAAGACTGAACTGAAATTAACCCTTGATGGTGCTCAAATCATGAAAGGAAAAAATCCAACATATCTTGGTGTGAAGGTAGACAGAAAAGTTCATGGTTAGACTAGCAGAAAAAGTATCCAAAAGACTAAACTTACTCAAGTGACATGCAAGTATATCCTGGGGAGCTGACAAAGCAACACTCAGACAGCTGTACACAGGATATGTTAGATCTGTAATAGATTATAACCTCTCTCTACAGGTCACAGCATCAAAGAGCTCTCTTACATAAGTAGACAGAATCCAGAACCAAACCATTCACTTCATTTGTGGTGTAATGAGATCAACACACACAGCTGCATGTGAAACTGATGCAAACATAGAGCCATTGGATATAAGACAGAAAAAGTCAACCATTGAGGCAGTAGAAAAATACAAACGCATACCCCAAGACCATCCTAATAGAACAGTGGTTGATAAATCTTATATCTTATATCTTATATCCTTCCCGTGCCGTTAGACGTCACATAGGGCTCGCAAAGTAGTTCGCCAATTTTTCCTGTCTTCGGCGAGTCTTTCAACCTCAACAAAGGATTTTATGCCTGTTAACTTGGCCTCTCTTAATAATGTCCTCTTCAGAGTTTCACGCGGTCTGCCCCTTTTTCTTCGGCCTGTTGTGTTCCACTTGATAGCTTGTTTTGGGATTCTCTGATCATTTCTTCTCATCAAGTGACCAACATATGTCCATCTCCTTTTCCTGATCACCCGTGAGACTGGTTGTTGTTCAGTCATCTGTCTTATCTCTGCATTGTTCTTGAATTCATTCCACTTGATGCCGAGTATTTTCCTTAGGCATTTGTTTTCAAAAGAGTCTAATTTCTTTTCTATTTCTTTAGTTGTTTTCCAGCTTTCGCATGCATAAATGAGGGTGGATATTACATTTGAATTGAATAGTCTTAATTTGGTTGATAAATAGAAGCATAATAATAGACTGAAACTGAAAACTTCAGTGCACATATAACAGTTAAACACAAGACACAAACCCCTTGAAGATAGAGAAGAACTTACAAAAGTAATAGACATCCCACCAAACACAAAAACAAGTTAGTGGATCCCAACACTCTAAAGTTGTGTGCACTAGAGACCATAGAATCCTAACCCAAGGACTGGATCCATGCCTACACTGATGGGTCAGCGTTCAAGGAAACACACAGTGTAGGATATGGAGTACACATAATGTTTAAAGACAAGACAACAAGCCACAGGGTCTGTCTTGTAGACTTCCAGCAGGCTTATGACAGGGTCTGTCTGTGTAGACTTCTAGCAGGCTTATGACAGGGTCTGTCTGTGTAGACTTCTAGCAGGCTTATGACAGGGTCTGTCTGTGTAGACTTCTAGCAGGCTTATGACAGGGTCTGTCTGTGTAGACTTCTAGCAGGCTTATGACAGGGTCTGTCTGTGTAGACTTCTAGCAGGCTTATGACAGGGTCTGTCTGTGTAGACTTCCAGCAGGCATATGACATGGTCTGTCTGTGTAGACTTCTAGCAGGCTTATGACAGGGTCTGTCTGTGTAGACTTCTAGCAGGCTTATGACAGGGTCTGTCTGTGTAGACTTCTAGCAGGCTTATGACAGGGTCTGTCTGTGTAGACTTCTAGCAGGCTTATGACAGGGTCTGTCTGTGTAGACTTCTAGCAGGCTTATGACAGGGTCTGTCTGTGTAGACTTCCAGCAGGCATATGACAGGGTCTGTCTGTGTAGACTTCCAGCAGGCTTATGACAGGGTCTGTCTGTGTAGACTTCCAGCAGGCATATGACGGGGTCTGTCTGTGTAGACTTCCAGCAGGCATATGACGGGGTCTGTCTGTGTAGACTTCCAGTAGTCTTATGACAGGGTCTGTCTGTGTAGACTTCTAGTAGTCTTATGACAGGGTCTGTCTGTGTAGACTTCTAGTAGTCTTATGACAGGGTCTGTCTGTGTAGACTTCTAGTAGTCTTATGACAGGGTCTGTCTGTGTAGACTTCTAGTAGTCTTATGACAGGGTCTGTCTGTGTAGACTTCTAGTAGTCTTATGACATGGTCTGTCTGTGTAGACTTCTAGTAGTCTTATGACAGGGTCTGTCTGTGTAGACTTCCAGTAGGCTTATGACAGGGTCTGTCTGTGTAGACTTCTAGCAGGCTTATGACATGGTCTGTCTGTGTAGACTTCTAGCAGGCTTATGACAGGGTCTGTCTGTGTAGACTTCCAGCAGGCTTATGACAGGGTCTGGCGAAAAGGCCTAAAGATGCAGAACATGGACATACATGGAAAAATGTATCAGTGGGTTAAAAACTACCTGAGTAAGAGGACCATACAAACTCAGGTCAATTAACAGACTATCAAACAAATACACCCTGAAGAAAGGTCTACCACAAAGTTCTGCTCTTACCTGCGTCTTGTTCCTAATCTTTATAAATGACCTCCTATTGAACACCCACAAAGCCATGTTTGTCGATGACCTTGTCATATAGACTGATGGAACAGACCTGCAGCTGGCTGCTGAGAGACTTAATAGAGCCCTCCTCTCTATATCAGTTTATTGCAATTTCTAGATCAATGTTAGTAAAACTACATATACAGTCTTCACTCTTAGCAACGAACGAACAAAGACGGAACTGAAATTAACCCTTGATGGTGCTCAAATCATGAAAGAAAAAAAACCAACATATCTTGGTGTGAAAGTAGACATCCTACCCCAAGGACTGGATCCATGCATACACTGATGGGTCAGCATTCAAGGAAACACACAGTGTAGAATATGGGGTGCTCATAATGTTTCCAGACAAGACAACAAGCCACATTTCTGTTCCTTGTGGATCTTGCTGCTCCAATTATGATGCAGAGATGCAGGCAATATTAGCAGCCCTGGCAGCCACCACCACCAAATACAAAAACACTGCCTCTTACCCAAAAAAACCTTGTTATTTTCTCAGACTCCCAGTCTACTCTCCAGCCACTTGAAAATTGAATACCTACAGCTGATCACATTACAATTGACATACTCAGTGCAGTAAACCAACTCGCCTCCTATGACATCAAGACCACCCTACAGTGGATACCAGGGCACATAGATATCAGAGGAAATGAATGTGGTGACAAACTGGCAAAGAGTGGAGTCACCATGTCACAGCCACACATCTCCACCAACATGAGAACAGCTAAACACACTGCAAGCAGCAGTGGATGGACAGCTGGGCCAGTAATCCAGCTGGAAGATCACTATATACACACCTGCCAAAGCCTAACCCCAGAGACCACATCAACAGCTTATGTCATAGGGACCAACGCACAATTTTAAAGTTGTGAACAGGACACATCACCTTCAGTAAGCACTTACACAGAGTGACCGCTGACCACACACCATACTGCATGCACTGCAACAGACAAGAAGAAGAAACTGTTAAGCACCACCTGCTGGACTGCAGTGCATTGATGGACCTTCAGAAGAACCTGATACCACCAAACTCCTCAATCACCAACTTCTATATGGAGATGTAGAACAGCTTAAGAGGACCTGTATGTTTCATTATCTGGTACAAGGGAACAAGAGTGAAAACTTGCAAACCTGGAGATCGGAAAAGTCAAAGTCATCTCTTTTATGATCATGAGCCAATTAAATGACAGGCTGTGTTTTTTGCTTTGCCGATTCAGATTTGAACTCTTTCACCCCAGACTGACAGTGGCAGCATTGGTCAGTTCTGTACACCATCTCTGAACAGCATCTTGAATCATTTAGAAAGACATCATGGTACTACAATTCCGTTATGAGTGTGTGAACCAATTCACATTGACAAACAAAACATTTTTTTTAATAGTTGGTGCTTGTAATCTTAAGAATGATGGACAGCATTCACTCTAGTTGTAAAAAATATGGAGAAATAAATGTCTAGTGTGTTACATTTATTAAAAAGTATTGCTGACAGTGGTGATAAGTTGTGGATTTCAGTTGGAACTTGTCATTTCATACTTTGGAAATTGTTGTAGAATTCTTCTTCTTCATCTTTGAGCAGCTGCTGAATTCACCAGCTTTCCAAGTCATTGAGGCTCATTGTTACAGATGTGTCTCCATTCCTCTCTGTTCTTGAATTTATCTTGTCAGCTTTGATTCTTACAGCATGTATGTCTTCTTCTAGGTTGTCTCGCCATCATTGGCTAGGTCTACCTCATGGTCTGTCCCGTTTTATCACTTCTGTAGGGATCATCTTTGTTTGTCTAACCTCCTCCATTCTCTCTCAATGTTTAAGTCACCACATTTTTATTTTCATACTGGCTGTTTTAAATAGAGAGTTCAACAGTGTGTAGATTTCTTTGTTTTTTCCTTGTCTTCCATTGATGTGTAATAGGGTCTCTTACCAGCCCACAAAGTCTTCTTAGGATTCTCTTCTCAAATATCTGTATTTGGTTATCATCTAGTTTAGTTTTACTCCATATTTCTGACCCATATAGCACAAATGGTCTAATCTGTGTCTTATATATGTTTAGTTTTACTCCATATTTCTGATCCATATAGCTAAAAGGTCTAATCTCTCTGTCTTATGTATGTTTAGTTTTACTCCATATTTCTGATCCATATAGCTAAAAGGTCTAATCTGTGTCTTATATATGTTTAGTTTGATCATGTGGGATAGAATCTTTGATTGTAACAGTTGTCTAAGGACAAAATGTGTCTTGTTTCCAGCTTGCACTCTAGCCCTTATCCCATCCTTTATAATGTTGGAGCTGTTCAATATTGTTCTTAGGTATTTATAGGAATCTGTTCCTTTAATCTTTATACTTTCTATTTGGGTTGCTGTCTGGGTTTACAACATGGGAGGTCTCATAGGAAAAAAGATTGGTGGCAGTGTCCTAGGCCAGATAGATCTAATTTTAACACTGGGGAAGAGTGTGAAGCAGAGGTCAGTACTAGTAATTGTGATGACGGACAAAATCCTGATGGTGTACTAAGGAAAACCCATGCATCTAACTAAAAAGAAAAATAAGAGTAGGAACATGGAATGTAAGAAGTTTGTATGAGGGAAAATATCAAGTAATAAGTGAAGAGATGAAAAGAACAGAGATACACATTTTAGTAATCTGCGAACATCGATGGAAAGGATCAGGAACACTTCACGAGCGAGAATGATAATATCTTTATATACTCTGGTGGAGAATTAGGAGGAAAGAATGGAGTGGCTTTTTACTTGAACAAATTAACATCAAAAGCATTACTAGGTTACAGTCCAGTAATTGATGGAATCTTCACTATCATACTTAAGGGCTCTCCTAGAAATGTAACAATAATCCAGGTATATGCACCAACATCAGCAGCAAAAGAAGACGAAATAGAAGATTTTTATAACACAAAAAATGACATTTTTTTAATAATGCAAATTTTAATTTAAAATTTAAATAATTTTAATGCAAAGATTGGTACAGAAAGAGCAGAAGACGAAAGATATGTTTAGGGGAAATTTAGCACAGGACACAGAAATGAGGCAGCTGACAGTCTAATGGCGTTTTGCATGGACAGTGAGCTAATGATAGCTAACACACTTTTTAAACAACATCCAAGAAGACTTTACACATGGACATCACCTGATGGGAAAACCAAGAATCAAATAGATTACATTTTAGTGCAAAGAAGGTGAAGATCAAGTATAATGTCAGCAAAAACTTTACCAGGTGCCTATTTTGACACAGACCATGAGTTATTAATAGCAGACATGAAGATAAAGATTAAAATAAAAAGGGATCAAGACCACCCACTTAGATCTTACAAAAATACCAGCACAATACAGTATAGAAGTGAAGAACCATTTTGAAATCCTGATGGCTGTACTGGAGGAGATGACACCAGATGAATTAATTATGCAGGCCAGAGATATCTTAATACCAAGAGCTAAAGACATGGCTCCAGTAAAGAAAACACAAAAGAATGGATGGATTACAGCAGGTACACTAGAACTGATCAAACAACGTAGAGAAATGAAGATGCAATGGAAAGTGACAAACAACAACAAAGAGGAATATAAATCTTTAACAAAAGAAGTACAAAGAAACATAAGAAAAGACAAAAAACAATACATAAAAGATTGTTGTGAAAGAATAGAAGGACATCAGAAGTGTGGAAGAGATAGTGAAATGTTTAAAAAGATGAAGACATTGACAAAAAATGTCACACCTAAGCTAAATGTAATTTGTGATGAGATGGGGAATGCCTTGACAGAGAGAGAGAGAAAATTCTGGAAAGATGGAAGGAATATTGCAGAGGAATTTAAATAGAAACAACTGACTGTGGAAGCAGAAATCAACAGTGTGAATTATTATTGAAGGAGAAAGAACGCGAACTGATAAATGAAGTGTTATGAGCAATAAAGAATCTGAAAAATGGTAAATCACCAGGATGTGATGAGATAACAGCTGAATTTATTAAAGCAGGAGGAAAGGAATGTGCAACAATCTATCATGCACTATGTAAAAATGATATGCCATTTAGGTATTTGGCCAAAAGAATGGAAAAGAGCTGTATTCATCATCATCATCATGTGCCGTGCCGACTGGCGTAGGCTATTATGCTTCTCCAGAGTACACGATCCTTCATGCAGGCCATCAGTTCAGTTGGTGATCTCCTCTCACACCATCCCGTCAGACTGTCCAGTATCATTTCTCTTGGTCTTCCTCTTGATCTTCTTCCTTCTATTTTTCCTGTTGTTATAATATTTTCAATGCCCCCTCTTCTCACTGCATGTCCTATGAAAGTACATTGTCTCTCTCTTATCTTTTTGACAAGGTTTTTTGTCTCTCCAGCTCTTCTCCTACATTCTTCATTAGTTATTTTTGCTGTCCAGGGGATTCGCAACATTCTTCTAATAAACCACATTTCTGCTGCTTCCAATGATTTTTGTGCAGACTTGCCTATTGTCCATGATTCACTTCCATATAACAAGATAGGTTCAATATAGCATTTTAGGACTCGTTTTCTAACATTCATTAATAAGGATGTGTTGTATTCATACCACTGCCAAAAAAAGGTAACTTGAAATTAAGCACAAACTACAGAACTGTTGCCCATATAGTCATGCCAGTAAAACTATATTAAAAATCATAATGGGTAGACTTTGTAAGAAAATAGAAGTCAGTATGGTCCAAGCTGGTTTCAGGCAAGGAAGAGGATCAAGAGATCATATATTCAATATAAGATTCAGAGGAGAGAAATGAGGAGAATTTAATGTGAATCTATAGTTATCTTTTATACACTATTCAAAGGCATTTGATTGTGTACAACACCAGAAACTTTGGGAAATAATGGAAAAAATGGGATTTCCAATACATTTAATACAATTAATATCACTGCTGTATATATAACAACAAGTAGCAGAGAGAATAAATGATGAAACAACAACTTGGTTTGACATAAAACAAGGGGTCCGTCAGGGGTGCATATTGTCGCCTTACTTATTTAACTTGTATACTGAAAATATAATGAGGAACGTAAGAGGAGGTGTAGACATCGAATATTACGATGTAATAACAATTGGAGGTTATGAAATACCAGAGATTAGATATGCTGATGACACAGTATTACTATCCACAACACAAAAGGGAATGGAAAAACTAATTATGTCAGTACGTAAGAATAGTGAAGAGCAAAACCTCTATCTTAATGCAAAGAAAACTAAATTGATGACAACTGACAAAATAAATAAGGCAGCTGAAATATGTATCAATGAGGAAAAATTGGAAGAGGTGGAGAGTTTTGAATATCTTAGATCATTACTAACTAATATTGGAGATACAATGAGGTAAATTAAAAGGAGGACATATATCGCTCTTAAAAAATTAGAACAACTAAAGAAGCTATGGAGAGGAACAGACAGAACTACGAAAATAAGATTTTTAAGGTCATTCATCTTTCCCATCGCAACATATGCCTGTGAGACCTGGACACTTAATTAACAAAACAGCTTAGAAACACATAAATGCCTTTGAATGTAAATGCTACAGAAGAGTTCTTCAGATATCATGGACACAAAAAAGAGCAAATATATCTATACTACAAGAACTTAATATTGAAGAAGGTTGGCTAGTAAAGAGGATAAACAGAGAAGACTTAAATATTTTATGCACATTGAACGTTATAATAATCTAGAGAAAACCGTCTTGGAAGGGTACATAATGGGAAAAAGAAAGAGAGGAAGACTAAGGCGAAGATAGTTGCAAGACATCGTTGATGATCTGCAAAGGATGCATCAGCAGCAGGGCATCTTGCTCACAACTGAGAGGTCTACAGGAGAACTGTTAGGGAGGCACAGTTCCGTAAGGGACATGCAAATGATTGAATGTTTGCTTTCCCACTTGGATCCATATTCACTCAGCCAGATTGTGGTCTTTTACTGGGGCACACCACATGGAAGTAGAATAGGGTCTTGGCCAGCTTTGGGATGCTAACCATAACGCATACAGTCAGCTACGGTTTGTTGCCAGGTAAGGACCCACTTAGACCAGTGATCTGGCCACACTCTGACCTCCTATGGGAGAAGTTCTACTGTGATGCTGACAACCAGAGATAAACAGCCACATTTGTGGGAGAGATTTGTGTCCATGTCTGAGTGAATGACTAAGAAGAAGTTGTGGTTTGCTGACCCATGTCTCATTAAGTCTGAGTACTGGATCTTCTGTTATGTTGTGCAATATTACAAATGATTATATCAAAACTGTTTTTGTAATGTATATGGCTGTCGTGAGTGCAATGACCTTGGAGTCTGATTTTGAACTATTGAACACTTAACTCTGAGCATTGTCTTAATTTCCAAGTAGCTTTTATTTCCTTGAGGATTCCATGTCAGTGCCTGTCTTGCTATGATGGTGTCAGGTTTTTCAGTGTGTGGCCAATCCACCTCCATTTCCTAGACAACATTTGTAGGTTCATGGGCTTTACCAGACTTGCTAGTTCCTAATCTTGCCCCGTCATTTAAAGTTTACAGTTATCCTAAATCAAGCAGTAGTTCATGCATGTTTGTAGCCTCTGTTGTGTTGCTTAGTCATAACCAATGTTTTCGAACCATATATCAAGACAGTCTTTAAATTTTTATTGAAGAGTTTGGTTCCTGTTTTGATATTCTTTGATGACCATATTTTGTTAAGTTGGATAAATGCTTTCCGTGTCTTGGTTAATCTAGCTTTAACAACAAGGGCCACATCAGTAACTTACCGTATAGTTAGATCTACCATTTACTATGGCACATGTAAGCTTGAGTGTGGATGCTCTCAGTCAACGCAAGATCAAGAAAAGAAAATCACTTATAGCTGGCTTATAATCTTTCTCTCCCTGTAACGTCATCATATTATAATAATCCATTCCACACCTTTATATTTTTTATAATAACATGTACTTCGGTTATAGCGCACAATGGCAGTGAATGTTTTCTCATGAAAAGTACCGTTTTGTTTCTTTGTTTTTTTTTCCTCAGTTTCCACGGAAAAGAACACAAAGAGAAGGAATACATCAAAAGAAAAAACATCACTACCTGTTGTTGTTATTCTCTTCTTTCGTTTTCTGTTTACGACATCATGTCGTGACTTTTGCTTACAAGGTTATCAGATCTTCATTCTTTTTTCCGTTTCTCATAATACAATAAAAAGAAAGAGCAACAGGGATTTTAAAAATCAAATAACTGTCTGTTTTTCCCCTATGTTTTATATTTGTACAGAATCTGGCTTTATTTCAACAATTTGTGCACATTGTCTATGCATAACTCCTCGGCAGGGACGTCTAGGACCAAACGAAGAAACTGTAAATCGTGTTAGAGAAGATTAACAGAAAAGGCCCCATCCTCATCCGGGAATTCTACATATCACATTTATGATACAGCTCGTGCTGCCTTCTGAAATTCTGCTCGAAATCGTCGCTGCACAGTCATAACGGATGAGGTTCTTGCGTATTCCAAAACATTTACTGAACGCCATATTTGCTACTGCTGCCTACTAACGGCAAATCATGGGAGCTCTGGTGCAGGATTTATTTTAACAGAATAATTGAAGAGCTTCTCTCTCTCTTGGCGTAATAATAATCAAGAACCGTTACGTGGTTTCTGTGTTATGAAATTTTGAAATGTTTCATGATGTTAAGAATAACCCCAGTATTTACAAATTAACGGATAGAATCTTCTATAACATATTTGGGCACGACATTAGAGTCCCCTTCCTGACACGAAAAAAAAATTATCAACAATTTTGCTGTTGTTGTTGTTGTTGTTGTTGAAAAATGCACGTCACAGAATGGAAATGATAAAGAAACTAGCATGGACTACCTAAGGACTGAGCTACGACATTAAAATAAAAGATATAATTCATTGTAACCTTGAAAAACTTTAGCTTATTAACAGGTTTATTTTCATATTATTTTTAATTGGTTGTAAAACTTCCCACTTTCTTTCGTCAAAGTTAAATTTATGAAGAGAATGTGTCCTTGAACATGTCAGTTCAACTGAATAAACCGTGCCTGTTGTAGTTAATCGCTAATAAAATTTTCGCTTGACATCAGATGCTAGTATAATAAATCTTTGACAAAGCGTTAAAAAGTGAACGAACGAAAGAGCGAATTTTATTTCGAAAAGGTAATAAACGGACATCTATCGCTCTTCAGAAACAAACAAATAAATAAAACAACTAAAGAAGCTGTGAAGAAGAGCAGGAAGAACTACAAAAATAAGATTTGTAAAGGCATGCATTTATTCACAACAGATGAAAGAAACATGCATTGTCATGGGCTAGCTATCTGAACAACCACAAGAGCAATGATTGTCTGTTCGTTCGTTCTCCCCGGGGCTAGAAACTACTGCATTACAGAGATTCGGTATTTCCGAATTTGGCCCTAAATGACTTTCATCTGTCTCGTCCATAAAATATATCTTGGTGTTAAAATGTTCACGACTAACATGGAGGTGCAAGACGAGTTGCACCTGTTACTAAGAGGGCAGGACATACGTTTTTAGCTGGAATACAAGCTGTAGAATACAGGTGTTAGAAATGCTTTATTGATTAATAAAGATGCTTTTTTTTTCTCCTGTCCTAAACAATAGTTTTGGGTAATTTGATTTTTCTATCTGCCATGTTGTTTGTCTGCATTTACCCTTTCTTATGTTGTATAATCTTAGTTTATTTACAGCTTTATTTGCCTATTATCTTTAAATAGACTAAAAATGTTCCAATTTCTGACTTTATGAAAAGAACTTATTCTTCCCAGGAAAAAAGTCAACAAAAATTATGATCTTTATCGACACAGGAAAGACAACCCTGCTGGGCAGTCTATCACAAATACAAATTCACTTAGATCAAAGCTTCACAAGATGTTGACACTTCATTCGCTCTTTGATGACATTTCTCTCATCTCTCTTTCCTCATCATTATCTTCATGTGTTATTTGTTTTTCTAAACTCCGTGGTAACAATACTTTCATCTCTCTTTTCACGTCGATCTTTAATAGAATTACTTCCGTGTCAACTTTCAGGTTACTTTATTAACATTACCTTCATCGTTTCTTTCCTGTCATTCTTTTAAAAGATATTTCTCTCACTTCATATTCTGCAGTTCTGTCGCACCCACCCCCTCCCCACCCGAAAATAGACTTGTAATAGGTGGGTCGTAACCTGGGAGGCGGGGCAGAGGGAACCGTGGGTGAGGGGAGAGAGTGATAGGAAGGTAATCTAGCTGGGAGGAGATGGAATAGGTGATTATAATTGGGGTAGAGGGGTAGTAATCTGATGCTGTGAGTAGGTTCTGAACTATGTGTTACAGGTGAGAAAGGGGTAGAACTTAGTGTAGAGAAAATATGGTTATGGAAGAGGGGAATGTTAAGTGTAGCTGAATTGCAAGTTCAAACCATGTGATTCCAGCGTCCCATGCTCAAGAATGTGGCGGTTCTTATGTGCTAGACGGCTTCTGTCATCAGTGTGACATTGTTTGACAATGGTTGGGCCATTGAAATGATTTCTGGTTTCCAAGCATGCTGGGTAATATCATACACATTTTTCTGCATGCAGTCACCTAATCTGAGGCCAGATTCATCAATATAATATATCCTGCATAATCTCTCATGGAGAGTGAAGATAGTTTAGGAAGAGTGATCGTTTACAGGTCAGGTGACACAGCTAGGATGGTTACATTTTCTATTGTAAACATATGGAAAGTTCCGCTTCAGGTGCCTATGGATGAGGATGTCCTTAGCATTTGGTTCTATGGTCGTATCCCGGGTCCCACCACACCTCCCTCCTTTACAACTCACCTATCACACATCACAAGTCTCCATTTAAACATTCTCTCCACTCCACCATGCGTTCTTCTGAAACATAATCTCTTAGAAGTCACAGTAAAGTGCTCCATTTATTTTATTTTATTAGATTTCTTCCATTCCTACTTTTTAGCCACCATTCATGTGAATTTGTATTTTATCTTCTCTCTCTGTTTATTCATTCTGTGTGTTTTTGTATGATTAAGGTTCAAACTGAAACTCACAACTGTGTGTTAACTAATTAATAAAGCTGTTCCTACTTTTTTCCTAGTTTACACAATTTGTCATCACAGCTTCATTTCAGTGGTTTCCTGTATAGTTCCATATTTAGTTTTATTTACTTATACACAAGTTATTTGTATGTTGGCAAGTGCCAAGAACCAGAGTTACAATATTTATGAAATAGATGTGACTACTTCAATAGCCTAGAAGCTGCCTGTCTAACATCATATCTTATCTCTTATATCTTATATCCTTCCCGTGCCGTTAAACGTCACATAGGGCTCGCAAAGTAGTTCGTCAGTTTTTCCTGTCTTCGGTGAGTCTTTCAACCTCATCAAGGATTATATGCCTGTTAATTTGGCCTCTCTTAACAATGTCCTCTTCAGAGTTTCACGCGGTCTGCCTTTTTTATTTCGGCCTGTTGTGTTCCACTTGATAGCTTCTTTTAGGATTCTCTGATCATTTCTTCTCATCAAGTGACCAACATTTGACCATCTCCTTTTCCTGATCACCTATGAGGCTGGTTGTTGTTCAGTCATCTGTCTAATCTCTGCATTGTTCTTGAATTCGTTCCACTTGATGCCGAGTATTTTCCTTAGGCATTTTTTTTTCAAAAGAGTTCTAATTTCTTTTCTATTTCTTTAGTTGTTTTCCAGCTTTCACATGCATAAATGAGGGTGGATATTACATTTGAATTGAATAGTCTTAACTTGGTTTTGTGCTTATAACTTTTGATTTCCATATGTTCTTAACATTCTTGAAGATTGATGCTGCTTTTGCAATTCTGATCCTAACTTCCTTTCTGGTGTCACCATCCTGGTCCATGTAGCTGCCAAGGTATGCAAATTGACTGACTTCTTCAATATCTGTCCCTTCAATGTGTATTTTTCAATTCTGATTGAGAGGAATTTTCATTATTTTTTGTTTTGTCCTTGTCCTTGTTAATTTCAAGTCTAACATCACTATGTGAAAATAACAAAATAAAACAAAACAAAAACATGAAGAGAAATGCTTACGTGAGGCAGAAAAGATAAAGATGTGAATGAAAGGCAAAATATATATGAAAGATTACTCATTCTTTCCTGTTATGCTCAGAGTTGGTTTTGGGGTAGGGAAGGGAGAGAGGGGAGGAAACAACTACTAATGATGGTATGGCAGTGTGGAAATACATTTCTGAAATGTTGATAGGTAAGTACTTTCTGAAATGCAGACTTTAACAGTTGGTTCATTCTTTCTTTGAATTCACCCTCTTCAGAGCAATGCTTGCGAGGGTTAAAGTTTGGAGCTAGATTGTGATGAAATCTTTGCCTTTCAGTCTGACATATCCGTCTTTGGCTTGGCTTATTTTTTAGGAGCATGTTTACATTCCAATTTAGATCCATATTCACTCAGCCAGATTGTGGTCTTTTACTGGGGCACACCACATGGAAGTAGAATAGGGTCTTGGCCAGCTTTGGGATGCTAACCATAACGCATACAGTCAGCTACAGTTTGTTGCCAGGTAAGGACCCACTTAGACCAGTGATCTGGCCACACTCTGACCTCCTATGGGAGAAATTCTACTGTGATGCTGACAACCAGAGATAAACAGCCACATTTGTGGGAGAGATTTGTGTCCATGTCTGAGTGAATGACTAAGAAGAAGTTGTGGTTTGCTGACCCCTGTCTCATTAAGTCTGAGTACTGGATCTTCTGTTATGTTGTGCAATATTACAAATGATTATATCAAAACTGTTTTTGTAATGTATATGGCTGTCGTGAGTGCAATGACCTTGGAGTCTGATTTTGAACTATTGAACACTTAACTCTGAGCATTGTCTTAATTTCCAAGTAGTTTTTATTTCCTTGAGGATTCCATGTCAGTGCCTGTCTTGCTATGCTGGTGTCAAGTTTTCTCAGTGTGTGGCCAATCCACCTCCATTTCTTAGACCACATTTGTAGGTTCATTTGCAGGTTTTCTCCTGCCCTTTCCCAGATTTGCTAGTTCCTGATCTTGCCCTTCATTTGAAGTTTAAAGTTATCCTCAAACAAGCAGTAGTTCATGAATGTTTGTATCCTCTGTTGTGTTTCTTAGTCATAACCAATGTTTTCTAACCATATATCAAGACAGTCTTTAAATTTTTATTGAAGAGTTTGGTTCCTGTTTTGATATTCTTTGATGACCATATTTTGTTAAGTTGGATAAATGCTTTCCGGGCCACATCGGTAACTTACCGTATAATTAGATCTAGGATGGACTATGGCACATGTAAGCTTGAGTGTGAATGCTTTCAGTCAATGCAAGATCAAGAAAAGAGAATCACTTATAGCTGTCTTATAATATTTCTCTCCTTGTAACGTCATCATATTATAATAATCCATTCAACAGCTTTATACATTTTATCTTTTTCAATGACCACGGAAAATAACACAAAGACGATGAATACACTAAAAGAGAAAAAAAAAATCCATAGGCTTTAAACTAGCTGTTCGTTTTCTTTCGTCTTCTGTTTCCGAAATCATATCGTGACCTGTGCTTTTAAGTTTTTCAGATCTTCATTCTTTTTTCTGCTTCTCATATAGAAGAAATAGCAATACCAAAAATCAAATAACTGTCTGTTGTTTCTCCCATGTTTTATATATGTAAAGAATCCAAAATTATTTCAACATTCTGTGTCTTCCTCTGTACTTTAGTGAATTAAAATAAATTACAAACTATAAACAAATATATATGGATGTGTTTGAATATATATATATATATATATATAATATATATATATATATATATATATCATCATCATCAGGTGCCGTGCCCACAGGCATTGTTTGTTATGCATCTACAGATTACCAATCCTTCATGCAGGCCATTAGCTCAATTGGTGACTCCTCTCACACCATCACGTCTTTCTGTCTTCCCTCTATTTTTCCTGTTGTTATAATATTTTCAATGCCCCTTGTTCTCATTGCATGTCCTATGTTAGTTCATCTGACAAGATCCAACTCTTCTCAAACATGTTCCATTAGTTATTTTTGCTGATCAGAAAATTCGCAACATTCTTCTAATAAACCATATTTCTACTGCTTCCAATGATTGTTGTGCAGACCTTCCTGCTGTCCATGATTCACTTCCATATAATAACATAGGAACAATGTAGCATCTTAGGACTCTTTTGTTTTTGTTCTTTTGGCGAAAAAGCGCTCTTGAGTTCCGTGCGTGGGAGAAAGGCGTTCGCTCCCTTCCCGGACGGCGAGAGTTAAGTTGGTTCGATGCAGAAGCAAGTGGTTTGTCCGTCGAGCGAAGCCTATAAACGGATAGCCAGCCAGGTTCATGCTAACGGTGTAGTACGGTTTTGTAGACCGATGGTCTCGAAACTGGCCCATCTCTCGCAAAAAGTATCGGATCTACAGTATGTAATGTGCGTTGGTTGTGGGTGCCGGGGTTTCTTCTCGTTCGTTAGAGTAGAGAGAGCCGGCCGCCGCCGGTTATAGGAAATGAAACGCTCCCGGAGTCGAAATGGATCCGCTCTGAGCAGAGCGCTGTCTCTCTTTCCCCGCGTCGGTCTGTCGGCAGATATCCGACTAAGGTTCTGTGAAGAAAGCTATCTTGTTGATCCTGCCAGCAGTCATATGCTTGTCTCAAAGATTAACCCATGCATGTCTAAGTTCACACTGTCTCATGGTAAAACCGCGAACGGTTCATTAAATCAGGAGAATTTCCTTAGATTATATCATCCTACTTGGATAAATGTGGCAATTCTAGAGCTAATACATGCTTACCAAGATCCGACCTCGTGGAAAGAGCGCTTTTATTAGTTCAAAACTAATTGTCGTTGCCCTTCGGGGGACGCGGCGTCCCAACTGGTGATTCTGGATAACTTTGTGCTGATCGCATGGCCTTCTGTGCCGGCGACGCATCTTTCAAATGTCTGCCCTATCAAATGTCGATGGTACGTGGCTATGCCTACCTTGTTTGTAACGGGTAACGGGGAATCAGGATTCGCTTCTGGAGAGGGAGCATGAGAAACGGCTACTACATCCAAGGAAGGCAGAAGGCGCGCAACTTACCTACTCCCTGCACGGGGAGGTATTGACGAAAAATAACAGTATGGGACTCTTTCGAGGACACGTAATTGGAATGAGTACACTTTAAGCCCTTTAACAAGGATCTATTAGAGGGCAAGTCTGGTGCCAGCAGCCGCGGTAATTCCAGAGCCAATAGCGTATATTAAAGTTGTTGTAGTTAAAAGCCCGTAGTTAGATCTCAAGCGCGGGCGGGCGGCACCACGGTGGAAAAGGTTAAAGAAAGAAATAAGTGAAGTAAACAGTCAAATCATGCCACCTCTGGTCTGGGGGTCGGCAACCTCCTAAGTGCACTTATATTGGGCTAAATGCATGAACAGTTTTAACCCATAAGTTAAGACACTGCTGGTGAGATTCTTCGGAGCCGTGCGTGGAGTTAAGCTCCTCCCAATCAAGGAAGAAAATGCGGAAAAGCAATCAGGGTTGCTGTGTGCGGCGGATTTGAATAGGTGATGGAATGGATGAAGTGAAGCTTAATCGATATGTCCAGTAGTATCGCGACGAGAGTTACTCATACCACGGCGCCTCTGGTCTAGAGGTCGGCCATGTCCGAAATACACCCATACTAGTGAAATATGCATAAACCGGCTTACACCAGGGGTGAAACCTGATGGTTACCCATGTCACGGTACCTCTGCTCTAGAGGTCGGTCATGTCCTAAACACGGACATACTGGGATAATATGCCTAAACCGGCTCAACCCAGGGGTGGAAGTCACTAGTGGAGAGGATTCATTCTCCTGGACAAAAGCTCCGTCCTGGTCACAACTAGGAAGGGTAGCGGCCACGACCACAAAATGCTGAAGTCGGAGACACTGGACCAGGGCAGTCTAGATAGACAACCACCTCTCACCCGGCGGGGATGTATGCGTTATCTAATCAAACTGAGGTTTTCCTGTGAGTAAGTCCAACGCTGTAATAGAAGGGTAACCACCTCTCACCCGGCGATGAGACACGGGTATCTCAAAACACGTCAAGATTTTCCGATGAGAAAGTCAAACTCTAGATCAAACTGATGAAACGAAAAGCACGCTGTCACGCAATCCCGCTTCTGAGAGACACCAAGAATACTGGCTCAAGCCCTGTGAAACTCTGAACCTCTTGTGATCCTCTCCGGGATCTCGTGTGATCCTTTCGGGGACCACGGGACCTATTGAGGATCATGGGAGTAAATTCAGTAAGATTACGGGGCGGTCTTGGTGGTAGAAGTGAACGAAGAAGAAGAAGAAGGACTTGTCTTCTAACATTCATTGATAAGGATGTGTTGCTTGACCTATTCTCTTCTTAATTTTTGTTTTGCAATTCAGATCTAAGCCAGTGCGTCAAATGTAGCGGATGGTGAAAGTCCTCCAGATATGAGGATCCCTGTGAATAAGGATTTACCCAAATAAGCAGGCGTGGACCACCTGGCAGTAGACTCAGAGACCGAGGTTGGGTAGTAGGTGGCTCTACTACTCCTATAAAGTGCCTCAGGTGCTCAGTGAAAGGAATACCAGGCAGGTAAGAGGCGCTTTAAAACCTCTCGCTCCCGCTGCCTTACGGGTAGGACAGGGAGTCCACAGCCTAGCGGAGAATCCGTACACAAACCGACAGAAGGCAACGGGAAACCACTGGTGTAGCTCATAAGAACAATTATGCTTATTCAGAGTAATAGATTTGTCATGAACGACGTTAATGGATCTTCCTCTGGAGCAGCCTCATCCGGTAGGGCAGCTCACGAGCCACAGGTGAGGCCAGATCGTCATCAAGCTATTGGTGGCAAAACTAACAAGTTCAATATAGCAACATGGAATATTAGAACTTTATTCCAGGCTGGAAAATTAGAAAATGTAAAGAGGGAAATGGAAAGGATGAAGATCAACATATTAGGAATGAGTGAAATTACATGGACAGGTGCAGGGAAGATAAAACTCTGATGAATATACAATAATATAAGTGAGAAAAATGAACGAGGAGTAAGAATAATATTTGACGAACAAACAGCAAGCACAACTGTAGGATATTTGAACATCTCGGACCGAGTCCTGCTAGCCTAACTGAAAGGACGACCAATAAACATAAATATTATACAAGTGTACGCTCCAACATCTGAAAGTTCCGAAGAAGATTTACAGGTATTTTATAATTTCATAGAGTCAGCTCTAAAACACACAAAGTCACATGAAGCTACGATAGTTATGGGAGATTTTAATGCCAAAGGTGGTAAAGGAAGAACTTCAGACATCGTTGGTGACTATGGACTGGGAGAGAGGAATGATAGAGGTAGTAAATTAATTGAATGGGCAAGAATACACAGCATAGCTGTAGGAAACACCTGGTTTAAACAACATCCTCGAAGACTGGCAACGTGGTGCAGCCCAGACAAAAAGACTTTTAACCAAATAGACTTCAAATTAATCAACACACGATTCCGCAATGCATTACTGACAACAAAAACCATGCCAGGAGCCGACTGCAATAGTGACCATGACCCACTCTGTGTAAAAATTAGAATAAAGCTAAAGAAAGCATGTAGAAAAGTGAGAAACATCAAACTGAATACAGAACTCTTTAAAAATGACCAAGAACTGCGAGAACAATACAAAGTTATTACAACAAACAGATGCAATGCAATAGCAAAGATAAATAGTATAGATGAACAACGGGCAATGTTAAAATATTCTATCCACCAAACTGTAAAGGAGATAATACCACCGAAAAAAGAAGCCCCTAAAAATAAATGGATGACAGACGACATCTTAGGACTGATGGACAAGAGGAGGAGGAGTAAAAAATAACGAGGAAAAATATATCAAGATAAATAAAGAAATAAGATGTAAATGCAGAGAAGCAAAAGAAGTGTGGTTAAATGAACAGCGCAGACAGATAGAGGACTCTCATATTAAAGACAGCAAAAACATGCACAAACGAATTTGTGAACTCACAGGCAGGAAAACACAATATACCACAGGATGCCTGAAATCAAAAGAAGGTAAAACGTTAATGGGAAAAGAAGATATTGTGAACAAATGGACAGAAGGCATCGGTGAGCTATATGGAGGAGAAAGACCAGAATTAACACCAGATACTGAAAACTGTGATGGGCCACCTGTACTTGAAGATGAAATCATAGATGCCATCAAACACATGAAGAAAGGAAAAGCGACTGGGCCTGATAATATAACAATAGAAGAAATAGAGGTACTAGAGGAGACAGGAATAAAAATAATAACCAAGTTTCTAAATGACATTTACAACAGTGGTTATATGCCCAGTGACTTGCTTAAATCCACGTTTATAGCACTACCAAAGAAACCAGGTGCAAAGGAATGTGATGGCCACCGGACTATCAGCCTCTCATGTCACATAACAAAGCTACTTCTGAGAATCATTATGAGAAGAACAAGGAAAAGATACAAATGGAAATAACAGATGAACATTTGGATTTGTTGAAGGAAAGGAAACACACAATGCTATTTATGCTTTACGAACACTAACAGAAAGAGCTTTAGAAGTACAGAAAGATCTCTACTTATGCTTCATTGACTACACCAAGGCATTTGACAAGGTGAAACATAACGAAATTATTAAAATGCTTGAAGACATCAATATAGACGGCAAAGACCTGAGGATTGTAAAACATCTATACAAGCAGCAAGAAGCATCAATTCGAGTTGAAAATATTTTGGAAAATATCAACATATAAAACAAAAGATGCGACAAGGATGTGTACTATCTCCAGACCTTTTTTCTCTGTACAGCGAGAATATTCTAAGAACGATCATCACAGAACCAGGCATATTAATTGGAGAATACAATATTAACAACCTTCGGTATGCTGACGACACAGTACTGATACCTGAGAACCAATAAGACCTGGAAAATCTCTTGGATAAAGTTACCAAAGAAAGTGAACAGAAATGCCTAACATCAAAAAGACATAGACTATGGTTATATCTAAGAAACAGAATCCACCAGCATGCAGTATAAAATTAAACGGAATTGTTCTAAAGCAGGTGCAGAAATTCAAATACCTTGGAGCAGTAATAACTTTAGATGGGAAATGCAGAACACAAATTAGTAACATAATAGGCCAAGCAAAGACTGCATTTCAGAGAATGAGAAACATATTATCCAACACATCCTTATCAATGAATGTTAGAAAACGAGTCCTAAAATGCTATATTGAACCTATCTTGTTAGTGAATCATGGACAATAGGCAGGTCTGCACAAAAATCATTGGAAGCAGCAGAAATGTGGAAGAATGTTGCGAATTCCCTGGACAGCAAAAATAACTAATGAAGAATGTATGAGAAGAGCTGTAGAGACAAAAATATTGTCAAAAAGATAAGAGAGAGATAATGTACTTTCATAGGACATGCAATGAGAAGAGGGGGCATTGAAAATATTATAACAACAGGAAAAATAGAAGGAAGAAAATCAAGAGGAAGACCAACAGAAATGATACTGGACAGTCTGACGGGATGGTGTGAGAGGAGATCACCAACTGAGCTAATGGCCTGCATGAAGGATTGTGTACTCTGGAGAAGCATAATAGCCAACGCCAGTCGGCACGACACCTGATGATAATTCAGGTCTGAAGTTATTATTTCTCCAAGGTATTTGAATTTCTGCATCTGCTTTAGAATAGTTCCATTTAATTTTATACTGCATTTCGGTGGATTCTGTTTCTTAGATATAACTATAGTCACTGTCTTTTTAATGTTGGAAGTAAAGCCCTTCTATTCATTTTCTTTTGCAACTTTATCCAAGAGATTTTGCAAGTCTTGTTGGCTTTTAGCTATCCGTACTATCTCGTCAGCATACCGAAGGTTGTTAATATTGTATCCTCCTACTTTTATACCTGGTTCTGTGATGATCGTTCTTAGAATGACCAGCCCTTTTCCACCTTTTTTGCTGCACCAACATGTAACTGTTACATGCGAGCTATCTGACAACAAAAAGAGGAGCAAGTTTTGCAGCAGCTAATAGAAACATGTAAGGTATTATGCGAGTATCTGACAACAAGAAGAGCCAGTGTTGTAGCAGTTACAGAAACATGTACAGGTTGCGGGCAGACTTTCTGCACATATATAGAGCATTTGGTCACAACAGATGATAGAGATATGCAATGGTCACGAGCTAGCTCTCTGAACAACCACAAGAGCAATGCTTGTCTGTTCGTTCTTTCTCGCTGGGACTAGAAACCACTACACTACAGCAATTCGTTATTTCCGAGTTTGGCTCTAAATGACTTTCATCTGTTTCGTCCATAAAGGACGCCTCGGTGTTAAAATGTTCACGGAACATGGAGGTGCAAGACGCGGTGCACCTGTTGCAGAGAAGGCAGGACAGAAGCTATAATTCAAGTTCTAGATCACAGGTGCTTGAAGTGCTTTATTGTTTAATAAAAATGTTTTGTGTAATTTGATTTTTCTATCTGCCATGTTTGTCTGCACCTACGCTTTCTTATGCTGAATAATCTTAGCTTATTTACAGCTTTATTTGCCTATTATCTTTAAAACTGCTTGTAAAAACGTCCCACTTTCTGATGTCAAAGTTAAATTTATGAAAAGAATGTATTCTTATACAGGTCTAGTGACGTGAGTAAATTATGATTTCTGTGCACTTAATTGACAATAAAACTTGCGTTCGATGTCGGACGTCAGTCTGATAAATTAAAGGATAGGAAAAAATTGAAGTATTAATTGGATAGAATAATGAATAATTTATGTGTTTTAGATGTTCAAGAAAAGTACTCTATTGGTGAATAAACCTTCAAATCTCTAATCAGTCTCATTTTGCAGAATTGTTATGTTCTGTTCAAATGTTTCACTTGACATGTCCGTGCTAGTAAATGTTGGAGAAGACGGCCGATGTTGTCTGATTTAACACTTAAACAATTTGGTTTAATTAATTTTCTTGACAGCTTTACGTCATAATTATTTTGAACATTTCTCTCATCTCTGTTTCCTCATCATTATCTTCATTTCTTCTTTTTTTCTAAACTCTGTGGTAGCATTACTTTCATCTCTCCTTTCCCGTCGACTTTAATAACATTACTTTCCTGTCAACTTTTCTGTTACTTTA